>JAQOWM010000712.1:0-210000 GCA_029041755.1 Resseliella maxima
GATTAAAGGAATTCCACATCTATGAATATTAATTAAATAAATTTCATTTATGTAAAGTTTATGAAGTAAAATACAATGTTTTGTTAGTTTATAATTATTTATTTATTAGCTTTTGTTTTGTCAGAATTTAAGGAAAAAAGAGTACAAGAAGGAGGCTCTTGCCTCATTAAAAAACCTTAATATTAATTATTTGTAAAATGTTGTTGTAGATGAACAGTTCAAATGTGAATTTGAACATTATGGAATGAAGATTCCAAGTTTTTGATTCCTCTTCTTATTAGCAATAAATGAGGCACTATAATTTAGAGAAATCGAAACATTGAAAATTAGAAATGTAAAATTGCAAATACTTCAATTCAACTAATATTATATAATCATATTATACCCAGACGCCGACGTAGATGCAATAAAGTTGAGAGCCGCACCTCTTATATCATTGTTTATTTCACTGTGTTTAATACAGGTTTACCAAATGCTGTAACACATTACATTTAGCATTACAGGCAAAAGTAATGTTAGAGTAACGGCGGTAATGAAAGCAGTAACAAGCGCAAAAAAAGTGCTCTCAATCACTTGATTTTATCGTCAGCATCTTATCATCATGATGTATGATTGAGAACATTTTTTTTCCACTCGTTACTGCTTTAGTTACCGCCGTTACTCTAACATTACTTTTGCCTGTAATGCTAAATGTAATGTGTTACAGCATTTGGTAAACCTGTAGTGTTTAAAAACATTTTCGTTAATTGTATCGAATTTGAATTTCGAAATTGGTCATAATACGCTATAAAACAACTTACCGATCTTGAACTATACCGTTCATCATTGCTCTGTCGATCAAAATATTTTTAAATGAAAATTTCCATTAAAAACTTTAGAAAATTTTTACGAAATTCTTACTTTATCTCTTCGCCTGACTCAGGAAAATCATCAAATTTTTTATAGCTGATGAAGAAAAAAAAAAAATAATTTAAAAGAATAAAACTAAGAAAAAGATGGAATTGATATACTAACACATTCACAGCCCTCTGCGTATAATTACTAGAACATTGAAAATAAAAAATACAAAAATTAAAATGATGTAAAGTTTCATTCAAATGCAAATGAACATACTATCTACTGTCGCCCAAAATTCTCAATATAGCATTTCTGGTGTCTCTTCCAGACGTCGATGGCCTGGAATATTGTGCATTAAAATTAAAATGTTAAAATGTATTGTATTGTATTAAATAATTTCGACTTTAGAATTATATACATACTCGGAAGCGTAGATTGGCCTATGTAATAAATAAGATGGAAAAAGACAAAGTCTTGTTTTATTAATTTTTCTTGGATTACTTAAAATAATGTGAATACCCACCATGTGATCGCAACAAAAACGATGGCGGTGCATACCAAAATGCTATAACGGTTCAACATTTTTAATATTTAGGTACAACTTGAGATGAAAGCTCAGGATTAACTGAACTTTTACTGTGCTAGCTTCATATTTATAGCAATTTTTTAATCCACACACAACTTCATAACTTATTTTTAATAACACTAGAGTTTATTTTCTAGGGGGAAATGACTCGCAGCGAATCCCAATTTATTTGCAAAAATATGATCAAATATTTAAAGATTCGCGTATTATACTTGAAAATAAATAAAAGATTCGCAAGGATTCGCATTTGATTATGTGTTAAAAAGATGCGCATAGATACGCTCGCAATTGCAAATCTCTTCGTCAACTTCATATGTAAATGAAGATTCGTAAGACTAGTAAGATTCGTGAAAATGCTTCGATTTTTCTAAAATTTTGAAAAGATTTGCAAGAGTCATTTTCCCCTAGTTTATTTTTAACATTTTGGAAAATGTACCAATTAACCAAGTAAAATGTTACCAATAGCAATACCTTGAATCTTTCAACGGAATTTAAAAAAACAAATTTAAAATAAAACTGTACGCGCAAATGGAAAATTTCTTATTTTCATGTGAATATTTTCTATTGCTATCAAGTTCGATGTTCTGGAATTTTTAATTTATTCGAATCCGCATTTATTTCGAAATTCATGCTTTTCATACAAAGCTGTCCGATAATGACCTGAAAAATACAAGTGGCTCCATCTATCGTTCAGAATCGATATTATTTTTTAGTAGTGCCATCCTTCAAACCTCTACTGTCAAAATTTCAGCCATTTATGTTGAGTAGTTTACAAGTGATAGTCATTGAAAGCAAACAACCTCCAATATTTTTGTTAACAATGGAAAAAAATGAATTTCGTGTGTTGATAAAGTACTATTTTTTGCGCAAAAAAACCATAAGCGAAACCAAAGCAAAGCTTGATAAGTATTTTCCGGACTCTTCTCCGTCGATTGGAACCATTCATAAGTGGTTTACTGAATTTAAATGTGGTCGTACGAGCACAGAAACAATACCAAGTCCAGGTCGTCCAATTGAGGTAACAACTCCAGAAATTATAGAAAAAATTCACGATCTCAAAAGACCGTGTGGGTAATATTCTGCACGAATAATTGGAGGCAAGAAAGCTTTGTGCAAGATGGGTGCCGCGTTCGCTCACAATTGATCAAAAGCGCATTCGAATGAGAACTTCAATGAGCAATTTGGCCATGTTTCAAAAGAATCCATCTGAGTTTTTGCGTCGATTTGTGACTATGGATGAAACATGGATTCACCACTACACACCGGAATCTCGTGAAGCATCGAAAGAGTGGCGTTTACCGGGTGGAAGTGCACCAAAGCGGTCAAAGACGCAACAATCGGCCGGTAAGGTTATGGCCAGTGTTTTTTGGGATGCACATGGCATAATCTTCATCGATTACCTTGAAAAGGGTAAAACGATAACAGGAGCATATTATGCAGCGTTATTGGATCGATTGGATGATGAAATCAAGAAGAAATGACCGCATTTGCAGAAGAAGAAAATCCTGTTTCACCATGATAATGCACCAGCTCACACATCAACAATCGCACAGGCAAAATTTCACGAATTACGGTACGAATTGCTTCCCCAACCACCGTATTCTCCAGACTTGGCCCCCAGCGACTATTATTTGTTTGGAAACCTGAAAAGATGGTTGTCTGGTAAGCGTTTTGAATCAAATGAAGAAGTGGAATGGGAAACAGATAGCTATTTTGGACGACAAACATCAGACTATTATTTGGAAGGGATAAAAAAGTTGGAAAATCGCTGGACTCGGTGTATCGAGCTAAAAGGAGATTATGTTGAAGAATAAAATCGATTTTCACAAAAAAAAAAAAATTTTCATTCATTTTTTCAGGTCATTATCGGACAGCCTAGTAGTAGCAAGATATACCTAAATCAGTAAACAACTCATGAAAATGAAAATAATGTCTGTTTTAAAAAATTGTGACATGCGAATGGGTCTGCAGACAATTTAATTAATTTTAAAATTGCACATTTAGTTGAATTCGTTAAAAATTTAGCAAATTTCTAAACAATTTATTAAAAAATCTCGACGCTAGATGGCGTTGAACGTGACAGTCGTGGTTTTCATTTCGCTCCAATAACAAAATATTTAAATTTGTAAATTTTTCAATTTTATTCTTTTGAAATTTTTTATTTTTGTAAATTTAAATGAATCGGCGACTATTTTATCACAATTATGTGAAATTTACATGAAAAAGTTTAAATAAACTAAAATAAAAAGAAAAACTACATTTGCTTCAGAGAAAGTACCAGTTTAATTTCATTAGAATTGTATATCTTTTATGAATTTTATTCAATTGAACATTTATAATAAGAAGATGAAATGTAAAATTTAAAATTTTGATTAAATAAAAATGTGTTTTTTGTGCTTTGCAACATGTGTATAAATCAAACAAATATTCGATTATTATTTATATTGAGTAATCCACAAAATAAAAAAAAATTAAAAAGGCAACTAAAAACTTATTACTGTTCGGATTGGGTAATTGTGTGATTGCTTCACTTTTATTCCGAAATTATTCGTATAATATTTTAAATGAATTTTTCAAGTCAAAAATGCTTTGCTAGCAAAATGGTTCAACGAATATAACAGCGAATGTTGAATAGCTGATTTCAGATCGCTATTCAGTCGAGGCAACTATAATAATAAACTGAGTGTGTGACTTTATGTAGTTTATTTTCTTCGTTTCTACAATTCTTCACTTTCTTCTTCTGTACAGCACATTATATATTTATTATATGAAGGGTTGGGAGTGAATGTGGCCAAGAAAAAGTTTTAAGTAAAAGTGTTCAGTGAACACTGTTCACACTCCATACAATTTATATGGCGATTGCATGCTGTTTTGTATGAAGTGTGGACTTAAAACATTTTCTTTGCCAATTTCACTCCCAACCAGACAATATATTTCGCTCCGCTCCGCAGCTAAAATGCTCGAGAGCAGCTGCCAGGAGCTGCTGTTGTGCCGCACGCATGTTGCGTTTAGGCATGCGTTGTTTCAATACATGCGCGCGCTTGCATTAACTGATGTTGCACATAAAACACAGTAAGCATCAATTTTTCAAAAATCAGTATAAACTTCAATTTATACCAAGTCTCATGATTTTTCGGATAAATTTATTCTCAATTGCATTTCAAAGAGGAAAGAAACCCACGTTGAATTTCAAATTGATTTTTCTCAGCTATTCGGTAGGAAAAACGCAAAAATAAATTAATTTTTGACTATAGTAAAAGATTATTAACAGAAAAAATACACAACTTCATTTTTGATTCTGTAATTTAAACAAACAAAATAAGTAACGAACAATTTTTTCGAATCGAAAGTCTTTTATACTCAAAATTGCTGGATCAAAAATTTTTGAATGCGTCATTAAGTATTAAAAAATTTCAAAGTAACTGAAAAACAAAACCATCTTTCATCAAAGTAATTTGATATTTTTGTTTTGAATTGTTTGGTTTATGGAAAAATATTCAACTTTTGAAATCGTATTTTCTGAAATATCGAATTATCGATGAACAATAAAAAAAAAATTCCCCAAAGTACACGTGTACTTTTAATCGTTTTGTATGAGCTAAATGTTTTTTTCCAAGTTGTTGTAATTTTGTTTTTCTTTTTCATTTGCAACAATTTCATGTTTTATAGATATTATATTGTACTTTTCCATAGTCCTTAAACGCAATTTACCATCAAATTAACATATATCTATTGCTAGGGTCCTAGCTTTTATCATATATAATATTCAGTGAAATTATGAATATTATATTCACAAATATACACCATTCATACGAAACATACACAATGGTGGTAATATCTTCGATATATTTAGAATCATTGATATCAACAATGATAAGACCGCATGAATATTTTTTCAGTAATTCATAGCCATGGCGTACTGTTTCAAAGTCAGTACCACAGATCGCTTTCGCTTTTGAAATTTTAGATAGTAGAAATCTGATAAGGTTTTAGCATGTCATCGCATGGATGAAGCGATATTAATTAGAAAGATGACTTCAAGCTCTACTTGACTATCATTTACTAACTAATCTTGTAATTCAGGTTGATTTTGAATGTTGGTTGTATCTTCTTTTGGTTCTAATAATTGGGAAGATTTTTTTTTTCCAAATATATAATCATTTTAATAAGTAGTAAAATCTAACGTACGCGAAAAAAAAACTATATATTGAATGTGAAGCAACAACGACTCGTTCTGTTTGTTGATGTTTTTCGCATTTCATATGGTCTTTGACACTTGCCTCGCCTTTTTCAGCAACGGAAAATATTTTTTTGAAATATTTGCAGTAAGCTTTAAAATTGTCTTTTGGCACACTCCCAATCCATGAATAAATATCTTTCCATTGTCTATTGTATATGATCTTTTTGGCCATGGTCAAATATAATTGATAATATGTTCGATATTTCAAAGTGAATATTTAACAAACTCAATTTGATTGGTTGAAATAAAAAAAATGCATAGTTTCAATGTTTATAAAAATCAAAATTTAAGTCAAGTTTAATCTTATATAAAAAAAAAAAAAAAAAAAAAATAAACTATTTACGTCCGTTCTTACTGATGATATAAACGATTGAAAATTACATTGAGCACGTTTCATATGGGAAAAAAATGTTTATAATGTAATTCAAGTTACGAATTTTTATATGTGTTATACACTGAGTCTAATTTATCAATTTCGTTATTCATTCAAATTCAGCTCTCTTCAACATATATGGAATTTACATCGTTGTTTATTCCAAATTCAAATTTATTTGTTGTTGAATTTATCTTTTAATTTTCATAAGTACATTTTGTATGGGAATAAAAGTATTAACCTGACTAAGTTTAGTGTGTAACAATCTCTGAATATGATTCAATTGACTCCAATAAAAAAAAAAAAGTTCATCCGCGCTAAACTCATTCACCATAATAAATTTAATCAAAACATTTAGTCGAAGACTATCTGTTGAACAAATCGTCACGTATTATCTAGAGAATTTTGGAAAGTTTTGCATTTTGCAAGAAAATAAAAACAAATAGTGAACATAAACTAAACAAAATGAAATTTATTTGGTTTTTTGTGTTATTAACATTAATGCTAATAAAGTGTGCTAAAAACAGTATGGCTGATTATGTTCCCATTTTGATGCCAACATATGCGCACCATCAAACTCAAAGGCCATCTTTCGAGGAAAGAATGCGAAGATATCCAGAATTAACATATGAATATGCAAGATCACAAACAAAAGCACCATTTCATTATGTTTCTACTATAGAAACAAAAGTTGATGATTAGACAGAATATGCTGATGAATACTAAAATAATAAGAAAAACTACATTTGCTTCAGAGAATTTACCAGCTTAATTTCATTAGAATTGAATATCTTTTATGAATTTTATTCAATTGAACATTTATAATAAGAAGATAAAATGTGAAATTTAAAATTTTGATTAAATAAAAATGTGTTTTTTGTGCTTTGCAAAAAGTGTATAAATCAAACAAATATTGTTACCATGTTACAACATTCAAATCAAAAGATAACATAATAATTATATAATTTCCATTAATTTAATTACTAATTCTTTGTAAATAATACTACTTTATATCTGCAGATGTGTAATAAAAATGAAAGAAATTTCAGTATATTCCTCTTTGAATTTTGATTTTAATCATAGCGATTATGATGATTCATTAACAGTAATTTATTTTGAATGTGGCAAGTATTTTGGTTCAACGGAAATAAATGTAGTAAACATCCAAAACTACAAACGCACTTCCTTTTATTTGTAAAACTTGATCAGCACTTTGTACATTATTCTCCATAATATGAACTATTTATGTTATTACTGTTCGGATTGGGTAATTGAGTGATTGCTTCACTTTGGAGTGATTGTTTATTCCGAAATGATTCGTATACTGTTTTAAATGAATTTTTCAAGTCAAAAATGCTTTGCGAGCAAAATGGTTCAACGAATATAACAGCGAATGTTGAATAGCTGATTTCAGATCGCTATTCAGTCGAGGCAACTATAATAGTAAACTGAGCGTGTGACTTTATGTACTTTATTTTCTTCGTTTCTCTAATTCTTCACTTTCTTCTTCTGTACTAGCACATTATATATTTATTATATGAAGGGTTGGCAGTGAAAGTGGCCAAGAAAAAGTTTTAAGTAAAAGTGTTCACACTTCATATAAAACAGTATGTAATCGCCATATAAATTGTATGGAGTGTGGACATTATCAAAAAACAACAACAATCATATTGAGAATCGTGGATTTGTTTATTTTGAGTTTTGAATTTTGAATTTTATTGATTTCTGTGAATTCTTTGAATTTTGTGATTTTTAAGAATACAAATTCATGTGTAGAAAATTGAGAAAATTATCTGGAAAAAATATCTTTATAGAGCAAAACATGAAAATTCAGATCAATGTCCAAAACATATACGTAGGATTCTTCTTAATAACGAAAATAAACGTTCAGAATATTGTTACTATTTAATGAAAGACGAAAATGTAAAATAATATACAAAAATATATTGTTCATCTTCATTCCCGTGATATGGCTGCAGCGCTCATCGATCCCATTATGGATTATGGGAATGTAGTAACTTATGGCTGGGGTGCACATAACACTCAAAATCAGTTCAACCGTGATCTTATTGCTGATAACGATAAAATTAGATATGTTTTCGGATTGAAGAGTAGGGAACATGTTACTGAATACCGTGAGCGTCTGAATGGTTTGACGCCTGAAAGTAGAGCAAAGCTTCCGTCGGCCGTCTTAATATTCAAGCAGTTGTCAAAAAAGGCTCCTAAATATCTGAATCACATGTTTATTCGAAAATGATGAAAAGTCGCGTTATCCAGACAACCTTCGCGTTATTTTTAATCCACGTTCCGCACTTGACACACGCGCATTCAGTTACTCTGCAATTAATTTTTGAAACAGTTTACCAGTTTAAATCAGAAAAAATGATTCGTTATCTCCATTTTCGTTATCTCCAACGCGTTAAAAAATCATCTACGGTCCGTGCAATAATATTATATATAAAAAAACATAATATAATCTAATCTTCATTCACTCGAGGGCATGTCGTGCAATTTCTTTTCCAATTAGTTTTAAGCTATTTCTCTCTCTTCTATCCTTTCTCTATTTTTACTTTTTTTGTTATTTTTATTTTTTACTCATTGTCAGCATTGTTAACGTAATTTAATTTTAAGTGAAATTATTATTGTATTTCTCCTGACTCTCCAGAGGCAGGCCGGTTTTACCATGGTTTTCTGGACCCAATATATTGAATCTTCACTTTTTGCCAAAGTCGTACCATGGGCGGAATTTATGTCGCATTGGGTCTTTGACCAGCATGTTTACTAGTTTGCTAGTGAACACATATTGACATAAATTTAGGTTTCGTAATAAATAAATAAATATGAATTATTTTCAAATTTCATCCATTCTAATAAAAAATGATGCTTTATAAAAATGTACAATTTAGAAAATGAAAAAAAAAAAAAAACAAAAACTAAATTAGCAAAGCGAAGTTTCGATCTTCGGACCTCTGGGTTATGGGCCCAGCACGCTTCCACTGCGCCACTTTGCTCTTAATGTATATGAAGATCATATACTTCGAAACACTTCTATGTTACATTGTTATTTTCTATGTAATTCTGTTTCATTTTTATCAATCATTTTCATTATTTGGTTTCTCTGAACAGAAACTGGATGTGAATTTTCACTCAGTTGGTGCGAGCACAAATACAACATCGCACTCACATCTAGTGTGCGACGCACAAAATGCTTATGTTTTTCGGGTGCACGCACACGCCGGTATGATTAATGACAAATTTGTAGATTTGCAAATAAATGTAGATTTTTTGTTTGAGTCAAAAAACATACAGGCGTGTGCGCGCACCCGAAAAACATGAGAATATTGTGCGCCGCACACTAGATGTGAGTGCGATGTTGTATTTGTGCTCGCACCATCTGAGTGAAAATTCCATCTCTGTGTGAATTGATTAAAGGAATTCCACATCTATATGAATATTAATTAAATAAATTTCATTTATGTAAAGTTTATGAAGTAAAATACAATGTTTTGTTAGTTTATAATTATTTATTTATTAGCTTTTGTTTTTTCAGAATTCAAGGAAAAAAGAGTACAAGAAGAAGGCTCTTGTCTCATTAAAAAACCTCAATATTAATTATTTGTAAAATGTTGTTGTAGATGAACAGTTCAAATGTGAATTTGAACATTATGGAATGAAGGTTTTAAGTTTTTATGTCCTCTTCTTATTAGCAATAAGTGTGGCACTATAATTTAGAGAAATCGTCATTGAAAATTAGAAATGTAAAATTGCAAATACTTCAATTCAACTAATATTATATAATCATATTATACCCAGACGCCGACGTAGATGCAATAAATTTGACAGCCACACCTCTTATATTATTGTTTACTTCACTGTGTTTAAAAACATTTTCGTTAATTGTATCGAATTTGAATTTCGAAATTGGTCATAATATGCTATAAAAGAACTTACCGATCTCGAGTTATACCGTTCACCATTGCTCTGTCAATCAAATTATTTTTAAATGAAAATTTCCATTAAAAACTTTAGAAAATTTATACGAAATTCTTACTTTATCTCTTCGCCTGACTCAGGAAAATCATCAAATTTTTTATAGCTGATGAAGAAAAAAAAAAAAAATAATTTAAAAGAATAAAACTAAGAAAAAGATGAAATTGATATACTAACACATTCAAAACCCTCTGCGTTTCATTACTAGAACATTGAAAATAAAAAATACAAAAATTAAAATGATGTGAAGTTTCATTCAAATGCAAATGAACATACTATCTACTGTCGCCCAAAATTCTCAATATAGCATTTCTGGTGTCTCTTCCAGACGTCGATGGCCTGGAATATTGTGCATTAAAATTAAAATGTTAAAATGTATTGTATTGTATTAAATAATTTCGACTTTAGAATTATATACATACTCGGAAGCGTAGATTGGCCTATGTAATAAATAAGATGGAAAAAGACAAAGTCTTGTTTTATTAATTTTTCTTGGATTACTTAAAATAATGTGAATACCCACCATGTGATCGCAACAAAAACGATGGCGGTGCATACCAAAATGCTATAACGGTTCAACATTTTTAATATTTAGGTACAACTTGAGATGAAAGCTCAGGATTAACTAAACTTTTACTGTGCTAGCTTCATATTTATAGCAATTTTTTAATCCACACACAACTTCATAACTTATTTTTAACATTTTAGAAAATGTACCAATTAACCAAGTGAAATGTTACCAATAGCAATACCTTGAATCTTTCAACGGAATTTAGAAAAACAAATTTAAAATAAAACTGTACGCGCAAATGGAAAATTTCTTATTTTCATGTGAATATTTTCTGTTGCTATCAAGTTCGATGTTCTGGAATTTTTAATTTATTCGAATCCGCATTTATTTCGAAATTCATGCATTTCATATCTCTTTGGAATTTGAATAAGAAATATTTCTAAATTTAGGATACAATTTACATTCATATGGAGACACAGAATCGATCTTAGAAAAATGAATATTCATAAGGGAATAAAAAACTTTCCATAGAATAAAATTTCATCAAGAATTCAAAATATATTTTTGTTTCTCTTGTGATCAAAAACATGTATTTAATACGCAATTCTATTTCATTTCCATTGACGCATTTAATATTAATCGTAATATGGACTTTTTTTTCAACCTTTCATTCTAATTATAACTATGATTACATCTGAATTGTTAGAACCAAGAAAACTAACAAATAATTTTTTCTACTATTATATCTACTTATTCATGTTCGTTCATGTTCCTTACTTAGTTTTTTGATAAAGAATTGTTTTGATAGGATTAAATCATTTCTAATGTAATGGAGGTTGAAGTTAAAATCAAGATATTATTTTCATAAATCAATATATAATATATTAGATGTTTTGATTCATTTTTTTGAATTTCATAATAAGCTGCAAAAAAAACCACCCATGTGTCTGCAAATCGATCATTGCCACTTACTTCTGATGTTTTTTAGTTCACTTCTCTATACTCAGCTGTGAGAATTGGTAAAGATTAAATAAGATTTTTAAAATAGCTATTGATTTGTAAAATACGTACGACGTACCACCTATGCAACATTGCCATTCATTCGATCAATAATACGCCATGTAACTCACTTTATCTTTATTTTTCATGCAAATTGAAGCAACACGAAAAATAATATAACACAGATGTTCCTATAGATTTCCAATTAACTAAGTATTTTTGAAAACGTTTATTTTATGGAACACATCATTAAATATTAAAATACGTTCTAATAGTCATTTGGGATAAGCGATTTCTTTTTATGAAAAAAACATTACAACTATCAATAAAACAAATATTACTATCAATTAGAATTTTCAAAAAATTGAATTCTGCTTCATCCATTTCATATGTCACATAAGAAGTACATTATCAGTTATTAGTCTTTTAATAACAAAAGCCAAAATGTGCGCAATTCTTTATATAAAAGTTTGAGACAAAATTGTGATTCACGATTATTTTGTGTTAAAAAAAATCTGAACAAAATGAAAAGCACAAAAAAAATCTGTAGATGTACGAGTTCATTAGTTTATTTCCAACGAATTTGTTCTATCAACTTCGGTAAGCTTGCTTACCTTACTTCTTTTGTTTCTCTTGCTAAATCTAATCCTTGTAGTAGCAAGATATACCTAAATCAGCAAACAACTCATGAAAATGAAAATAGCCACTAATGGCTGTTTGAAAAGATTGTGACATGCACATGCGAATGGGTCTGCAGACAATTTAATTAATTTTAAAATTGCACATTTAGTTGAATTCGTTAAAAATTTAGCAAATTTCTAAACAATTTATTAAAAAAGCTCGACGCTAGATGGCGTTGAACGTGACAGTCGTGGTTTTCATTTCCCTCCAATAACAAAATATTTAAATTTGTAAATTTTTCAATTTTATTCTTTTGAAATTTTTTATTTTTGTAAATTTAAATGAATCGGCGACTATTTTATCACAATTATGTGAAATTTACATGAAAAAGTTTAAATAAATTAAAATAATAAGAAAAACTACATTTGCTTCAGAGAATTTACCAGCTTAATTTCATTAGAATTGTATATCTTTTAAGAATTTTATTCAGTTAAACATTTATAATAAGAAGATGAAATGTAAAATTTACAATTTTGAATAAATAAAAATGTGTTTTTTGTGCTTTGCAACATGTGTATAAATCAAACAAATATTCGATTATTATTTATATTGTGTAACCCACAAAATAAAAAAAATTAAAAAGGTAACTAAAAACTTATTACTGTTCGGATTGGGTAATTGAGTGATTGCTTCACTTTGGAGTGATTGTTTATTCCGAAATGATTCGCATAATATTTTAAATGAATTTTTCAAGTAACAGCGAATGTCGAATAGCTGATTTCAGATCGCTATTCAGTCGAGGGAACTATAATAATAAACTGAGTGTGTGACTTTATGTAGTTTATTTTCTTCGTTTCTACAATTCTTCACTTTCTTCTTCTGTACAGCACATTATATATTTATTATATGAAGGGTTGGGAGTGAATGTGGCCAAGAAAAAGTTTTAAGTAAAAGTGTTCAATGAACACTGTTCACACTCCATACAATTTATATGGCGATTGCATGCTGTTTTGTATGAAGTGTGGACACTTTTACTTAAAACATTTTCTTAGCCAATTTCACTCCCAACCCTTCATATATTCAATTTGCTATCATAGTTGTAATCTGAAATCAGGTATTCGACATTCTCTGGAATATGATATTCAAATCAAGAGCTCAAGAAACATTGCGCAATTTGCATTGTAATAATCGAATTTTTGCATTAAAATGTCTGTACAAACTGTAATAGCAAATGCTGTTAAGACAGTGAGAAAGAAAGTGACAATAAAGTTGTATTTCACATTAGTTGGTAGTTTACAAATCTGTGTAAAACGGCCCGCTGTGCCCTTCACCCCTGGCTACGCCTTTTCCTTTTCCAATTATATTTTACAACTTTATTAAGTCACGCTGAGAAATTGGCAATTTCATCGAGAATTGCAACAATATTTTCACCAATATTAATCAGGTGTTTTTTGTTGACGAATTTAATGTCATTGAAACAACCTATTATTAACAAATATCGAAATAAAAGCAAATAATATACCAGTGTCCTATATGAGTGATGCAAAATCGATTGCAATCATTGTATATATAGAAATTATCGTATCTGTTTTCATTGTGAAATATATAAATCTCAATTCTATAATATATTTATTTGATGATTGATCAATCGTAGACAAAATCAATTTGCAAATTTGTATATATATGAATGCGACATATTATTTCAATCATTAAAAGAAATATATTGATTTGAGTGACTATGTTCTATACATTCGAAATGGTTGATTGGAAAAATATTTTGCCATGGCTTTTGATATCACTGTGTATTATTGTTGCACCAGCGAATTCTCAAGAGGGAAACTATCTTGGTCCAGCCTCACTAACAGAAATTGTTGCTATGAGAAATGGCATAAATAGTGCAAACTTAAGTGCAGTTATCAAGAAAACATCTACCATGATGACGGTTGAGACTGCTTTTAAATATGGAATCTCAGGTGGTATCACGTATTACATTTGGGCATTTATCGATATAGACGGATTTAATGCATGGAGAAGGTGTTATGTGAAAGCATTTAGAAATGGCCAGAATGTATATACAGTGAATTGGGTGACGTGTTCTAATAAACCTATTGATGCACGCGGGGTTAAAAAATCCAAATACTCGTTTTATCCGAATTTGAAGAACAAAAAACATCATAAGAACTCACACTCTTCAAGTTCTTCGAGTTCTTCATCATCGTGAAGTTAAAAAACAAAAAAAATCTATGAGTAATCATTGTATTGAGTAATTGATAATTTAAAATTGTTCAAAATTTGCACTTTTTTTAAATATATATGTGATTTAGCAATTCTGTTTGAATAAAAGACAAGCATCTTCGGTTTTATTATTACTTTATTTAAAACATTGATTCAAATAAACAAATTATAATTCACTGATACAAATTATCATAATTTATTGGTTCTCTGAAACAATCAAAATCAATCTGCTTGCTTCGATTATAATGCAATACCGCAAATTAAGGGTAATCTCGACTGTATTAAAAAAATAATCATAAATTTTTGTTATTTATATTCGTGATACTTTCATGATACAGGTATTTCTAAGTCTATACCATCGAATGGTATGAACATAAGGATTATGTGAAAAAATTGCATAAGATTCAAAGACTTACATACTGTAATCGATTTACTTCTAACTGGCTGTATTTACTTCAAATTGATAAGAAGTCAATGCTGTTAGATCATTTCAATAATAGTCCAGCATTTGTTTGATGCTATTTTAAAAAGGATCAATGGTGTTCAGTTTTTAACTAAATATATTATCACAAAAAATTAATGACTGACATTCGAAATGCAATCAAAAAATATTTGAAATAAAATTTACTACTTAGTTTGATCTCAATTCTAAATTGAATAATTTAATTTTGAACAATGGAAAAATGTCACATGAGAACATACATGTGAAAGTGATACAATGAATAGTATACATTAAGGCTGCAGGATGTTTTTGGCGCTGATTTGCCTGGCAATTTCCGACTAATTTTTTTGAAATCTGGAAAAATGAACTTCGAAAAATGACTAGAGGGTGGACACCCATGAATCCAAACAACCAAAATGTGAATTTTTCAAATTGTGATTTCTGTGAATTCTACCATTCGTGCGATAAATATCTACTATTGATTGAGTATTATTTCATTGTATTGTCTTTTTCTGTGCGGATATTCTTCGCTTCTGTGCCGTGTTACAATCACGCGTACAATTGAACTTACATACATCTTGTTTACTAGTGAACTCGCCTTATTTGTATGCATAAGCGTATTGTAAAACAAAAGTTTTGCAGTGAAGTAATACAGCATTACGTATTATCAAAAAACAACAAAAATCATATTGAGAATTGTGGATTTTATGAGTTTTGAATTTTATTGATTTCTGTGAATACTTTAAATTCTGTGATTTTTAAGAATACAAATTCATGTGCCTTCCCCTAGAAAATTGAGAAAATTATCTGGACAAAATATCTTTATACTTTTTTTAAAGTTTATAGAGCGATAAACGTGAAAATTCAGATTAATGTCCAAAAAATATACGTACAACTTGTACGATACAAGATTCTTCTTTAATAACGAAAATAAACGTTCAGATTATTGTTACTATTTAATGAAAGACGAAAATGTAAAATAAATTCAGAAAATTGAGTAGAAAATCGTGATTTTTATTTTATTTATTTGTTTTTATTTATTTTTTATTCAGGTTTTATAATGTAAATCAATGTAAATGTTTAAGCAAATGTATCAGAAGTAAAAATTAAACAAGTTGTAGTTAGTAATCGGTGTTTATGAAAATGGAATAGAGTTATTAAATACAAAAAAAAAAAAAAAAGAAAAAAAAAATTCTAGACGGATAATGAATACTCTTGCGGAATAAATATTATTTAAACAATATAGAAAAATTAAATTTAAGTACAATGACAATTTTGTTGTGAGAATATCATTTTTCATTGCTTTGAATCGCTAAAAATAAAACATTTAATTGCATTTTTAGCCAACGGAAATTTCAACTAAAAATTGGATCTATTCGATTAAATTCATGATTTTCTTTTCAAATTTTTTTTTTTTTTTTCTCAGTTTGACCTATGGTCACTGCATTCACGCGGTGTCATGTTTAATCATCTAAATTTATCTACTTTGTTAAAGTCTTATGCGATACATAGCTAGCTGCCTAATATCAAAATTAGCATTTGAATTGGATGAATACTTGTATGTAACGAGTACTTATCTCAAAACAAAATACAAAACACAAAACGAAATTTCTTTTCTTTTTTAAATCTCGTAAGCATTAAAATATTGAAACTAATGCGGACGACAATCAATTAATATCATCCTAAATATTCTCATATTTATATTTCGTCGTTTATTTTTTGTTTTCATTATGCGTAATTGTGCGCGATGCATAATCATTTCTGCTCGAAATTATATGAATAAACTTTCTAAAATTATTTAATTTGAAACAATAACAATGATTAATAGAAATTTTCTTTTCTTTTTTTGTATGTAAATAAATCGTTTGCTCGAAATATATATAATCTATATAGATTGCATATGCATTTGTATGTATAAAACAAAAAAAAAAAAAGAAAAAAGAAAAAAGAAAAAAGAAAAAAGAAAAAAGAAAAAAAAAAGAAGAAAATAGATTTTTTTTCCTGCAAATTTATCATAAATCATTGATTTTGTCTTTTTCTCCGAAAAACTTTTTCATTCAGATGGAATAATTTCGAGAATTTCAAAACATTCTTATTGTACGACATCTATTCATAATTTTCACAATACAAAAACAATTCTTTTTTTTTTATAAAATTGAATTTATTCAATTTAATGGTCGTAATAAATTTTCTTGTTTATTTTTCTCTAAAATTTTTTTGCTTTTTTTTTTTGCAATTGTGATTTATTTTCTTTCACAAAATTGATTTCGCATCAAAAGATCCAATTTAAACTGTAATATAATTGCATAAGTTGCACGTTGTAGCTTAATCTTAATATTCCATCGTTTCACATATCAATAATTGCGCAGTGTATTTCACATGTTTTATTTTTCTTGTTTTTTTTTTCTTATTCTTGATTTTTATTTTTTCATTTTATTTTTATTTTCATTTTTCTTGTTTTTTTTTTTCTCATTAAATATTATCATTAAGTATTTCACAGTAGTTGTCAGTGTTTGATTAAATTTATAATCGCATTTCATTCGCATCGATATCTGACTCGATGGAATGAATCGAATCACTTTTTAGCTTTTTTAAATTATATTCACCGCGGGATTTGTATGCCGTCAGCTATATGTCCATTGATATACAATTGCAGTAAAGAAGAGAAAAAGAAAAAAACAAAAAACATATTTTGCGTCATTCTCTGTTATTTTGTATAATTGCTATTGAAATTCAAACAATGAATGTATTGTAAATACAATTATTAGTTATACCCGCACAGTACTATTCTAAAAGGTAATAATGAAGCAAAAAATGATTTGCAAATGATAACACAAACCAGTGATTAGTGATAAATAGGTGAATGTTTTTTGTTTCTATATAAATAAAATTAATTTGAAAAAAAAAACAAAATTTTTTTGAAATACAAAATGATAAATAATTTTTTCTTTAAAAATATTCAAAGCATTATGAAGCATAAAAGTACAGCAAAACTCTTTAAAAACAAATTTTTTCTTATAAATAGATGAAAATTGTCAACAAAGCAATAAATAATGTGTACAACATTTATATAAAAACTTTCTCAGATTTTGGAAAAGGGCAAAAACAATTTAAAAAAAAAAAAAAAAAAAAAAACAGATTAAAAAAATTCAACTGGAAAAATGACATATCCATTGAACCGAAGAAAAATTGAAAAGTAAATATGAACGATACGAATAAATCAATTCTTTTTCTCATCAGCAAAAAAAATTAGGGACATTCCATGATTAAACAAATTAGTTAAAATCAACACGCGATACACAAGTCAATTGAATAAGACGAAATCTAAATGTTTAATATTCATAACAAAAATGGTCAACTGATGATAAAAATAAATCGAAGAAATGGTAAAAATTCCAATTTAAAAATAAGAAATTATCTTTAACAAATCGAAAGAAAAACAAAAAAAAAATATTTTTTTTTTGTCATAAAACGTAAACTGTCACAGCCATGCAAAGCGAAAGAGAATCATTCAGATTTTAGAAAAATGAGAAAAAGAAACCAAAAACATGGAAGAAAATTTTGAAATGAAGATAGACACCTGTTGTTAGACAGTTGTTGATGAATACCGCAGCGATCAGAAAGTGATAACTATTTAACAAATGAGCGAAGAATATGTTGTGCCTTCTGATTTTGAGGATTTATCATAAAACTGTGATATGAAATGATTTTTGTTTTTTGTTTTTTTTGAATGAGTTGAACAAACGAAGATAGATTCATGTAGCCAAAGTATGAGTGAATAATTATCAAAATTCTAGCCAATCCATTTCCATTGCTCTGTATCAGGGCTTGTTATCGGGGTTGCAAACTATAATTAAAAAATTAGTTGGGAAAAAGAATAATTTTGATTGATTTTTGTTTTGTTTTTTTTTTTTTTTTTAATCCGATTAACGCCCAAAATCAATAAAACATCTTTTTTTAATCGCTTTTCATTCGATTCAACATGTTGCACACACATTTGTGTTAGATGAATAAAGAAAGGAAAGATAGAGAGAGAGATAGAGTGAATGATCAAGTGCGACAATGTGTCTTGTTAGTACAAAAATGTCGTCGTATATACAACTTATTTGGCATGTGTTAAGTGTGTGTGTGGGTGTGTGTGTGTGTGTGTGTGTGTGTGTGTGTGTGTGTGTGTGTGTGTGTGTGTGTGTGTGTGAATTGTGAAAAGCACATAAAATTCATTTAGTATTATTTGATGATGTGATATAGCGTGTAAAAGTAGTTGGGCATTTCATTTGAATATACCTCTGCTTTTAAATCGGCAACTTTATCCTGCAAATCTCTCACTTTGTCTGATTCATCGATATTTGATCGTAGTTCACCTTCGGCCAACAATTCGGAATTCTAAATTAGTTTTAACGAAAACAATCATTTCATCAACAACAACATATGAAAATTGAACGCATCACATCCAAATTTAATTGCGACGAAATACCTTTGTCTCCAAACGTGATATTTCCTGTTTTAGTTCGGCTACCGTTTGACTTTGTTCGGTAAATTTAATTTTAACATTCATCAATTCATCCTTCATGCGAGACTCCAAATCAGAATATCTACAATAGAAAAAATCCATTTTTATCATTTGCATTCTATAAAGAGAACAAAAAACAACGTACCTATGCTGTTGTTCGCGTGCCTTGTTAGCCATTTCTTTTTCACGCGCCAATGATGCTTCAACTTCTTCGCGCAATTTTTTATTTTCCTCATCCTGACGACGAAGTTGATTGGTTGATACTTGAACTTGTGTCTCCAATTCCATCACCTTTAAACGGAGTTCTTTTAATTCGGTTAATGTTTCCATTTCACGTATCCGTGTTGTCATCAATTCTTCTTCCACTTTTTGTAGTTCGTTCGATTTGGAATTATCCCAAAACATCAATTTTTTTGATGTTGAATCGGAGGTATTTTCGTTTTTTTGCTCCTTTAAATTGAGAATTTTATTTATCGATTTAGTGACAGATGTATCGATTGAAAAAAAAAGAAGAAAATTTCGTAAGAAAAACAATTATTGTTGCTCAAAAAAAAAAAAAACAAATCCAATTCAAAAATTTATTAGTTACTGAAGCTCTTACCTGCAATTGTCGTTGCCATTGTGTACTTAACTCTTGAACACGTTGCTTGAGGTCTTTCAATGATAGACTCGCTTCGGCTTCTCTCAATTTACTTGCAATTAATTCATCTTGTAAATGTGCAACAGAATTATCTGGTGTTGTTTCACGTAATGTCTTTTTATCTTCTTCGAGCTCTTCAATTTTCGTTCTTAAACTTCGAATGGTGTCTTCACCTTCGGCAACACTTTGTCTCACTTTAACCAATTCTTCAAGCAAACAACTTACCATTTCATCACGTTCTTTTAATGCTTCTTCTTTTAAGCATAGCTCATCAATTGAATTTTGTCGCGAATTATTCTATAAAATGAGTTAATTAATGATATGAGTTAGCATTCAATGAATATATTCAAACATTGTTAATCATGAATTAGCATAGCAAATGTTTAATCCCAAATTAAAGAAAAAAAAAAAAAAAAAAAAAAAAACCAAAAATATTCGATATTCTTAAGAAATAATGAGAGAGTTAAATCTCACTAAAATCAAAATTAAACGAAAATTAATTCATGCAAAATCGATTTGTGTCGAATCGTTACGCATATCAAAACTACAAAGAAGAAAAAAAATGCGAAAAAAATACACAAGACCAAAATTGAATACAATATAAAAAGAGCGATAATATTCACACTTAACATGAATATTTTCGCAACAATAATTGAGAGAATGTAACGAGCACAGAAAACACACAATAAATTAAACAAGCAAAAATGCACTGAACCTGTGTTGATTGACTTACAGCATCTAATGAATTATCTTGTTGCTGCATGTTTAAAAGAGAGATTTAAACAAATATTTGAATCGCATTAATTAGAATCCATTTGTGTTTAGCACAATATTGATGCGATAATTTATCATTATCATCATGATTATAACATGGGAAGTGTTACAATCAAATGATAACCAAAAAAAAAAAAAAAAACACTTAGACAGAGAAAAAGATACTTGTGATGCTTACATTTTCCTGTAATCTCAGACTGAGTCCACGAATTTCTTCGTTGGCCGTTTCTAATTGATGTGAGAGCTCTAAATGTGATTTTCGCAGTGCCAATAGTTCAGATTCAATAGCAAAGGCAGTTTCTTCTTCTTCGGCACGTGATACTTGACCTCGAACTAATCGATGAGCCAATTCAGTACTTTCGGCTTCAAGCAATTCATTTTGCTTTTTTAACAAACGATTCTCATTTCGTAGACGCTAGAATTTTGAAAATAAATTCAATCAATGACACTTCAATCAACAATGAATAATTCATGAATTTTTAGTAATATCAATTTGACAAATAACATTTAATTGATCATAAACACAATGAACTGTTAAAGATACATACTCTTAATTCGCCCATTTCCTCTTGTTCCTTTTTACGAACAGCCGCATATTCTTTTTCCCATTTTTTCATTTGTTTTGTGTTGATTTTCATGGAAAATGCTAAATTGAACAAATGCTCTGGATCACGTTCAACTATTTCAGGAAGATCTTTTTGGAAGTACTGCAAAAAATCATCAAAAGTGAAACATTTTCATTTGCAAATTGATATTGTTGAAAATTCACTTGATTTGACGCGTTTTTTTTTTTTTTTTGAAATTTTAATCTTTGAATGGATTTTAAAATTTAATCGAAAACATGTAATCAAATGTCACATAGCAACTGACTTAATTTGAAATGTGATGTGAAAAATTGTGATATAGAATAGGGAAAATGATATGTACCTTTAGCATAGCTTCCATATCAAGTGAAAGAAGTGATTCTTTGCCAATAGCCAACATAGCCAATGCCATTTTAAAAATGAATTCCATTCCTTCGCTTAAAAAAATGTCCATGACACGGCAGCTAATTTGAAGATTTAATGATGTTGTAAAAAGTGTTAAAAACCATCGTGATGCATACATTGATGTTTGAAATGTTTGTGATTGGAAGTGAACGTGTAAATCGGGAAATTGCTCTTGCACTAAATTTTCCAATTGATACATGCATACACCGAGCTCAGCCATTGATGGTTTAAACATATCACGCATTCGATGTTGTTGCATTATCTGAACTAAAACAGCAAACGCCTCTTCTTCCGGCATCTGAGTATCAAAATGTTGTATTATAAAAGAAAAAAAAAAAAAAAAATATGTAAACAATGACAGTTATGAGAACATTGATAAGCGACACAGATAAGATGTTTTATATAAAAATGAATGTCAACAAAACAAACCTGCATTAAGAGTAAGCCAACAATAAAACCCGATCCTTGGCAGTAACCAACCTCACGGTCGTGTAATGAATATGCTTTCATAACGTTGAAGAGAGCTTCTTGGCCTAAGCCATCTTTCTCTTTAAAAAAATCATGCTCTGGATATGTTCGTGCAATGTCACGTCGAATGACTTTTTCACATGCGGAAGTCGCTTTAATATAATCAGCATATTGTTTTTTATCAGCATCAGACGCCCCACAAAGTAGTTGCCATACTATTGCTCGAAAATAATGTGGAATGCCTCGACGAACTAAATCTTTAACCGATGGTGATTTACGTTTTGATGCTGCTTCCCAATCATTTACAATGCTTGCCCATATTGAACATATATCCTCTTCAATGGAAATTCCTATTGGCCAAACACATAAAAACATTAGAATTATTCGATAAAAGTATAAAAATCCATGAGAATGTCATGAAATTTACCTGAATTTAAACTAATTTGGCTTGTGTCGGAACTTTTTCGGCTGTGTGCCGAACTTTGTAATGAATTTAAACTTTTTGCATCACTTTCAATTAATTTATTAGCTGCTTCCAATTTGGCGAGAAGATATTGTTCTGATGTTGGCAATGCATCAACAAGTGGTGCTGCCACTGAACCTGATGAACTATCCATTAAATGAATTGTCGAATTGTTGCTTGTATTTCCCGATACAGTCAAAGTCATTGCTTGTTCAAGTTCCTAAATGATAACAGCAACAAACAAAGAGGCCATCATACATAGAGAGAATGGGAGAGAACGAAAAGAAAAAAAGAGAAACAATTGATTAGAAAATAATAAATTTGCGCCAATTTTTGGAATATAATTGGTATTTTTAATGCAATGGTAGCCAAAAAAAAAAAAAATATCGTAATATTTTGTACAATGAAAATTGTTATTTTGTTAAATTCGCACAAAAGGCGTTTTTCGGTCTTTTATTTCATTAATTTCATGAATCAGTGAAATAGGCGTAATCGCATACGTAACGGAATGATATTAGGCTTCCATAATATCTATTGCTCTAGGCATTTAATGTTTATTAAATGCGCATCTACAATTTACTGACAAAGAGACAATAATTGTTTATTCTATCGGGTGTTGGCATCATAATATCATCAGCCCATGGTTACACATTTTTGCTTGCTATCTAATTATTTTATTCACTGGCTACATTCAACGTCGATAACGTAAACAATAATTCGACTCATAAATATATACACCGTTGTTCGTATGTTTTTATTGTATGGCTTTGACGTGTGTTTTTTTTTCTCTCTCTCTCTCTTTTTTCTTCAATTTATTGTGTATGTATGCGCAGAGTTCACACATATTTTTGCAAAGTAAATATTTATTTTACGTTATATTTTTCTTTTTTTTTTTTTTTTTTTTTTGGTGAGAAATAAAAAGCGTTCAATTCATCGAAAATACTGATATGAAATTGTTTGCATTCATGTGCGAAGAGACACACTTATGCAAAATTAGTTCAACACACTTTATGAAACCGATACAGTTTTTTTTTTTTCTTTCTTTCTGATGGTTGTTGTTTATTCGTCGTTTGGTCATATTTTTCCATCGTTCAAAATAACGGCACTTAACGAAGACAAAAAAAAAAAACAAGTTGATTAGTAATCGATAAAAGAAAAACTCTCAGTTTTCACACAAAAACAACCATAACGAAAGAAGAACGATAAACATTGTTTGATTTTCCTCAATATTTACTGTCATTTGGTATAAGTGTCGCTTCGATGATTTTTATTAAGGTCTGAAATCGTTTTAAGTGAAAATCAATATTTTTTTTTTTTTTTGGTTTTCCATTGTTTATTTCAATTCGATTTGATTTTGTTGATTTGTTGCATCAAAAAATGTTGCTTTATTTTTTCATAAATTACATCAATTGAATACGAAATATGTACAGTGCGTTCAACCTAAACGACCGCACAATCAATTCACCAAATGAATTAAATTGAATGAAAGAGTCGTGCGTTGCCCTTGATCTAAGCGTAATTACGGTATACACACGCAGCCAAAACGCAAAACAATTAACAATGAAGGTACCGAATTGGAAAAGGCCAAGACAAATCATGAGATAAAGAGAAAGAGAGAGAAAAAAAGGCACTTTTGCACGCCATTTTTGGTATAAGCCACAGAGCGCCCATTACGCTTTATTATTTTCCCATTGAAATATATATTATGTCACGACAGTCAGTCATCATCATCAATGACAACCATTTCTAAAGATAGCTTCAAATGATTGGTAAAAATATTAATGCCATTCTTAGCCTTATATATTATATCGATGTTGATGTGTTTCAATGCAAAATGTCATTATTTTCAATCACAAATGGAAGCGGCAGCCAGTCTACTACACAATACATCATTGTTAATATGCAAAAAAAAAAAAAAAAAAAAAAAAACAAAAAAAAACATGTATGCATTTCTTGTTCAACGATTGTATATCAACATGAATCATACTTCAATTAGTGATGACCACAAAATGTTTTCTTCTTTTTCGATTGTTTTGCTGGTAATCAACCTCGTTTAACAGGTAGCAAAACGCTTTCAGGTGGTAGAATCTCTTTTCAAAATACACAAACATACACATTCTTTTTTATCCATTGACACTTTCTATTTGTGTGTCAGATATTGTTTGCTTATTAAAATGAAAACGCCAATTATTCCCATTGTATGGATGTTTTATACGTATCTCGTTTTATTTTTCTTCTTCTTCTCTCTCTGTCACTCTGTTTTCATGTGTGGGAACAGTTCATGGTTTGCAATTGTGTTGAAACTTTGTTTTATTTCATTTCATAAAAATGGGCAAGCAACAGCAGAAGAGCAGCTGCAGACTATATTTTATTCAAATGAAATGCAAAATTTATTGAAACAAAACAAAAAAAAGCACGAAGAATGAAAACAACAAAGAGCAACATTGAAACCACCGGACAAAATGGCTTGATACAACAACAACAATAGTTAAACTGTGTCGATGTCGATCTATCGATGACTAACAAGTGGAACACACCAACATAGACACGAAAACACCAACAACGCGAAAACACCAACTTGCGAATTATTTTTTTTTTTTTTCAAAAATCAGATTCAAACTGGCATTTTGCAAAAATGTGATTAAAAATTGTGTTTTATGATAAAACTTCAATCATATTTTCGAACGAAATATAAAATCATTCTTTTCGTCGAATTTGTTCCATTAATCGCATGCGATTATTCAGCTGATGATTGAGTTTTACATTGTTGTTGTTGTTTATTTTGCAAACTTTTCTATTTCTAGTGTATTCGCTAGATAAGATCCAATTACACACATTTTAGAATAAACATACAAATACATTGTTGTTAACACTTGTCATACTTTTCAAAAGAATGATGCAGCGCACAAATCTCTCTCATAACACAAAGATAGATTTCATATTTTGTCTGGTTGCATCCAAAATAGATATTTATCGTGATATTTTAACTTGGAATTCAGCTTCATTCACACGCACTAACTCAATTCTCTCGATGATGCGTTCAATCTGATGTTAAAACTCTCTTTTACACTTGATGTTGTGTGTTTTTTTTTTTGCTTTCTTCTTCTTCTCTGTCGATTTGTATACACTTTAACGAAATTGGAGAAATTTACAAGATATCAAATTTACTATTAACACTGTTGTTTCAATTTATCAATCGATTTAAATTATGACACATTCAAACACGAATTAATCATTTTATTATTTAAATTTGTTAATCGGTGCCTGGACACAAATCTTTGTTAAAATCATACACAATTATTTATTAAAATGAAATTATTCAACGAAGCTGTCGGAGCAAAAAAACACGAAGAGACACGTCACGACGTCCATCCGTACACTGAATCGTGCAAACCAATGATACTGTTGAAGCTCTATTTATTTTATTTTTTTCGACATCAGTCGCAAGCAAAACCTATGCGCAGCGCATACAAATACATGCATAACATACGACAGAAGTCAAACGCTCTCTCAGCAATTCTCTTTTTTTACATTCCATTCTATCTCTCTCTCTTCTCTCTCTCTCTCTCTCTCTCTCTCTTTGGTTTTTGTGACAGCACAATTTTATATGTTTACGTTACGAACTGTCATCCATTTCTCATATGGTTTGTTGAATGGTTTTCTGTATTTCAAATATTTTTTTCTTTTTGGTTCATCATTTCATCTATCAATTTTATATTTCGACAGCAATTTATTCTCGAATGACTTGGCTAAAATTGATTTTTACTTAAAAATATATTTTATATTTTAATTTTTATGTTGTTAAAATTTCATTTCTGTCTATCTTCATACACTGTTGTTGAATGGTTTTCTGTATTTACATACATTGCCCAACCCTTAAAATTAAATAGACATTTATTAACTGTGAAGTGTTTGTAAAGAAAATGAACTAGGATAGCAAATTTCGAATTATTGATAGATAAATGTCAATTCTTCGTCATAAACGTCTACATTATAATGATAAACATTGATAGCCACACATGTATACTTGTTTACAAGAACTTGAACCATGATTTTGTGTAAAGTAAAGTGAGACTCATCGGAAACAATATGCTTTTTTTAAAAATGAGTTTGATTGGAACGTTGAAAACAATTGGAACTTTAGCAAAACTAATTTAAATTTTCCCATGAAAAAATTGATCTTTAATGGCCAGCTTTGATGACAATATCACGCGCTGTTTCACCAGCTAAGGTTTTGATATCCAAATCCGCTCCATAAACGATAAGCACTTGCAAAATCTCAAAAAAAAGTCAAAATTACTATTTTTCATGGCTATATGTAATGGTGTCATTTCATCTTGGTCGGCTGCATTAATGTTTGGACAGTTTTCAATTGGTGATTATTTCAGATTTATTATCATTTGCTAACGCTTTGTGTAATGATGTTGTTCCATTCTGATCAGCTGAATTTACGTCTGCACCGTTCTCAATGAGTATGTTCACATGTTTATGATGTGATTTTACAACTCGCTATTCTCTTCGTATTCACGCTTATATAAAGAACGTTGCGTTGAAATAGTGGCTGCTGACAGCCATTATCGGTAGCTGGGCAGCCCATAAAAAAATATTCTCTGCATGTAGATCACAAAGTTCGAGGAAAAATGTTGCAAATGAACTAGTGGTGCACCATCCAGATGGCGCTGTTCCCACTTTATCAGATTGAACCTTGATTGATCAATGATGCCAACGAAAATTTAATTCCAATTTCCATTCATTTTAAATGATAAGATTTCAAATTTTTCCGTTCAAACTCTCGACTATTTTGAAGGAAAAAAAAACTGGAATGTATCAGTCATTGAAAAAAAAAAATCAATTTTCAGTGCATGTTTCAAAGTTTATTGAAATAAATCCATAATTTATTTTGATTTTCTTAACAGAACACTAACGCTTGTCATAAATGATTTAAATTCTGGATAAATCTCTTTTGGCAAAAAATATGTGTTTTTTTTTTTCTTCTTTAATTCAACAGTTTTATATTTAAATATTGTTGTGAAAACACTATAGTAACAGTGATATTTCCTTGTCATTGGCCTTACTTACGACAAATTATTTTAATTTATTTTAATGTATAATTCAAAACATACAAATACTCGTATTTTTCCAAATTTAATTTCTAGATTTTCACACAATTTGTGAAATATGAATAGTTCTATGTAATTTTTTTTTCTTCTTTTAAATAATATCAAAACGAAAGTATGTTATTAAATGAAAATGTGATATATGTAGAAATATTTGGATGAATCGAAAATAATAAAGAGATATGCAAAAATGGTTTTATGGCTCAATAAATGATCCCATTGAAAAGTGTTCAAATGTGTTTGATTTATGAATTCTACAATTTATGACTTATAAAGTGAACGAGATGGTGCTTTTCGTAGTACTTTTTCTGCTTCGGTTTCATCTATATCACTTTCTGGTTCATCTTCGTCAGATGATTGCTCTTCGGCAGGACGTGTCCATCGAATCATTACCTCCGGAGAGCGATATAGGAATATTAATTTGGCAAAGAGATCTTCTTCCAGTGAAAATTCCAGCGATTCACGTACCAAATAAATATCCAAACATAATTGTAATATACGATCGACAAATGGTAATTCGGAATACATTATATTGAAACTTGATCCAGAGAACAAGCCACGGAAAAATCGAGATGCAACAAATACAAATGTTGAATAGATACCAATAACACTGAAGAAGGAAAAAAAATAATTGTCATCAGAAAAAGACTGGAAAAACATTCGAAATTCTTCCAGGATTCTTACCCTCCAGCTGTAAGCCAGCTCAAAGTGGATGGAAACAATTTATCACTAAACGTATACAAAACAGAACTCGAAGAACAATCAGCATGTGGTAATTTTGATAAGATTTTTTGATAAAAATCATCGGCACACGCCTCAAGTGCTTCCCACCATTTTTCATTGCCTTGATTATGTAGTTTTAGTGTTAAATTTCGAAAATATTTATCTTGATCATCTAGTATATTATCTTGGGACATGAGCTGTGTGGCTGGTTTTAATTCTCCAGAATTTTTCACCTAAAAATTTTTAAATTGTAAATAATAAATTGTACATTTTTGAATTTACTGAAATAATTTTTAACAAATTACCTTTAAAAATTTGGGGAATAAATATGGTAATAGTGTTGGTTTATTAGCCGTACTATTAGTATTTAACATATCAAGTAAATCTTGACGACCAGGTGTATCGGAATTCAAATCGAATGTTCGTTCATTTCGTATTGTTCCCGCAATTTTTTCCGTATTTGAATGTCTTGACACAATATATTTGTATTCGACTTTTAAGGTTACATTATTCGCCAAGTCATCTTTAAGCCGTACCAAATCTGGCGGTGAGATGAGCCAAAGTGATGTTGAATTTGGTCCAAGTACAACAGCTGACACATCATTTGCTTCATAATTTGATAAAAATGTTAATGCGGTTTTATCTTTGGCTTTTTCATAAACATCTATGAAATTTCTATAGTCCAGTTCATTCATGCTAGATAGGAGCCAAAAAAAAATTTTAATTTAATTTTTCAACACACATTAAAAACGGGCAATTTTGCATCTGTGTGTTTTTTTTTCAATGATTTCAACTTACGTAAGAATTTTACTAGATTGCGCACTCATGCTATAAACAGGTTCATATGGTCCAATGCGAAGTGTAACTGTTACTTCATATGGTACGTTTGCTTCGCCAACTGTATTACCTAATGCAAATAATGCTAATGGACCCCAAACCAATCCAATAATTGCAATTAAAAATCCACCGCCCATTAAATACTTTACAAATGATCCTTTCGATTGTCCACGTGGTGCTGGGAAATCCTTTTCCATTTGACGAGAGCATTTTAATTCAAAGATATTCGCAAAAATATCTTCCATTTTTAACCATTCAAACAATGGCATCGTTGAATCTGTCCACATCCAATCCATTAATGTTCGTAATTCAAATAGGAACGGTGTCATCATGTAACTAAAAAATTTCACAAAAAAATTTTTTATAAATAATTTTGGAAAATAAGAATGAAAATGTATGAATTCAAAACACTTACACTTTGAATGCAAACAAATTGAACATAGTAAATCCTTTGGTGAGGCAATTGCCTAAAATTCGTCTTGGATAACCGCATCGAATTTGATATGCAGACAATAAAAAGTATAAATACTTGAATCCATAATACAAAACTGGTGGCATTGTTGAATTAAATGTTCGTTCACTATATTTTGGCACAAGGAAAAATAGCCAAAAATGCATTAAAATTACTGATAAATACTGGAATATAATTTTTCCACCCAAATTTTTACGTAAATATAATGCTCGATCAACAATTATCGATACAAATTGTAACAGCAACATGATTAAAAATGCATATGGAATTTTATTTTCTTGTAAATATGATGTAACACCACCATCGCCTTGGCTACTTCCAAATGCCGTAAAACCAAATAACAACACAAAGAAATTTAGAAAATCACAAAGGAATATGTATGTATAGACATCAGCTGTCACACGATTTGTCATTTTCAATAATTTTCGGAAGAAATTTCTGAATGGCGAACAATATTTGGATTTCCTAAAATTTAAACGAGAATTTTAACAAAATTGTTAAATAAGTTCCATTGTTTTGAGAAAACAAAAGGCTTACGAAATTGCCGAAATGTTTGCAAGATAGTTTTGGGCTTGGATTGATTCATCTGGCGTTTTTTCAAATTGAACCAATTTATCACGTTCACCGTTTTCATCAACATCTGATTTGACTACAACTGCATTTTGATTTGATCCACCTTCACGTTCGTTAACGATCGTAGTTTTGCTAGAATAAAAACACATTTTAATCATCAAAATGTACTATTTTCCACGATAATTATTGTTAAATTTCTTACATATTATTTGGATCAATTGGTTGAACCACATAATCATCATCCGAAGAAATGGTTTTCCAAATGCCCATTTGCTTTTGAACGAATCTGAAAAAAAAAATATGTAGAATTAATTAATTGAATTGAATGAATAGAATTCAACAAGACGAAACGAAATGAGAAAAAAAAAACGCGAAACAAATCTATGAAATTACCTATGGAAAAATACAACTAAAAGCAGGATAAGATCCCATGTGGCAAGATTTGCTCTGAGTTCAATACCAATAATTCGTTTTATATCCAATGGATTATTATTTCGAGCAGAATTTTCGAAAATATTGCAGAACAAAAATAACGGTGCAACGCATTTGATCAATACAACAACCTGTAAGAGTTAAGAGAATGATGATATCAAATGATTTGAAATGAAAAAAAAAAAAATTTTTTCAATTTTTAAATTGATTTGAAGTTTGAATCAATTTAAAAAACAAATTGTTTCAAATTTTGAACAAACTAAATTTACCTGTGTGTATGCAATCAATGTAATCCAGAATGTTTTGGATGGCCGTGGAACGGTAAGTGTTCCCCATAAAAAGACCATCAATGGCATTGGCAATGCTAATATGCTATGTGATACGACCATATTAATGAAAACAAATAGATAACAAATCAAATCTGTGTTTGAAATAAGTGAAAACCATAACGATTGGAAAAATTCCGTTAATATTGAGTGTCGCTGTGAATAGAAATCGTCATCACCCTCTGAGAAATCCTTCAAACTGTACGAATTAAAATAGATTTAAACGTATGATTATTGACTATTGTCACTAATTAAATTGGCTAAATTTCCATAATTAAAGTTATTTAAAAGAAAATAAATAATAGAATTAGTAAGAAGAAAGAAGGAAAAATGGATCGTTTAATTCAATAAAACACCGACTAATGTGAAAAACAAAACAATAAATCAAAAGAAACAAATTCAGTGAATTAGGAATGTACACAAAGTAGTCACCAGAAACAGAGAGAAATAGAGGAAGAGACAAGAAGAGAAAGAGAGAGAGAGAGAGAGAGAGAGAGAGAGAAAGTGTGTGTATTTGTGCCCAATGATTAAACAGTTTGTGCTCAAATTATGTGCTGGTGATATATGGTGTAATTCCATCAGCTTGTGCCATCTGAATCATCAGAAATGTACCTGCTGCTATTGCTATCACTCATATCACTCATATGACTTTGGTAAATATGTGGCGAATTCGATACTACCAATGATGGTGTATTTGGAATTGATTGTAAATTTTCTGGCCAAGAATCATCAAGTCCTCGCTCCAGTGATGGTGCTAAGACTCTTATTTCTGGTAATACACTTGTTCGTCGCCTGTACATTTGTGCATTTAATACGAAGCAATTGATTTAATTTGATTAATACGTGTGAATCCATTGAAACATTTTTATTACAATTCATGTTTGTTGATCGTTTCCAATGGAAACTTTTCATTTTGTTTTTCATTCATTAAAAATTGATTTATATTGCAAAATATTTCAATGAATACACACAACTACAAGCTAAATTTTTTTTTTTTTTTTTTTTTTAACATTCACTGTTCGATGTTTTATATGAAAGGTTTAAGGAATAAAGAAATTTAACTACTTTGATTGAAGGTTTCAAACACCAAAAATTACTACACAATTATTAGGGGAAATAACTTTTAAAATAAGAAAACACTTATTCCATTCCAGTTAATACAAATACCAAATGCTAAGAAAAATTCCAACTAAACTACAATTGAAGAATGATAATGATTAATTTGAAAAATGCACTTCATTTTGCAACTTACATTGTTTCATCAGATTTGTGTAGTTGTTCTTTGGTTGGGAATAGTTGTGGCTTCAATAGGTGGGCAATCGTTGTTCTGTAAATGAAATCAAATTGTCATAAATAATTTGGTTTATTCAATGGATGAAAATGAATGAAGTTTATAAATCAAAACATATTTGTTCTGTGTTATTTACAGTTTCATAGAATTCAATAAGTTTACATAATTTGCAGGTTTTTTTTTTTCTTAATTTAAATTTGGTAAAATGAAATTCAATATTTTCCACATTTTCATAGAAAATGTTCTTTTTCTTTTAGTGAAATTTTTTAAATATAATAATCAAAATGTTACCCTTTCTCTGGAGTATGTTCGCAAATATCACTGACATATTCTTCACTGTCATTTCCGCTTTGTTGTGTTGAATGATAAGACAGTGTGCTTTCACTGGACGATACATTTTTGTTTGATCGACTAAACACATAATCACATTAAGTTTGTATATACAATTTACAGTGTAAAGAAAAAATAAAATAAAATTAAAGAGATTAAATGAAGCAATTTTAAGCAAAATGATTTTGCGTCGTTAACAAAAAAGCGCACATTGAAATGAAAAAAAAAAATGGTTAAAAACTGATTAATTCGAAAATGGTGAAACTAATTTTGACATGGATGTGCTTTGTTAACTTGTGAATGTAAATTTGAAAAAAAAAAAGAAAAACATGTGATCGTTTACCCTTGTGTACGAAGTACTGATGGAAGTGGGGCCCAAATTCGTCCCACTCCAATGCGATGACCTTGGCCAAAATCTTTTTCCAATTTTAATGCTTTCTTTTCCTTAGACAAGACACGAGTTACATATCGATAGTTTCTTGATAATTTGTACAAACGTAATGTCATTGATACCAAAATTCCCGATATAAATGCCTTAACGAATGACAATGCTGAGAGAACAGCTATGAAAAAAAGATTTGGAAAAAAAATTAAATTCAACATTCATAAAATGAAATTATTAAAAAGTTGAGAGAAAAAAAAAACCTGGTCTCTCTGTTGCCGTTGATGAAAATGGATCGGACAAATCATCTGGCTCATCATCGTCCATGCTTCGACTTGTACTTGGTTGTTCACCGTCTGGTTGTATAAAATCTGATATCAAATAAAATCATTAGATACCGTATACAATTTTTATAGAAGATAATTTCGATTCTTACCATCCTGAGCCATAACATTTGCGATTTCCTGTGAAATTGTAAAAATCATTCCATTTACTATGAAATTCAAATTTGATGATGGATGTAAAAATGTCAATTAAATCATTAGCTAATTAGAATTTTTGTGATAAAATGTCCGAAGCAAGCAAACATAAAAAAAAAAAAATATTCAAAAACACAAACATATAAATTATTGGACAAACGATTAACTGTGCCTATACATGATTTGTTTGTTTTTTTTTTTTAAATAATTATAGGAAAAATGTAAATAAACAAATGTTACTGAACAAGCGATATTTAATGTGTAGATGATAACTCACAGAACCACCGGATTGTTTGCCATCCAATTTAATCGGTTCTGAAATGGTCGATTTTGCATCGGCGACACTTTTATCCGATTGTGTTACACGTTGAGCTGGTAATGACGATGCATGATGATCCGTTTCTTCATCACCAGATGTTTCTGATTGTCGTTTATGGCGATTTGATGGTGGCGTTTGGAAGGATTTCGTCAAAACCTTCATTCGCATGATTCAATTGGTAGTTTTGTTTTTTGTTTTTTTTTTTTTATTTTTAGTTTGTTATCAAGTATTTGATGATTTTATACGAATGGAATGTGAAAAAGAAAGAAATGAGAGAGAGAGAGAAAGAGGGAGATATTTATATTAAAAAAAAAATTACAAATAAATTTAAGCAATCAAAACATTTGTTAAATCATGAAAATGATGAGTTTGAAGAAAAAACAATTCCACTTGTTATTTTTGTATGTTACTTGTAATTCCATGCAAACTTTTATACACATTGATTACACCAATTCTCTCAATCTTTAGCATCATTTTGCTTATTGATCTTTTTTAATATGACGAATATGAACGAATCGATGCATTTATATATCCAAACTAATCGATTATATATCCACACTTTCAAAATTATTTTGTTAACGCGATTCCAACATATGTTCATATAACATTGTTCATTTGGTCAAAAATAACTCTCTGTTCAAATCAATTTTAAAATTATTATGAAGATATTCAAAAAGCAAAGAAAATATGCACAAGTACTAAAATTGAAAACACACAAGAAAAAAAAAGAAAAAAAAAAACGAAAATAAAACAAATTTGGAAAAACACGCAAAACAAACCTTTTTCTGACCACCCTTCTTCGGACTCGATAAGCCGAGTTTCTCACGAAATAGCTAAAAAATATATATATATTTGGCAAAATATTTAATTAACCCGAAAAAAAAACAAAACAAAAAACACGAATAAATAATAAAATAATCCCACCACTATTTGAATCTAACAAAGATTTTGTGCCATTCACATGAATACAAAAACGATGCTAAAGCAAGACAATTACGCATTTCATTGTGCACGGACAATTTTTTGATTTTGATTTTTGGCTGAGCTTTTATTTACAACAAGGAAGGAATCGTTATTTTTTACTTTTTTTTTTTTTTTTTTTTGATGAAATAATTTATGAGAGATGCGTATTTTGTTTGGGGGGAGGCCTACATGACTCAAGTTCGAAATTTACCTGCTCTATGGTCATTTTATCACTCAATTTTCGTTCTGTAATTGTATCTTCAATACCGGCCGATGGACGTTCATGTAACAAATCCAATTCGACTTTCTCATCCAAATCTTCGAATAAATAGTAATCACCGGAACGAACAGCTATTTGTTTTTTGATGAAAAAAGATGATAGAACAATATATTAGTTTCTATTCGTAGTTGTGTGAAGATTTTGAAATGAAATTGCCAGTTTTTTTGATTTCAAGTTTTTTTTTTTTTTTTTTTAAATTCGACAAGAAATCATGAGATTAAAAAGAACCAAAGAACTTGCAAATTAAATTTTTTTGAAAAATATGAAATAATTAAAAAAAGTTTAAATTTGAATTCAAAATCAAATTATTAAATATAAAAAAAATTTCAAAGAATTGGAATAAGAATAAAAAAAAAACATATTGAAAACAGCATCAATATGCGAAAAATGAAAATAAATAAAAAAAAAACTGGCAATTTATTTAGTTAAGAAAAAACAAACAAACAAATTCACTACAAAAAGACGTTGGTGTAAATAATTAAATACATTGTGCAAAACAACACAATCTACTCAATTAGTTTAACTCTACAAAATTGTTCAAAAGTTGTTCTTTTGTTACAAGGTGCATTTGATTTAAAAATTTAACACGTGTTCACACGATATATTTTCAAGTAGATTTAAAAAGAATTATAAACTTGGTGCAATAAAGACGCTGTGAGACAAAAATAGGAATTTTATGCATATTTTACATTTCATTCAAATGAAATAAAGTGCAATTTTTTCTTAGGTTTTCTGTTGTTATTGCTTTTTTTTTTATCGATAAACAATACAAAAAATTCCAAAATTTAACTTAGTGGAAAAGTCAAATCATGTTCACCATAAATATTTTAAGCACAATTATTTGAATTACCATCATAAACTGAGCCACAGAATTTAGTTATACTTTTAGCCACAATAACCGCCCAAAAAAAATTAAAATGCTACACACTGGAATAGTTCGAAACATATTCCAAAAAAACACAAAAAAAAAAACTATTCATTTAACCATCATTTTAGGTAGATGTTAGATAATAGTTAGGGTGATTTAATAATCTCTTGAATTGAAAGTTGCTCACAAACTAATTTTTATTTTTTTTTTTTTTTTTTTTGATTTGAATAAATTCAATATTTTCATGATACATACACTTTGGTACTACCAGCGAGTGATGCAATCCATTCAAGAAATATTTGGGGAATTGTAATATGTGTGGCAAAGGGAGAGGAACAATAAAATAACCAAAAATAAAATAAAAATTGTATTTAAATGAGGTCTTGAACTCAATTGTGTATGCGTATGAATAGTGGCCATGAAAATGTGGTCTGAAGTGACGATTTTTCTTTTGAATGTTCCAAAAATTTGTGGATGACCAAAACAAAAAAGGCAATTTTTGGGCCAAAAGAGAATGAAATTCCAATTTTCTGAATTTAAAAAATGATGATGTTATTGTCTGATTGATTATTGATTCAAAAACGAAGTGGTCAGAGTCATCATTATTTACCATATGAATGTCTACGAGTAATTCTTGGCTTTGTTGTTTGAAAAGTCACTTCACGCTTGTGACTTGGTTTTTCAGTCACTTCTTTTGTGTTTTCATGACCTGTTTCTTTAATTGTTTCATTTTGCAATTCTTGAGGGGATACTTTAATCGCCTCATTTACCCTACTTGCTTCATGTGCTAAAGCGTCTTCATCTAAAAAAATATTTTTATGAAGAATTTCAAAAAACCAAACTAGCAAAATTTTCAAAGAAAAAAAAATGTTGCCAAATCTAGCTTCGCAAAAATTGTGTAGAAGAAAAATGTTCAAAAAGATTTTAGATTTAATTTTCATTGAAATTTTTCAATTAATTTCAAAATGTGCGAACGAAAAAACGCAAAAATTTTCACTCATCAAATCCAACCGTCAAACTTGATATGAAAAACAAAAATGCAACAAAAACAAAAATTACCCCTCGCATGAGAAATGAAAGATCGTTTATTTCTTCTTGCATCTGATTCATCTAAAAAAAAAAAAAATAACAACAAATCGATATTAAGTTAAAATTAAATGAAAAAAAGGAGAGAAAAAAATGTGAAATGTTGAAAAATGTGCGTAAATGAAATATGTGCGATAAATTGATTAAATTCTCATTATTCGTATGAGAATTAGCGGTGAGTTTAAGCGAAATTTGGTTAAAATATAAATATTTACATTCCTGCATGAAATGAAACTGAGTTTATTGAAAAAATTTGAGTAATTTTTTTTTTTTTTTTTTCAAAAACTGAGAAAAAGGTTGTTTTCATTGGATTCACTTTTTATCACTTAAAATTCGTTCTTTTTCAAAGAAAAATAATTATTCATAAAGAATCCCAGATAAAATGCTAAAACATAATAAACTATTTGTAAAAATCGAAAAAAAATAAATGTTAAATACTTCATAGAGGTTGAGAGAAAAAAAAAATCACGTCAATAATTTTATACTGTACACAAATCGCAGATGCTCGACGATATCTGAAGCATATATACATGGCGATCATCAAATCATTTTAAAACGGACAAAGCGATTGAACCGAAAAATGTTTCTAAATTTCACAAACATTTCATTATCGAATGCTGTTTGTATGTGCGTTGATATTATACATTTGCAGTGAAGCGATTTTTCATTTTGTTGGCGCACCAAAATGGAGCAATCATTTTCAAAATTACATTCATGATGCGACATAGGTGAACGTTCCGAATCACAGTATGATAATGAATCTCGATAGAAAATTTCACCGATTGGACCCCAGCTACATGGTCGGCTTCGTCCGGTACGTGTTGACAATTCATCTGCTTCATCATCAGCATCTCGTATCCATGATGAATATGTATAGCTTGATCGACGCCGTTGTGATTCTCGCCCATCGCTTTTAATCGAAACACCAACTGATGATTGTCTGCGATGTTTTCGTCTCAGTGTTACCTCTTCTTCATCCGTTTCCTTCTTATTGATCAATGTGTCAGCATTATTATTATTATTTTTTTTTTGTTTTGTTCATTTTAAAATAAAAAAACATTATCCAAAATGATAGACAGCAAATTACTAAAAAAAAAAAATCAACTAACATGTGATGGATTCAAAGTGGTTGAAAGACGTCGTACTTTTCCAATTGCATCACCTTGATCCGTCCATGAAACTGTATTTACACTCGATTGTCGCCGATGCTGTCTAACAAAACCGCCTGGTTGTAATGTATTTGATGTTGTACTGGATGATGTGGTTGGAACATTAACTGTCATACCAATTGGTACAATGTTTGATTGTAAACTTTGTTTACGTGATTGATGCAATGGTGAAAATACAGGATACGATTCATCGGAATTTTGTTGCATTAATTCAGAAACGGGCGGTGAGCTAAATGATAAACGTGTAGGTTCTAAATACGCGTCTAGTGAATGAGATACGGTCATGATAGCAGAACTTGGTGATGGTACCTAAAATCATTGAACGGTATGAATGATGTTGACATTTTGATTGGCGAGATTTCATCTACTTGTGTATGCAGCATTGAACAACCACGTGATGTTTGTGCCAAATCTGATGGAAAATCAGATATACCGTCAGCAGCTACTTCATCTTCAATTGGTGTATGATAACCAGCACATGATGACATACTTATTGTTCGGGCTAATGGTGCTACACCCTCTTCACCATTGAATATCAATTAATTTAAATTAAAGGCACAGTACATTTTATATGAATGATATTTATCATTCCATCTACGAATCTGATATTCATTTTTTTTTTTTAATTTTTTTTTTTTTTTTTTTTTTGGAAAAGAGAATACTTTTATTTCCACTTACGCACATACTCACATTTATCGCAATTCATTTTTAGACCATTTTTCCAATGTCTTACATTTTCCTGGCTACTTACGTGCATATCGTCCACACTTTTAATTGTAACTTACCTTGATAGTGAGTTTTTGGTGCAGTCAATGCTGGCTGCAATTTCTGCTGTGTCGCCTTAATTCGATCCATCTTTTGTTTGATCTTTAACAAGATTTCTTCTTCACGTTGGGCTTGAATTTTAACCTGTTTTTTTCGCAGACTCTCGATCAATTCAGCACCTCTGTAAATGCATTGAATCAATTCATTTATTTTTTTTTCCTCATAAATTCCAAAGTATATTAAAGAAAGAGAGAGAGGAGAAGAGCTTATATCATTTTGTTTAACAAAAATGACTAAATAAACATAAATGCATAAAATGATTGACTTTTCAAAGTTTATCGAATTACCTAGATGCCAAAATGGTGCTGGCTTTACTTTCATTGATGATATGGCAGAAATAGTAGCTTTGGAAAATACGAAGTTGGAAAATCAAAAACATAAAGCAAACGATATCCCACACTAAGCAATATTTAAGATGATCGTTTGTATCAGGGCAATCGGTTGTCTATTTTGACAAAAAAACAAAAAATAAACAAAAAACAAAACAAAATGTTAATGATTAGTTGAATAACAATAAATTTTTGAATTTAAATTGAATGCATTTAAATAAAAAAAAATAATAATAATAATTACATCAATATTTCCACATGAAATTCCAAATACTTTTTGAATGGCACATAAATAATCGGTTTTTTCTGTATTAATCTCCTTTGCAATTTGATCATATAAAATATAAATTGGCAAATAAAGCATTGTTTTCGAAAGAATAACAAGTACATTGTACGCGACTAAGTATTTCCACCATCGTAGAATTGTATAAATTGGTCGTAAATAAAATTCACCACCTTGCCACAAGAAAACAAATGATCCAATCAAATATCCAATGGAATAAATATTTGGATGACTTGATCCAGCCAAAAATACAATTGCCAATGTAATCCAAAACCATCCCAAGAATACAATACATTTTAAAATATCCAACCAATTCTTTTGAATTGATACAAAATCATCCATTTCAATTGGTACTTCACCGGATCCAAGTTTATTTATGTCATCGACAATTGATTTATTACTACCACCGGGGAATTCACTATTTTCATATTGTTTTTCAATACGGAAAACAAGCATTTGTCGACACGTACACACCAATAGCAAAAAATCATAAATTAGCTTATCAGAAGCATAATTACGAAGTGTTGCATTTGGTAACCAAATCATTTCTTCTAAACGCTTATTATCCCAAGGATATGCTATTCAAATAAAAGAAAAGAAGAAAAAACCATAAGAATTATGATTTGAAAAGAGAAAAAAAAAATTCGCACAAAATCTCCAAACATACTTATGCACAAGAATGGTGGCAAATTAACCGCAACAATGTATTGGATAACAATTAAAATGACGATGAATGATTGGAATATTGGCCAAATACGATGCTTTGTTTCTCTTGAAACCCCAAATAATATCAATAGCCAAATGGCGTATACAACGGCAACGATGTCCATGCGAACTTTTATCAAAATTACACACATCAATAGTGTTAATTCGACACCAAATTTGAAAAATGCAAAGTTAAAAAGATATTTGACCAAATGTAAGATATCTTTATCGGCATCGTGACGTGTAATACGCGGGAATAAGACTTTTGGTCTGGCAATTGATCTTCCGCTCAAGAATCTGCAAATATAATATTAAAAATGAAATTTAGCATCATAAATGCAATTGAATGCTGTCCATGGTTTATATACAAATGCAATCGAGAGTCTCCCATTGTACTAAGAAATTGTTGTATTTACCGTTTTCTTTGTTGATAAAGTAAAATCAAATTGTATATCGTTAAGGCTACAATGTAAACAATGTAACCTTTAAGTAGTTGCATCAAAGTTTCACCATTATTTTTCACCAGCTTATTGAATCCCAACCAATTGGCCGTGTTGGTATTTGGATCATTCATAATTGTTGTGTTACTGTTGTCTGTCATATTGCCTACAGTTGCATTGTTATTCATCGAATTCTATAAATATTCAACATTTTGTTAATTCAACGAATTTTTTTTCTTTAAAAAAAAATGAGAAAATTTTAAACAAAATTGAATACATACCGTGCAATTGACAGAATAATTATTTTGATCAATATATTCGATTTGATAAATCATTTTTAGAATGAATAAAACGCCAAGTGTAAGTGAAATGAATCCACTGTAAATGGTTTGTGTATTTGTATGTGATGTCACAGCAATAACAGTTAAAATAATGACAGCAATGTGAACAGCCGAAACCTCACGAACACCGAGCCAAAATGCCAATAATAAAATCACTTTGATGAAATGCAATTCCATGAATAACCAAAAGATGTCAAAAAACCATTTGGTGCGATTGTAAAATAAAACGGCTTTTTTAATTGCCTAAGTGAAGAGAAATTCAAGAAAATATTCAAGAAAAATAAATACATTTAAAATTACAAGATAAATATTAATTATTCTAGCGTCAGATTCCATCACACTCAATATCACATCAAGAATGGTTAATCAGCCCTACTGATTTGAATAATGCTAAAAATGAAAAAAATACCTGTTTTGTTGTTAAATTCTTCAAATCCGATACATTTATTCTTGGATAATGACTTTTCGTCTTTTGATGATCTTCAGATGGTGATTCTGGTTCTAAACTGCCATAGTTGACACTTGATGATGGTTGAATACCCGAAAGAGTACTTTCACGTCGTGTTGTTAATGATGGCAATTCCAATCGCTCTAAATATTTTTTATGGAACATTTGCAATTGGACCACAGTTAGCACAACCAATAGTGTTGGATAGAATAAACGTAAAAAGAGAATTTTTGTTTCGAATTTTTCCAAACCAATGTCATGTTGCCTGAAAATTGATTATTTAAATTTTTCGAAGAGAAAATCATAATTCAGATTGAAAACATTTGATAACTTAATTTTAAATTTTTTTTTTTTTTTTGCATTTCGAATTTGATATCATTTTAACGAGATTGTAAATACTCACAATGGTATATCGATGCCAACATATTCGTACCAAAACTCATCAAAATGATCGAATTGATACGTATAAATCATGATAAGCGATAGCATTGAAAATCCGATAACAATTATCCAGAATGTGTACATCATTTTTTTCCAAATTCGCCATGATAACTAAAGTAAAACAGTTCATTTTTAGCAAATAATCAATGCTCGATAATTTGATTAAAAAAAAAAAATTTATTAAAAAAAAAATGTCTAAAGATTTCAAAATTACCTGGAATGTAACCATGAAAATCAAAAATAATGCCATATAAACCACTCGGAATACGGTCATAGTATTTCCATAAATAGCAAAGAAAAATAGTGCAAAAATCACAACCCAAATCCAAATTTGCATTAAAACGGATTTGAAAATTTTCCCAGCTCTCATCATGAGTTTTGATTTTTTAGTTTCAGTTTTTGGACCAAGATCCGTTGTTGCAGCTGATACTGTTACTTGGAACGGTGCTGCCAAATGTGCCAATGTTGATGATTGACGTTGCAATGTATCTTCATATTTCATTTGTCGCAATGTTAACCAAAATGTAATTGTGAATAATGTTTTTAACAGCAATGGCACGCATGGATATGTTCGATATCGAATAAAACCAATTTGCTCTAAATTTATTCCAGGCGTATCAACTTTTGATGGAAGCTCTTGTTCCGTTAAATTCATACAATACATGTACTGTGTAATAAGTAAGAATTCAGCATAAATTACAACAAATGGACTGATACGATGCATATTTTTTCGTTGATTTGGAATGATCCATAATAAATTGGCCACCAATAGAAATACAAATGTTAACCAACTATGATATACGATACTCCACACCTGCAAATTAAAATGGAATTGGAATTTAAATTAGAATTTGAATCGAATTAAAAAAAAGAAAAAAAAAATCACCGAAAATCACTCACCATCATCATAATGTTTGAAATGACATAACTATGCTTACAAATCAATGTCATTAAATGTCCAATAGCAAATGAAACATGTTCACCAATGGTTGCAAGCGTTTCTTCCTCTGCGGATACAATACCATCCTCTTTATTGTCGATTTCTTTTTTGTTTTTTTGTTTTTTTTTTTTTGTTTCAAATGAATGACAATGATTTGTGTGTTTGGGATGCATGACCAACCAAAACGAACGACACAAATATATACAAAACCAAATAAAATACATAAGACAAAAATACACACACATTTTTAATTTTCATAGAATTTTGATTTTTCCGAATTGGGGAATAGCATGCATAGTTGAAAGGACGGAGGGGGGGGGGGGGGAAAGGAAAAAGAATAATGATGAAAACATTGAACTTAACACTATACTAAAAAAAAAACCCATGAAAATGTCAAGTGGAAATGGTCTTACCGCCAATCGATTCAAGTTGAATGTCATTTGGATCGTTTATTGTTCCTTCGGAGGGTCGAATTTGTTTAAATGTTTTCAATCGTTTCATGCTGCGTCGCATCAACTAAAATGTTTTGAATTAAAAAAAAATGAAACATTTTCATATTAGTCATTCCCATAGTTATGCTTATGAAGAAAAAAAAAAGTTTCAATATTAGTTGATTAATAAAAGATAGCCATTAAGATTGAAGGCAAAATTTATTTATGATATTTATCTTGTCTAGATTTATAAGCGCCAGTGTGCAGGACTCAATCGACAAATCACATTGCGGTATTATTGAGAAATAATTGTTTTTTTTTTTTTTAAATAAAGTTCCACAATATTAATTCCATTTAAGTATTAAATTACAAATTTTACTTTTATTTGCATGGATAGAACGAACACATTATAACTCGATTTGATTAGTGCTTTAATGTTTTCAATTTTATGTAAATGAAAATTTAACAAAAACAAAAAAATTAGGCATTTTAGGGTGCATTATTACAATTAACATGCAGTGCTAAGCACACATACACTCTCACACACACATACACACACACAAAAACATGTATAAATTTAGTGAGTGCTTTCCCAATTTCCAATTGTTTACACATTTCAACCGCTCATGGTTATGGCAGCCAATGTTGTTTAATGCCCAAAAATGAAATTAATTTATGAAAACAACAAAAATAAAAAAAAAAAAAAAAGAAAAGAAAAGAAAAACAGTTGTAAAGCAATACTTATTCGGAAATAATACGTACAGGCGTTCGTTCATTTGGCTCATCGCTGCTATCGAATAAATCCTGTGCATGGTTTTAGTTTGATATTTTTTGTTTTGTTTTTGTTTTTGTTTTTGTTTTTGTTTTTGTTTTTGTTTTGTTTTAAATAATAATTTGTGCAAGCCAAAGAAATGCAACACATATAAAAACAAATGACCGAAAGAAATCAAAAGAAAATTCATTATTATTAATTGAGCATATTTTGAAGAGATTTAATTATCAAAAATTATAAGCGGTAATATGTATGATTAAATTGAATTTAGTGAATTGGTGTTAGGAAAGAACGATGAAAATGAATTATATACGTTAATGGACGATATTAACAATTTGTTTGAATTGGGCTTTATGTAAATTATGACAATTTGATACATTTACAAAGCAACAAAGAAATTAAAAATTCTTAAGAGGAAATGAAAAATATTCGGTTTTCATGAAAAAAATGAACATATTCCGTTTTATTTTTAAATAAAATGGAAAGACTAAAACCGTAGAGCAAGGAAAATCTTGTAAATTTCATGAGAAAAATTTACTGCCTAAAAAAAAATCTGCGAAAAATAAAAATTTAAAAAATATAAGGAGAATAACATAAATTGAAATGAATAATCTCAAGGAACCCCGAGAAAAAATTGAAATTCTAAACAAAATTCCGTTTGAAAAGAAGCGATCAAAATTTGATAAACGAAAACGTATTTATGCGTGTAAAAAACATCAAGGTGCAACAATTTTCAAATGGCAAACATGAAATTAAATTCAAAACAACGAGATCAGAAAAAAGAGAAGAAAAAAGAAAAAACATCGAGTGATTGGGGTGGAGACGTAAGAATCAAAAAGAAACCGAAACAAAAAAAAATTACTCGAACTTTATCAGCAGCACCGTGCCATGATTCCTTTGCTAATCGTTTACCAACTAATGGGCCCTTTTGGATTCTACTTGATACCTGACGTGTTATCTGCTGTGCACCATTTTCATATTGTCCAAATGCACCGCTACGTTTTTCAGTAAATCGTTGCTAAATTGTAAAATATGTATTTTGTGTAATGTGTGTTTTTCGCAATAATTTTGAGGTTTTATGATAATATTTTTGAATGATAACAATCATAGATGTGTGTCCAAACCATTGAGTAAAAATGTGCGCGTTCATCATTGGACATATATAAAACGCATAGCCAAACATATTCGTTAGACAGTTTATTGATCCGTGAAAAGCATGAACACGAAAGAAGAAAGAACAATACGAGTTAAAATAGAGATGAAAGAAAGAACAACGAAGAAATAAAACCTTATTATACGTATACGTTGAATGAATGAAATATAACTGATGAATGAATGAAGTGAATTGTTGATTTTTGTCATTTCGCGATCATAGAATTTTCATTTTTTTTTTTTTTTTTTTTATGAGAAAGGGTTAATTGGGAAAATATTATATGTAGTTTAAGTGTAAAATGGAGAAATAAATGTTACCTTTGCATCCAAAATGAAACCAGACGATATAACGAGCACATAGTAACACAGTAGCAATGCAATTGGATTGAAAAATGCATCCAAGTCAAGCGATTGATTCCAGTAAATCACACGTATATCGCCAAATGTTGCATTCTGACACGAGGACAATAACAGAGGGCTGTAACCAAGCAGACTGTAAAGAATAAATGTAGTTATTAGATGAATGAACTCAAATTTATATTATAAAGTTATTTTACTCACCGGATGACCGTATCATTAACACTGAAATATTGTTGTGGCCATGGTGTTTGATATACAAGCAGTGCGCTGATATGTAAAATCAGTATAGCGGCAAGTACTCGACAAACTATTGCAAATCCGCGACCAATTTCTTTATTCATTGCCCAAATGGTAGCAGTTAGTAAGAACACAACGAAGTACAATGCACTTGGAACTGATGGCTGTAGCGTTGCAGCAAATAAAAGCATTGCCATTGCACAGAATATTGCTAAAATCGAGCAAAAAAAAAAAATGTTCAAACAATTTGTTGGAAATCTTAGTCAAAGAATATGCAATCTCAAAATTTTACTAATTCCAATGTGCAAACTAGCGTTCAAGGGTACACATCACTTCAAAACCATCCAAAAATTTGCTTACCTGTTCGTTTCAAGATAGCATATTGCTCTGGTGAGTAACCATTGTCGTCTTCAGCGATTGGTTCTGGTGATGTATTTTGACTACTACTACCACCACTTTCTTCGACATCTTCACTTACAACGGGCGCTGTTAACTTTCTTAGCATCACATAAAATATAATGCTCGAAAATAACATCAAAACATCCGGCAACGGCCATAACACAATCGATAAAAATCTAAAAATTTACAAATGATTTTAACTTGTGGATTCAGAAATTGCGATTTAAAGACAAGGATATTTTTAGATGCATTTTGTTGAAGTTATAAAAATGAATTTTCAAAACAAACAACCGAAAAATGAATACAAATTGATCAATAGCGAATTTCCATAGGAATCGCAAAATTAAAAGTGAAGTAGAAATGGAAAAGAAATATGCAAATCAGAAGCAAAAAAAAAAAAAAAGAACAAATTAGAAAAAAAAAAGTCGGCAAAAAAATGTAAACAAGAACGAGTGAATAGTAAAAATAAAATACTTACGTCAGATCGTGTAAACTGATCATGCCAATATGACGAAATAGTTTTTCGAGAAAGTCGCATGGTTCCAATGCAAGTGCTTTTGATAGTAATACAATTTGAAATGCAATTTGTAGTAAAACGGTAATTGTGCATAGAGCGATTGCGGCTTTAAAAAAGTATCCGGTATGGCCGCGTATGGTTTTTGTCGTTGCAACAGGTACGAATGGTATGTAAAATAAAAGTATGAGATATGGTATTGATAATGCTACTGGCCGACACAAAATACCTGCAAAAAAAAATTAAAAAAAAAAAAAACAAAATGAACAATCAGAAAAATCACATTTTATCCAAACACAAAAACAATTTTTATTTCATTTCGAACGATCATTTTGATGACTACAAACGACTGTGAATCATAAAGTTGATATTAATGATGAAATAATAAGAATCGACGGAAACTAAAATCAACACACAACCAATTCTCCATTAAGTTTATGGTTTGCGAAAATCAGTTGTTGATAAGAGAAGAAAAAAAAGTAAACGAAAAATAAAGAAGAATTAGGTCATAGCAAACACAAACCATCATTCTATGCAATAAATCTAATGGTAAAGATGGTTTCGGTCAACATAAAAAAAAAAAATTGGCAAACGTACGTACGATTTACAACATGTGTTTGTGTTTTGTTGCGTGGTGGTCACCACAATGCGTTCGATATAATGCGACGATACTTTAATGGTATGAAAGGTCGAAATGGGTCACAAAATGAAAACAGACATCGTCAATTTAAATGCATGATTGATAAATTAAATAACGAACATAAAAATAACGATAGCATGTCCACCATTGGCCTGGCTAAATGCGAAGCAAGATCTTGACGACTATGTTGCGTTCTACATCATATCAAATGTGTTACAAATCAACCTGTTCATAATAATTGAGGTGTGTCGCACGAGATGATTTTTAATTTAATTCCTAATTACAGATAAACGCGTGCACGACCGACTTTTTTGTTTGTTTGTTTTTTTTGGATTAGCCGCACTAAACAGTGTGTGTTTTTTGTGTTCGATAAACTGGATTTTTTTTTAGCGCAAAATTCAAGCGAGTTGATCATCATTTTCGGTTGCCAAATAGACGAATTATTACACAAATGTTTTATTCTTATCACATCGATTAGATTCGCTTATTTTCATTGATAACATCGTCGTTTGCACATGAGCAATAAACATAACAATGATGACTCACTGAATATTGTGCAGTAAACAAAGTTTTCTGAGCAAAAGTGAGCGTCTCATAACGTTTACGTATAATTACGATTGAATAAAAATAAACATTCGACGAAAAAAAAAAAACGAAAAGAAATAGAAGAAAATTATGCCGCACCTATTCGTTGCTGGGTTTTGTTTCGTTTCAATTTATGGTTTTACAGCGTGAAATGAAAGAAAATGTTGGCACTTGCACGCATTTCATTGCAAGGCGACTGTTCTTATCAGTTGAAAACGCCTCAAACATTGACAAATTTCATTGAGAAATACAAGGAAAAACCGTAAACTATATGAATGAAATGAAAGTGAATTGACCCAATTCTAAATGGTGGTCGATTGTAAAAATCAACATCAAATTTTTTGTGAAATGCTTGCTACCTGATTGCAGTAAACAACAGTGTGAATATTCGTTTTTATTTTTTTTTTTCGTTCAATAAATGAATTCTCAGATAGTCAATTGATTGACATGAGCAAACTTTTAATGTATAAATATTGGTCGTTGATCGATAAAACTTAAAACCGATTGGAAAAATGACGAAACTAAACTAATGGCGCTTGTGGACACATAAAAGAAAAATGAAATGAAATGATGATCATAAAATAATACTTCGATAAAATGTAAATGAGTTTTAGACATTGAAACTCAAAACATGCAAACTCGTTTTTTTTTCCATGACATCGAAACTTGAGCCAACGTTGCAAATCCCTACAATTAATCCAGTTGAAGAAAAAAAAAAACCATAAACGTTGAAAATCCAGCTCCCAAGGTGTTTATAAAAAAAAAGTATGCTTGTGTACTTGCTGGAATTGATTCTCCCAAATGAAGACTTCTAACGAAATCGCCATCCCCCCATTCTCATCGCTCATTTCATTTCCAACAAAATACAAAGTGACTTTTATATTTTTTGTTTTTTTTTTTTTTTTTTTTTCATAGAATATTTTTATGAAAGTTACTCAGCGACAGTATCACATGGATAGAAACCATTCATATCACAAATCAGTGTGGTCACATGAATATTGCTGAAATCATTGTTTTGAAGCCAACACCTTTGTTGACCAAACATTGCATGTTTGACGATTTATTAGTACGGCATGTTTATAATCAAGGGATGATTTGCAATAGAAACATATATGACGCGATACATCACCATATAAAATGGATCAAATTTAACGATGTGGATAAATCAAATGGAAAAAGCAAGGTAGAAATGAAGTCTGATTATCTACATTTAAAAATAAAAAAAAAAACCATTCGAACTTCGCGACTTTTCGACAATGATTGGCCATTTACGGATGTTACAATGAAAGCGACACCGTTCAAAAAAAAAAAAATGATTCGTTTAATGACCCGACCACGATAACAAGCTGTTTAATCGAAATGGAATTTGATATATTCAAACATTATGAATAACAAAAATATTGAATTGATTATCAATCCAGCGGATTGACGCTACCGCATTCGATTAAATATATTTCGAAATTATTCATTTCTTTTTGAAAAATATCATTCTGCGTTGGTAACAAAATGTACTAAATAAACTATCTTTTGTATCAACATAATTGTGCTTGGTTTTTTTTTTTTTTTTTTTTGTATGTGTTTGTGCAAAATATTCTTGTTAATAAATCTAATTATAATTTGCTATGTGCTTGGCACATGAAACTTTTAATAAAAATTAAAAGCAAAAGCAACCGCAAAAACTGACCGCACTGCATGTCTTCGGTTGCGGTGTGCGTAGGAATAACAGTCTATATTTACAACAATTAAGCCGGTTAAATGAATGTTTAGCACGCGAAACGCACACAAACCCATAGCATATGTTAAATGCGAGTTTTAATCAGTGACGGCGCGTCAAACGTTTTTCAACTTTGACAAAAAAAAAAAAAAAAAAAAGAATAAATAACTTTGTCACATTTGTGAGAGAATGTTTGATGTGAAGATTTAAAACATACAGAAAATATATAAATTGTTTAGTGTTGGCGCACACAAATCTGTCTGAATCAATGTTGATGAGTCGATTATGAAACATTAAATTGGTCGGTCATTCATTGGTTTTTGTTGAGTTCATGTATGAGTAGAAAAAAAAAGCGACTCATAAAAAAACGGCCATTTGAACTGGTTTCAGGATAAGAATACGACGATAATGATGTCATCAAACGAAACAGTGAACGCAAGTTACATATAACAACTTTCCTAAATAAGCATCTCAGTAGAGAGACCGCGTCGACATATTATTATTATTTTTTTTTTTTTTTTGTCTTTTTTCATTCAATCAACCATTTTATTTAATTTTGACCTTTTGATGCCTCCTTATGGCCAATAACATGCTATCATTGAAAATGCATTTCTCATTCAATAATCGCTATCATTATAAAATTAAAAGCAACAAAAAAAAACCCCAATTGGTCATAGTTCAGTTCATGGATTTAAAATAACAAATTTTTGTTTTTCGTTTATCTGTGATTTCATTTATTATATCAATGCTCAATGGATTAATTTAGCTTTGTTTGAAAATAAAATAGCATTTACTTGAAATATTGTCATGCAAGTACAGCTGATTGTACAATTTTCTATAAAAAAAAAAGAAAAAAAGCCAAATAAATAGATAAAGCCGATGCCGACACATTGATAAAACGCCTTTCAACGGATATGTTTGTCTTTACACCGATAATCTACTATATTTACTGATCATTTAACCACCGTTTCATTTAGCAATTGCTAACAATTTCCTTTTATCGTGTTCATTGATCGTATTCATTTTGCCATAAAATGTCAACAATTTCATTTGTATTCCCTAAATATCAATTAATTTAATGTAGGGGAGACATATGGCCCTTTTTTTCTTTTTTGGGTCAAATAATATACAGACGCCAGGACAAACCTTATTTTTTTTTTTTTTTTTTTGCGTGTCACAAGTAATAATGTATAGTTGCTCTTATCTATTTTTTCAATACATTCGCATCGGACTTATAAAAGATCTTTTGCGTTCGACAAGAAATGATTTTATTTTTTTTTGTTTTTATTTAAACAACGTTATCACATCAAAATAAATACATATTATTGTTGTACTGAAGTTGTTGAAGATAATAATGGATGAAAATACAATTTGAATAGCCTTGCAAATGTTTCGAGAAATTCCCATTCAATTTAGAATAGAATGACTTTGATGATTGAATTTTTGACATATTATCTGGCAACATTTGCATTCACACACCATGAAATAATTGATAATATCCGTAGATACGATGATGGATTCAATGCGATTAATAAATTCGTGCTTAATCTCCTCCTTTGAATATGAAGTCATGACTTTTGGCTATTCGTTTAAATTGAATTATCTTACAAAATTTTTATGCACAACTGTCAGATTCAATCAAAAACATGCTTTGAATATTTCATTTTGTGTGTTTTTTTTTTGGGGGGAATTCATTTGCACCTGATTGCAATCAAAATATGATTAAAATCTCACGAAAACTTTTCGATTTATTGAATCAAATGTCTGAATATTAATGATTTTATTTAAAAAGATATTTTTCGTAATTTTTCAGAAACACGAAAATTTTCGTCAGTTTTTCACAGCAAAAACTTTCTCATTCCACAAGTTTCTTTTATAAAAACGAAAAGTTCCTTATTAGTTAATATAAGAATTGAAATGAAAAAAAAAAAAAAATATGGTAAAAATACTCACACAACGCAAAGATAACCGGAACGATTATCCTCTGGATAATTGTTGTTGTGATGGCCATCTTATCCTAATTTAATCTACAGCTACGTTTTTCCTGAAATAAATTTAATGGAAAAATGAAAATGTTTTCTTTTTCCTTATCGAATTACGTTGAAAAATATTTATGGGATAAAATAAAATAAAACGATTTGCGATAAAATAAAATTGATTCGACCTGAGCAAAGGTTTTCTAAATGTGCGTTAGCGCGAAAAAGAAAAAAAAAAATTGAAACTCGTTAGTCGTGTGTCCATTTAACATGGATCGATGAAAGTGGCATATAAATGCTTAAAATATCATTTAGCGGCTGTTTGCCGAAAAAAAAAATACGCGCTATATTCGCTTGCCTATTCAACTTTATTTCCCTTTTTGATGGGCGTTTCAACATTAAAATCAACCGAGCAAAATAAACATTCGATTTTAAGCTAAGCAAAGACCATTCCCTAGCACTTTCTTTCTTTCATTTCAACATGTGTTCTTGCTCCGCTAAAGTATCTCTTTGACATAATTTTTGGTTTTTTCATTCCTTCCACAATATTCTTATATTGAATTTATTCGCCTTAACATAACTGACTTAATCGGTTTTAAGTCTATTTCTACACACTCATTGTACACGTATCATCGTCATTTCCGAAATGTTTCACATTTTTAAATGACACATAAAGAAAAATTGCATTCATTTTTTAAACACGATTCTAATAATTGAGTGCTGAAATATTATGGGGGGATACCCATTGTGACTCACTGGCATGAACATTTCAAAATCCGTTACAAATTGGGTTTTGTTTTTCTTTCCTTGTAGTTTTTTTTTTTTTTTTTTTTTTGTAAAACACTGAAATTTGCTTCTTGAAATGTTTAACAAAAAAAGAAAAAAAAAAAATGCGGAACAAAATATTCTATCGAAAAGAATGCTCAACGCGTAGATATGTACAACAAATGTCTTTAACTCTTCACGTTTTTTTTCACATGGTTTATGCTCAAACCGCAATGGCTTAATAACCATGCTCGTCGGAAATGCCATGCATAAATTTCGTAAGACAATTTTCCACAATTGTTTCTTTTGTTGCGAGAACAAAAACGGTAGAAAATGCGCTTTTATATGTTTTCAATAAAAATCATCGAGATGAAAATTGATGAATATCGTAAAATATGCAAAAATAAAAGAATTCAAGAGAATGAAAACAATGTATCGATTTCGCAAGGAAAATTCCGGAAAAATTTTGGTTTTAAAAATGACTATTCTCATTTCATTCGAACTGAATAACCCAATATTTTGATTAGGGGAATTTTTATTGAAATAACCTATTGTTATAATGGATTAAAATTTTATTTATATAAATATTGAAAATATTGATAAATTTTAAAATTATAATATGGCACCTAATATTTTATAAAAAAGAATGAAGTTTTCTTTTGATACTAGTTTATTGATTCAATTATTTTCATTTTTTTTTTTTAAATAAAAATGGAGGAATAGAATAGATAAATTCGCCAATAAAAATAAATAAAAAATGTTAAAATGGGAGCCAGTTGCATGAATAAAATTTTTTTTCATAGATATTAATCGAACATCGCTTTGTTTCTTAAACGAATAGCATAGAAGGAAATAATGAAAAAAGAAGTAAACAATGTTTAATATACAAAAATGGAGAACAATGTGCTTGTATTTTGATAAAATTCAAAAAGGAAAGATCGCAAATGATAATCACAAAACCGGTGTAATTTCTCAACATATTTCAGAGATGTGTCATTTTCAATGCTGCATTATAGAAAATTTGATTAATATTCAACAATCACATTCTATTACTAATTACATTAAATCAAATTCATCGTCTTTATTCATTCAAAATCCATTTAATTTTTATATATGCATTTGCAAAGAGAACAATTTCTCAGAAATACTTAAAATGCTTTGACTCAACAAGAAATGAATGTTGCGGTAGACGATTTATATTTTAGGAATGCATATAATTTTTCTCTTTACTTCAAATTAGACATGCATATTGTGGTTTTTTTTTTTTTTTTTTTTTTTTTGGATTTTCAAACGAGGCATTGATTTCGTATATTCGAACTGTAGTATTTATTTAATGTATTAATCAACATAAAAATGGGTAGTAACACATTCATGAATGCAAATCACACATTTTTGTTTTATTTGCTTTATTTTTTTTTTTTTTTTTTTAAATTTATACTTCATTTGTGCAAACAATTGGCATTGTTGCATTTTCCCAATATGATGGCTCGCTGAAAAAAAAAAAACGGTGTTACGCGAGAGAAACAAATAAATTGCGATTGTTTACATCATTTTCTCTATTCCGATTTCAAATAGTTACAAGTTATTTAACTCATAAGCTGTATTTATACATGTGTTTATTCCGTGAATTGATCCAAGTTGAATTCAATGAAATCTACAAAAACATACTGCGTTGTTGTCACGCAAAAATCACTTTATATGTCTACACAGTTTAGTCGAGATGCGACGTTTTTATGGAAGGTTACGTGTATGATGCCTTTAAAAGCATGTGTAGGAGCGTGATAGAGGACGAGAAAAAAGACAAAAATTCAGTAGAGCAAAACTGCATAAATCACAAATATTTCATATGTTTGACATTATAATTTTAACTCATAATTTAACATAAGTTCAATGTATAGTTTATTCCGGTAAAACAAATTGATGTTGTTCACAAATTAATTTCTTGTCTGTGTATGTGTGTCAATCAACTCTGTGTGAAAATAGAATATTACTAACTTTAAAATATGTTTACAATGCTCTGAAAATAGCTAGATATTTTTTCCCTAGTCGGTGTTGGGAACAAAGACTAATTTTACGATTCACTTTTTGTATTCATGATTTTTCTCTGTTTTGCAATATTCTTACTGAACTTCTTAGAAATTCATGAGAAATAATAATAATAAAAAAGATCGATAAATTCGGTATCATAATTAGAAAAACGAGATTTTTTTCCGCTTTGTATATTTTATGATCGATTTATCATTTCAAATAGTGTATCATAGTTGGCATAGTCATTGTTGTGTGTATTTTAAAATACAAAATGATTTTGTGTACACAAAAAAAAAAAAAAAAAAAAAAAAAAAAAAACAAAAAATTGTTTGAAAAAAGAGAATGAATATCTGAACAGTTCCACATACATTATACAGTGTACACGTAGCGAAATTAATACAATCACTTTGATGACATCAATAAAAATTAGAAATACAAACAAAATTCGACATTGTTACACAGTTCGTATTATAAATTCAACTTTCCAATACGATAATTATCAATTATAATTGAATATGTTTCATATGAATCGCAATATGTTTCAAAATTCTGGAATAAAATTCTAAATAAAATGATTCAATCATCCTGCATGGAAATAAATAAAAATGATTCACGGAAATTTTCCGGCACAGATTAGCTTGAGATCCATCAATGGATCTCAATTGAGATCAAAAAACGTATGAGTTATTTCATTTCTCCAAATATAATAAACAAAACATGATTCATTTCAATTCGAACAAAATCTGTGAACAGAAACATTTTCACGGCCTGTTTAGTCCAATTAAATAAATCAAAAAACCTTCTCGCCAATTTCCTCTGAATTAAATAAGCAAACTCTTGAAATTCAACTGGGTGTGTGTGTGTGTGAAAAAATCTGATGGAAAATCTCACTTTTATTTGAAAATTGTAGCCATAATATTTCATAGTTTGATAATAACCATCAATAATAGTAAGCCGAGCAAACAATTAGCATCTTCGAGAATGTATTCTGAAAATAAACACATGCACACTTAGTCGAATGTGTACGAAAAAAAAAAAAGAAATCGAGGTTTCGATACTGTTGTGATTGGAAATTGTTTTAAAGTGATGTAATCGGATTGTAATCATTGATGATCGTTAAATTCACGTTCACAAACAATTTTTTTTTTTTATTCAATGCACCCAAATTTGACGCAGTGGAATTTCGCACGTTGACTGACACAACAGACGAAAATACACAACAACGTAAAATGAAAAAAACAAAATAAGAGAGAAGAATAAGTAAACTTGGCTACGTTGTTTTGTTATAGCATTGACATTCACAATATAAAATACACAGTATTATTGAAATGTAATATCATTAATTGTATACATTTTTAAAATCTCATTTGTACAGGGAAATCAACATTTGATACACACATCGTCTGTAACAGAAAAGTTTTGAATATCGATTTATGTAATTTCTTTTACACCGCTAACGGTATTATTTAAAGAAACCTTTTCAATTGCATACGGAAATGCATAACACAGCTGTTCCACAATGTTTTTTGTTTTTCACCGGGTATGAATCGTATGTTCGTTAATGGGTGCGAATCGTAAATGCCATACGTTGTCAAATGAATTCTATTTTAATATGACTTTTCACGTCGCAACCATTTCGTTGACTCACTTTAACGCATTATTTTCAGCAATCATCAAAAAAAAAAAAAAAACAATGATCAGCACTTTGTTAGTATTCCAATTAGGTTAGAGGTCGTGTCGTACAAGTAGACGATAGTTACAAATTTACTGATTGAATCACACTAATTAAGATTGAATGTAAATAGTCTTATGGGCAGTCATAAGATTAAATTATTATTAATTTTCTATTAAAATTGTCTTGGTTAATTTTTATCCCATATTTCATACTGTATGAATCATACATTTTTATTAGGAAGATTTTTTCCATTTTAATTTTTCAGATTTTTTTTCATATTTTTCCATTTTTTCTGTATTTGTTTTTCTTCCAAATTCTTGATTTTGCTTTTCTTCTTCTTCTTCTTCTTCTTCTAAACTCTTCATTTTATTTGATAAAACATTTGTTCAATGGATCATTGTGACAAATGAAAAAAAAAAAAACTTTCAAATGTTTTTCGTTGTTGTTTCGAGAACAATATTCACAGTTGCAAAAAAAAAAAAAAAAATTATTGTATTGAGTCACTTTCATTTGAAATGAAATCGCGCAAAAAAATGAGCAATGACAATATATATATACATAACCTTATCTGTTTGAATGTGATATTTGCGTGTAGAAATTGTCACATTTAAATCGCCGCGTAATAAAGAACCATTTTTTTTATATATATAAAAAGCAATACAAACAAAGATTCATTATCGAAAGTGAATATTCACCTTTATTTAACACCATTAAAATTTACTCAAATTCCCTTAACGTTTATCCACACACACACGCACATTTAATTTAACACTGTATCCATTGAATAGCAATTTGATGCTTTTCAACACTTAAAATAATCCAATCTTTAATGTAATAATCCAAACGTGCTTTATTTTGCATAGATGAAACTGAGCATTGGTTGCTATGATGATAATCGGTATTTCAGTCACCTCAACACAGTTCACTTCCTCTTCAACTCTTGAATAATTGTCTAACAAAATGTTATTTTCCAAAAAAAAAAAAAAAAACGACTATCAAATGGTCCATTCAGATTCATTTGTAATAAAAATTCTTAATCCACTACATTGACAAACACGCACTGCTGGTTGAAGTTTGGTCAACGACGAATAAGACGAAGAAAAAAAAAGAACAAATTGAAAAAGATACAAACACACACAAAATTTGTAAGTGAAAGAATTCAAACTGGCGGAATGAAGCAATCACTTCGCGAACGGTTCGATCAAAGAGAAAAACACGTCTTTACCAGTTGGAAATTCACTACGTTCTATTTGATCGACAGATATTTCACGTATCAATAACCGCGGCACACAGTTGTTTTGGATAATTTCATAATGCCATACACATACGATTGTCTCACTTACTCTTACATTTGTTTTTACAATGTTTAACCGCTTTGACAGCTCATCTGCTCGAACAATGACAGTTGACACAACCACATTTTGTGGATGGTGTGGAATGAATGTTCGTTTCTTTTTTTGATTGAAAAACAAATGCAAACTAACATTGAATGAAGAACTTTGATAAAAAAAAAGAACAATTTTGAATGAATTGAGGAAATTTTTGATTTTTTAATTTTAATAAAAAACACAAAATTATAATATTTAATTTCAAAATTGTCAAAAAATATTTTCACAAATTTAAAATAGAAATTTTGTACCATTTGACATTATTACTTGATTTATAACAATATATATATGTCAAACGCTGATACTGAATGACACAAAGTGTCAATGGAAGTAAAATGTGAATGTTTTTCTCCGGCTAACCAAAAAAAAAAGAATAACTAGAAATGTCTATGTTTTTGCGAAAGTTAAATTTGAGAATTGGCAGAATTTGTGCCCGTTACAAATCATCATATATGAAAATCAAAGACATAAATAATACTCATGTCGGAAACACTGTTGAAATCAAAGGTTGGGTGAATAATTTTCGAAAGCAAAGTAAATTTATATTTCTTGATTTGAAGGATGGTTCATCGAATGAACATTTACAAGTATTGGTCGATCGTGAAACTTATCGAAAAAATCCGGGATTAGGTTATGGTGCGGCCGTTTCAATAACCGGTAAAATAGGTACAACACCGCGTGGCCAGTTGGAATTGCGAAGCGAAAAACTTCATATGAATGGATTGTGTGAAAGTGAAGATGGAATTTATCCATTTGTTCGAAAACAAAATCATTCAAATGATTATATTCGACCATATTTACATTTGCGAACGCATTTGAGCCCATTTCAGGCAATATTCCGTGCAAGACACTTGGCAACGCATGCATTTCATCATTATTTCAATGAAAATGATTTCATTTATATTCAAACACCAATATTAACATCAAATGCATGCGAAGGTGCTGGTGAACTATTTTCAGTGATACCACACAGCAATGAATTAATAAAAATAATGCAAAGTGAAACAAACCCAAAATCAAATGAGGAAATTTATTTTGGTCAAAAAGCATTTTTAACATTATCCGGTCAAATGCATTTGGAAGCGATGTGCTTTCGTTTGGGTTCTGTGTATAATTTTGGGCCAGTATTTCGGGCGGAAAATTCAAAATCAACAATTCATATGAGTGAATTTTATATGATTGAAGCTGAAGAGAGTTTTATTGACAATATCGAAGATATTACAAAACGGATTGAATCAACAATTAAAAATGTGACAAAATATTTGTTGGACAATCATGCAACAGAGATCAATGATGTTTATGCAAACACATTGACAAGTGATGACAAACATTTATCGAATGATGAACGTTTTTATTGGCTTGAGAAACCATTTGAAATTTTAACTTATGCAGAAGCTGGAAAAATATTGAAAAAAGAATATCAATTCGATGAAAAACTTGGCTTATCAAAAAGTAATGAACTTGCATTGGTGAAACATTGTCAAAAACCAGTGTTTGTTATTGATTGGCCTCGAGAATTAAAACCATTCTATATGCGAACCTGTAAATATGATTCGCAACTTGTTGAAGCTGTTGATTTTTTAATGCCAACCGTTGGTGAATTAGCTGGTGGAAGTGTACGTGAAGATAATTATGATAAATTAAAACCATCCATTCCGAAAGATTTACAATGGTATTTATATTTTTTACAATGTTTGCAGTATTTGCAGGATATTTACAATATTTATTTTCATTTAATTTCGTTCTTTCCCCCTTAGGTATTTGGATTTGAGAAAATATGGCGGTTGTACAACCGGTGGATTTGGAATTGGTTTTGATCGTTATCTGCAAGTATTACTCGGTATAAGCAATATCAAGGATACAATACCATTTCCACGATGGCCATATCACTGTCAAATGTAGATTTATTATTGAACTGATCTTTAAATGTATGTTTTAAACAATGAAATGTATTGAAATAAAAATTTATCAAATTGAATAGATTTGTACGGATTGTCACTTTTTGTTGACTATTGTAACAATAGTATTGTTTGAAAATTGCGCTATTGCGACTCCAACTATAGTTATTCATAACCTCATTTCGCCAATACTAAAGAAATAAAAGATTTCGCGCTATTTCCATGAAAACATAGCTAGCATAGTAAATGTCAAAACGATTTGGAAATTGAATAATCGGTTTGGTTCTTTGTATTTGCTGTGCAAATTTGCATTTCAAATAACATTTTAAAAGAGTTTTCTAAAAAATAAAAAAAAAGTATAAAATTAAACGTTGAAATCACGACAATCGGATTTTTATCACTAAAAATGGAGAATCGAAAAACGGTTATACATTGGTTCAGAAAAGGATTAAGAATACACGACAATCCAGGATTGATTGCTGCAATTGATGCTGTACAAAAGAATGAAAACTTTATACTTCGACCAATTTATATTATTGATCCGGAATGGACAAATTTTTGGCGAATGAGCGCAAACAAATGGCGATTTTTGCATCAGTCACTCATTCAACTCGATGAAAAGTTGAGAACATTGAATACTCGGTAAGTTTTTGGAGTTTAGTTTTCTACTTTTTTCATCTCTATGACGTTTCTCATTTTTCCATCATTTAAATTCTATCGATATTTTCCATTTATTTTCGTAATTTTTTTTTCTCTTTTTTTTCACTTTTTTTCTCTTTTTTTTCTCTTTTTTTTCAAAATTCACGCACTCTGTGAACAATTGTACGTGATGCATGGAACAGATTGTATGTGTTGCGTGGAACACCAAAGAATGAAATTCCCCGAATATTCAAAGAATGGAATGTAACATTGATGACATTCGAATCGGAAATTGAACCATTTAATCAACGTCGTGATGAACTAGTCAAGATACACGCCAATCAGTACAATGTTAAATTAGATGAATTTCATTCGCATACAATTTATAATCCTCATTTAGTGTTGCAAAGCAATAATAATCAAGTGCCAATGCGGTATCAAACATTTATATCTCTTGTTGCATCTAAGAGAGTTGCAACAGCATTGGAAATCACCAAAAAGCATAAATTAAAGGAGAATCATAAACCGCCAAAAGATACAAAAGAAGAAGAAAATGCCAAATGTTATGATTTGCCTGAATTGAGTGAGTTACCATTGAATGAATCGGAATTGGGTCCAAATAAATTTCCAGGCGGTGAAAAAGAGGCACTTGATCGAATGGAAAAAATGCTAAAGCGAAAAGAGTGGATATGGCAATTTGAAAAACCAAAAACGGCACCAAATTCCATTGAACCATCCACCACAGTTTTGAGTCCATATATAACATTTGGATGTCTTAGTTCCCGTTTATTTTATCATCGATTGAAAGCTGTCTTGAGCAAAGCAAAAAAACATAGCCAACCGCCGGTTTCATTGATGGGCCAATTGATGTGGCGTGAATTTTATTATACGGCAGCCGCTGCTGAACCAAATTTTGATAAAATGGTTGGCAATAAAATTTGTAGACAAGTGCCATGGCATTATGATGAACAATTGATAAATGCATGGTCAAATGGTCAAACCGGTTATCCATTCATTGATGCAATTATGCGACAGTTACGGCAAGAAGGATGGATTCATCATTTAGCACGGCATGCAGTTGCCTGCTTTTTGACACGGTACATTTTCATTTACATGTTTCATTTTTCATCAAAAAAAAAAAAAAAAAACCTGATTTTTGTCTTGATTTACAGAGGTGATTTATGGATGTCATGGGAGCATGGTCAACATGTCTTTGAGGAATTATTACTTGATGCAGACTGGGCATTGAATGGTGGAAATTGGATGTGGCTATCAGCGTCTGCATTTTATTATCAATACTACCGTGTCTATTCACCAGTTGTATTTGGAAAAAAGACTGATCCATTTGGAAATTATATTCGAAAATATTGTCCAGAATTGAAGCATTATCCAAGTGATTTAATTTATGAACCGTGGAAAGCTTCATCGACTGAACAACGTCAATACAAATGTGAAATTGGAAAAGAATATCCACAACGAATTGTCATTCATGAAATGGTTCAAGATTTGAATAAAAGTCGCATGAAACGTGCATATGAAGTACATAATGGTGAACGTGAAGAAGGTGAACCAATGCCAAAAGTATTTATTAAAGAAGAACGTCCAAGGCCATTCATTAAAATTGAACCAAAAGAAGAACCAAAAGAAGAACCAATCGAACATGATGAAGATCCTCAAAATTTTTGTTAATTTTATGTTTGTTTATTTGTTGAGGCAAGGACTGAACCACTTCCAATCTTTTTTTTTTTTTAAACATTTATCTAATGATTTGAGCGTTAAAATTATTTTATCATTTATTGTCAAAGTAGTTATGATTATATTGTTACAACAATTTTAACTGATATGTTTTGGTTTTTTCTTTGAACATCTGTTCTATGACACATGATGCTTATGTGATGTTAACTACTCAAAAATTTTTTGAAGAAATGATTGAGTACTTGACATCATCGGCGCAAAATTCAAAAGGAACATTTCTTGTAGTTAATGATTTCAATAAAGTGAAGTGCAAAAAATGTTATGAAAAAAACAAAGCATATGATTAGAAAGCATACAAATAAAATATAAATTTATTTTCCTTGGAAAATCTAGCGAAAACAATACTATTAACTCTCCCATCTTTTCATTGAAAATTATATAGTTTTGCTATCGTGTATTGGATGGCGCTAAATAAGATTATATTTCAATGCTGAAATGTTAAAGTATATGTTTATGTTTATATTTATATTTATGTATCTGGTACTATTATTAATTGTTTTCAAATATATTTTCAAGCAAAAAAAAAAGAAAAACACATTTACTCTTGTTTCATTTCAATGATGTTCACTTTTGAACTTGAAGACCCTTATGTTTTAACATAATATTCAAATCAATACAAGAAATAACACAGTTATCTTATAATATTTTGCTGGTACATCGATTTCTTTCGTGAACTTTTCCAAATATTTCAATGAAAATGCAAACAAAAACTATTTCCTCAATTGAATGTTCGCTTTAACTTTGAAATGTTATATCTCTTCGCAATTAGGAATTTCATTCATGATGGGGCTTTTAGTAGTTTGGATTTATTTAGAGTTGTAAAATATATTTCTTTGGGGATTTGTGCGTAGACATTTTTTAAATTTCATCATCACCGTTATCATCAGTATTAATATTCTCGCATATTTTTGTAATCAGAGTTTTCGTCGAAAAAAAATACAGTTGTAAATTTCAAATTTTTCAATTTAATCACATGAAAGTGCAATTTTGTCTATTGGAACCCAAGTGAACGCAATAGGCTTTGCCGAAAGTCTACAGGCCTTCAGCTAGACTTTCAATATAACTCTTATGCAGGCGTTCGTTGCTATTCTTTCTTCACAGTCAATATCATCTGCATGCGTATAAACCAAAAAGAAGAGAAAGGAGAATAGAAACGAACATCTGCATAAGAATTATATTGAAAGTCTAGCTGAAGGCCTGTAGACTTTCGACAAAGTCTATTTCGTTCAATCGGGAACATTTTTACGATATATTGAGATTTTTCACACTTTTAAAATGTTTACTATTCTCTCATATTCTAGATTATACAATTTCAAACAAAAATTTCTTGAATTTTTTGAAATAAGTACAATTAATTAATGTTATCAAACGGTTGATCAAGTTTCACCAAAAATGTAATCAATTTTTCGACAATTTTCAAATATTTTAACAATATTTATTTACTTAATACATTAAACGATAGGAAATTGTTGTTATAACAGCGGTGATTTTCTTCTGTACCGGTTGTGCTGAATAGAAATTAATACGGACAGTAATGGAGTCATGAATCAAATGATATAATGTATTCGAACGATGCCTCATATTCTCCTCTATAGTATATTATGACAATACTTTCGATACTATTCACTGTAGTATTCAGACGTATATAGCTTTGGCGCCAGTTTTCATATGTTAGAAGAAATGCTTATTGATTTGGGCAAAGCAAAAGATAGATTTTATACATTTCCAGTTCTGAATTCAATTCAAAAATGTTCAATTACAAATTTATATAAGGAAAATTGAAATTTCAAGTTATATTTTGAATTTTGTTTTACTTTATTCCTGAAAAAGAGAATTTTTCATTGTTTTTTTAGGCATTATCACTAACTTTGACAATCGTACATTTCAATCTAGTGTCGTTCAATATGGAAACTCAATTGCAAACAGTTTCCATGTCTTTCTCCGTTATATACATTTCATTTCTCGTATATAGCTGGATTGTTTTATGGATATGCGTGCGTGTATTTTGTTTGTTATTTTTCCAACTCAGTTCAATTTAGAATTGAATATGCATGTAGACCAATATGGTGAGTAAATGAGCAATTTAGTAGGCTAGCGAAGTTATTTTACTCATCATACAAAACATGCATTGTAATTTCGTAAATGAGTTTTTTTAGTGCTTTAGTTTACCGGAAATTTCTTTTATTTATGAATATTATTACAAAAACTTCGTGTACCACAGAAAAGAAATGACACAAGCTGTGTCCCACAGCCCAGGTGTCTTTTCGTAAAAAAATAAGTTAATTGATATTGAATTTATTTAATAACTAAATTTAAGTTCATTTATAATTAAGATATTTTTCGTGTCATCGGAATAATAACCAATCATAATACAATATATGGTAAATTTGACTAATATCAGTGATGGGAGATGTGCAAGTGCATTGTGCAAACATATTGACAACAATAAATATGTGCTGAATATGCCAATAGACTGTGTGTAGAGATAGAATGTATTGTAACACACTGTTCGTCTTTTTCTGGCACACACAGAGACTATGCCATTTGTAAAGCACATAGCTGTATGATAAATCCCGACACTGGTTACTATAAAGCTTGAAATGTTTTATCATTTATTTTGATAAAATATATGCCATTGTATATTGTTTAGGTTTTCTGGTGTTTTTATTTCGCATGTGCGGCATATATCAATTTGTATTCATCAAAAAAGAAAGAGTGAATGATAAATAAATTTAATTAAATAATAATTATAAAAGTTTTATTGATTAAATATATGATAATAAAACACAAACACAAGGCGAAAATTTGTAAACAAAAATACAACTTTATTAATACATACTATATAAATGTGCACGCACAGAAACGAATTCTATGTATTGATACACGTGCTCTGTGTGAATCATACTACACATAGATAAGCAAAGCGCACATGCGATTAACACAGGCTAAGTTTGCTAACACAAATTTCGGTTCTTTGTATGTAGTACAGTGTACACATACACTCGAAAATATATTTTAAAATTAAATATGTACAATTTTGTTCGAAACTTTATTAAAAGAAACGTTTGATTTTTTATTCATTTCAACGTATACGTGAATTTCATAATATTTAATTTTGAGACTATAAAATACGCCTCATTAGTTTAAAAGTAAATTTTAACCGATGAAGGAAATGCGTTAATAAATTTTAATTTTACTCGCCTTTGGTATAAAATTATATTGATAGCATATAATAAATCCATTGAAACTACACACATCAAAAATCTAGTACATTCAAATATTTAGATTTCAAGTTTGTCGGTTTACACGCTTTCTAATACGAATTTTTTGTGTGTATATATAATTAGATTTTTTTTTTGTTTCTGGCACATCTGAGTCATATTATCAAAGATGATTACATTTGCATCTTGGGTGCTTCGAACTGAATTGAAAAACTATAGGTCTTTGTATTTATCGCATTATCTTGTAATCCAGCAACTGACATACGATAACAACTAGATTGATTTAAGGGTTGCACACGTGGAATTGTCTGCACTTTACAAACACATTTAGTTACTATTCACATTTGTATTTTTTGCTATTGAGAAAACATTGAAATTTACTTGCCTTTGCTGAAAATGTACTATTCATAACATTTTAAATGAAATGAATCCAAATAGTTGCCGTTTATAAATAGTGTGAATTATTTAATGAGACTGGATTCGATTGAATTTTTATTATAATAAGACCTGCTTATAGTAAGTGACATTGAATGTTCTTTATAGACATTATCTTAAACAATAAACTTAATTTAAAATGGAAAATAATTACTTTATCGTAGTAAATTCATGATTTCATCGTGACTTCTTCCTTTTGTTTCTGGCATTGTTGAGATGATGAAAATTGCGCTACACAAACAAAAGCCAGCAAACAAAAACATTGTTCCATGGAATTCAAGATATTCGGTAAGAAGTGGCAAACATTTAACAACAAGGAATGCCGATGACCATAATACAATCATACAGAAGGATGGACCAAAGTTTTTTAGTTTTTCCGGCATAATTTCTGTGATGACCAAAAATGGAAGTGTTAAAACTGCCCAATTTGCAATGAAAATGACAAACGAAAAGCTTGCGACTGGAATCCAGTTAAAAGCATCAACATCAATGCCCCATGTTTTCAACATCATATATGTGCCAAGTGTGATCAAACCTAATGCAATTCCAATTGTTGACACAACAAACAGGAACTGATGAAGAAGAAGAAATTTAAAAAAAAAAATACAATAGATATAAAGACCAATTTGGATATTCGATTTAAATGTCAAAATTACCTTTCTTCCAGCACGTTCAACGAGAAGGGATGGTACATACGATCCAAAAATCTGAATTACACCAACAAATATAGATGCTGTTGCTGGAGACAAACTTGATCCCGCATCATCGAAAATTTTTGCAGTATAATTTAACATTGCAAAACATCCACAAAACTGATTCAAAAGAGCTAGCACCAAACCAATCAGCATAGCTTTTTTGCCCGGTGCAATAAACAAATCGCATAATTTGAATGTATTTTCATTGGTTTTTTCTTCACTAACACTTCCAATGGAACTTTTTAATTTACTCATTTCCAATTGAAGTAATTTGTAATCTGATTCACTTTCGCTTAAGTTTTGATAAAATTGAATTGACTGTTCAGCTTCCTAGGTAAATGAAATGCAAGTAATTCATTATTAAATTGGACAACATTCAAACTGTAAATGGAAATGTAAATGGAAACGTAAATGGAAACGTAAATGTAAATGTATACTCACGGATAATCTATTTTGTTTAACGAGAAATGATGGTGATTCTGGGAAGAAGCAAAAAAGAATGGCGAACAAAACAGTTAATCCAATTACAAATTTGGGAGACACATAAAAGTCCAAATAACTTCCAAAGGCAAAAGCCAACAAGATGCCAAAATTGCAGCTTAAAACCAATGTTGAACCAAGAAAACCACGAATGCTAAAAGAAAATTCCATTTAAATCATTTATTCTAAACAATTTTTCTTGTTAAATAATTCTTTACGCATACCGATCGGCAGCAATTTCTGACAAAAAAGCTGGCACAATAATGAAAATACCGCCACCAACCACACCATTCAATGTTCTTGAGGCATATAAATAATAAACATTTTGAGCAAATAAAATTAACAACCAACTTATCTGAAATCAAATCGAATAATCATCAATATTATATGAATTAAAATTGAGTAAAATTGTAGTGAATTTAAGACGTACAATCGTTGGAATTGACATCAACAACAGAGGAATTTTCCGACCAAATTTTGCAGTAATGAATCCGAATAAAATATTTCCAATGAGACCACCCAAACAGATGAGCGATGCAATCCAAGACGCTTGATCCATTGTAATTCGACCGGATGGCAATGGTGAATCATTTGATGTGAGTAGAGCAATGCTAGGGCTAGCCCATCCTCCACAGATTCCATAACCAACGGTCATGAGATTCGCTGAATATTTTGAAGATGGAATTTTTTAATTTTCAATGAAATTTTTATTAAATTTCATTTCTTTACGTACCTACAAATGCAGCAAAATATTGATATTTAACACTTGATTCGTTCATTGCTTTTGAATCTTTTTTCATATTTGTCACTTTACCAAAACCGATACTATAACGAATATCAACAGTCTCACAGAATTGTGCGTGCGTTTTACAATTTTATATACGAAATTATTAGAACAAAACAATGGTTTTTAGCACACTAAATCACTGTTATATGATATTAAAATTGATTTATCACTCAGCTGACTTGAATTAGAATGAAAATTTTAATGGGCGTATTCAAATGAATGATAAAAGAAAAAAACTTTTTCAATTATTCTCTGCTTAATCCTCATACATGAATTGGATTTGAAATTTTATCGTTTGATTTACAGCAGTAAGATTTTGATGTATTTTAATCCATTGTACGAATTTCAGACAAAATCAAGATGAGTTAATGTGAGTTTATTCCTGGAATTTTGCGCATAGAAACTCAATTGTTTATACTGATTATAATGGAGTCCATATGGCAGACTGTCATTAGCAGTGAATACGTCATTGCCAGTTCTAATAATATCCCAAATATGGCATCATTTATACCATTTTTGAATGTTTACATTTTCATTGGCATTTTCTGAAACAAATCTCGTTTACACCGAGCACTGAATCTTCAATGAACAACACACAAACAACGTCATACTCAAGCGCATTAGATTTGAATTGTGAATGGAAATGGTGAGAGTTTGAACTAATCAAATACAACAACAAAATCTATGGAAAGGCTCAGTGCGCGGTTTACACTAGGGGAATTTATCGAATAAATATCCGTAGAAATCTGCAAAAAATCTGCTCAAATTTTCTAGCACTAAAACATCAAAAATTGAGTGTTGCCTACGAATATTTGCGGATTTTTAGCAGATAGCGCGGATATTGACTCTATGATCACGAAGAATATCCGCTGCAAATCCAAACTATCTGCAATATCTGCAACAAATCTGATTTGATAAATTCCCCTAGGGTTTACACATATCATTTCCTAATTAAACAACTAAACTGTTAACAGTTGTCATATGGTAACACTATCTACTAATTCTATTTTACGTAAACATTTTTAAAATTTTGCGCTAATATCACGCGCTTTTTTTTTCTACTATAACGTCGTTTCATTGACGGTGGAAATTCTGCATCTATGTTTGCTCAATGATAATCGTTTAATTTATTTTCCATGTGATGCGAAACGTGCACATGACAATTGTAAAAGTAAATATATCGAGCTGTCACCAAATCTAAGACGTCTTCATAAGACATAAAAAAGATAACAATGAAATGACGAAAGAATGACGCTAACAGTTATTATTTGTACAATTTGTCCAAATTTTCCAATGTACTATTTGCACAATGAGTGTTTGCAAAATTTAAATTTGCTTTTTTTACTTTTTGCTGCGCAATTTGTGTTAGATTTTTTATCGGAATTTCATGAAGAAAAAAATGATAATTTTCAAGGAATAACAATATATTTATCACAACAAGCGCTTGAAGAGCGATTGTAATATTAAACGTTCACATTTTCTATTGTCCACCCATTTTAATGCAAGGATATGTCACATTTAAACTAGTACAAAGTACTATGTGCATCGTAACTTTAAACATACTCATTCATGTATTTTAAGCTCCGGATGATATATCAATTAAATTTGTATTGATATTTTTGTGAATTGTATACTGGAATGAAGTGACCGGCATCATATGAAAGAAAATTAAAAAAATCAATTTAAGTGCATCCAGTCCATGATGCCTGTTGCTTATTTTATGTTTAGCATGCGGTCGTCAAATATGTCAAAATAGCTTTATTACACCGAAATTTTCTTAAAAGTCTCGTAGCTGTACTTCTTTCTTCACTTTGAAATGGGAAAGCTATTTCAAATGAACAGGAAATCCATTTCAAAGTGAAAATGTTATGCAGAACATTTCCGTGGAAAAATGTTATTATTCAGTGTATTCAACATACAAAAAAACCATAAAAAATACATTCAATAATAACATTTTTCCACGGAACTTTTCTGTTATGTAAAACTTTTCTGTTTTCACTCTGAACTCTTCAAATATTATTTATATACATTTCAAAACCACAATAAATCATATTAAATTAATATTTTTATTCAAGTTATTCAACAATATAATACATTCTCTATCTAGTAAATATTTTATTTAAAATAATTTACGATTCATTGAAAGAATCCAATACATTAAATTTAACGAAGTAAATTCATTATTTCGTCATAGGTTCTGCCTTTTGTTTCTGGCATTGTTGAAATAATGAATAAACCACTAATTATACAAAATACCGAAAATAAAAACATTGTTCCGTGCATTCCAAAACATGCACTAAGAATTGGCATGCATTTTATTACAAGAAATGATGATGCCCATAAAACAACCATACAAACGGATGGGCCAAAATTTTTCAATTTTTCCGGCATAATTTCTGATATTACCAAAAATGGAAGTGTAAAAACTGCACAATTTGCAATGAAAATAGTAAATGAAAAGCTAGCAACTGGAATCCATCCAAATGCATTAACATCAAAATCATAATGTAATAATGTCATATGTCCACCAAGAACTATTAAACCAAATGCAATTCCAAATGTTGAAACAATAAATAAAAACTGAAAATAGAATTTTCAATTAAATTTTGTTCTCCATTAAATTATAATGAGAATCTTATAATTTGTTATAAAAAAAAAAAAAATATACCTTTCTACCAGTTCTTTCAACAAACAATGTGGGCACATAGGAACCGAAAATTTGAACTACACCCACAAAAATTGCGCAGGTATTTGGTGACATAGTTGAACCGGCCGCTTCAAAAATTTCTGCCGTATATTGCAACATAGCGAAACAACCACAAAATTGATTCAGCAATGCAAGCACTAAGCCAATAAGCATTGCTTTTTTGCCTGGTGCTTCAGTTAAATCAGACCATTTAAAAGAATTATTATTACTACTTGACTTTTCATCACATCCAGCTAAATTTTTCAATTTATTCAATTCCAATTGAAGCATTTCAAAATCGTTATCTTTTCCTTTCAAATTTTGATAGAAACGAATGGATGCTTCCGCTTCCTAAAAAAAAAAGTAAACATCAATCAAATATGATTTTGATGACAAAATTTCGTATCGCTTTTAAATTAAGAAGATAGCTGATCAAAGATAATGTCACTTACAACTAATTTATTTTGTTTGACAAGGAATGATGGTGATTCAGGAAAGAAAAATAAAAGAACACCAGCGATTGACATTAGACCAATTACGAATTTAGGTGTAAAAAAATAATCAAGATAAGCTCCAAATACGAATGCTAAAAGTATTCCACCGTTACAAAACAAAACCAATGTTGATCCCAATAATCCGCGAACACTAAAATTGCAAATGAAAAAAAGAAAAAAGAAAAAAAAAAAAAAAAAAATACAAAATCAGTTTCAAATCAAATATCACTTTGTATAATATTATTACCGATCAACTGAGATTTCTGACAAGAATGCAGGCACAACAATGAACACACCACCTCCGAAAAAACCGGTCAATAATCTCGATGCATACAAATAGTAAACATTTTGAGCATAAATAATGAGCAACCAGCCTACCTATGAATCATGAAACGAAACAAAAATTCAATTTTTTCCTGTTGTTTCGTTCAATTTTTTTTTTTTTTTTTTCAATCATTTACTTACAATACACAACGGTGCAAGGATTATCATTGTATATTTTCTACCAAATTTTGCAGTAACAATTCCAATTATTACATTTCCAATTAATCCACCAATGCAAATTAAACTAGCAACCCATGATGATTCATCTTCTGTAAGAGCAATACCCGACGGTAATGTAGTTAATGTTTCATTTCGTAATAACGGAAGATTTGGTGAAGACCATCCGCTAGTAAATCCATGTCCACAGGTTAGCAAATTAGCTAAAAATTTATTTGAATTGGAAAATTATCCATTTACGTTTTGAAAATTATTGTAATTTAAATTAATTGAACATTTATATACCAACTATCGCAGCAAGGTACTGAAATATAGCACTTGATTCGTGAACAACTGGTTTGACTTCCTTCATATTTATTGAAAATTAAATAAAAACGAAAAACAAAGTCCAAACACCGATCGTCGATAGCGACCACTTACTAACCAAAAATTTCAAATTCTGCGTGAATTTACTGATTTTATATGATGAAGTGCGAACGTTTATCGCAAAATATACGTAAAAATACGCGTATTTGCACCAAGATTTCATCAAAGTAATTGCTTTCGTTATAAATTATTTTTTCGTTTTTTTTTTTTTGTTGATTATTTTGTTCGGAAAGAAACGCATCTTGACATGGTTGATAAAAATTGATTTATCACTCAGGTGAATGTAATCAAGTGAAAAAAAAATAAAAATGTACTCATTTAAAACGGATACCTAACAACACAACAAAAAAATTCGTTTGGTTACCATTTGTTTTGGTTTTATTTGAAAATGTAATTTTTTCAATTAATTTAAGGTGGGTCATATGTCTATCAAATTTTCACAATCCACTTGAATTTCGAGTATTATTTTGATGAGAACATACAATTAAATTGTTGTACTTAGCTACACGTTGATAATAGTCTCATAAACTCTTATTGTACGCTTGTTCAAGGAGACCTTACATTCCCGTGTCAAAAAATGTGAATAAGATGAATTCAATTTACACTGACAACTTCAGATTGACTGATTGAACAAGTTTCTAGCTGATTTAAGTTAACTAAAACAACTAAAATCAGATGAAATCAGCTTAAAATATAATTATTAATAAAACAAAAAGTAAAAAACAAAATTTCAAACACTAGTAGTAATTTAGCAAATTACCACCATTACTATTGGTATGCATAGTAATTTGTGTGGTTAATTTAAAATTCCGTGTGAATTTACAACATGAGTACGCATCTATCTAAAGCAGATTCTCGAAAAAGCGCTTTTGCGTGAAATCGGAAAATCGAAGAGATCTGAGCCTAGTCTGGATCGAATGAGTGGAAAATTTTATGGGAAGATGTAACACTTGATTGATTTTTTTGAGTGATTTTTTTGTGCTAAAACTAACCGTTTTTGAGATAAATTCGAGACAGAATTCATTTTATCCTCATTTTTTTTTTTTTGCATTTATCAGCCGGTATTTTTTCACACGGGATTGAATTATAAAAACTTTCAATCTAATGATTTCTTTCTGAACAAAAGTTTCCTTTACAATTTAGCGTCATCAATGATAATTAAAAGACGCAAATTTTTTTTTTTCCAAAAATAACATTTTTCAGAAGAAATTTTTGTGTTCACTGAAAATGCGTGCAAAAACCATGCATTATTAGAAAATGAATAATTAATAGAAATTTGGAATTTACTTACGTATTGGTACGCATTTATTTTATTTCTATAGTCAACTCAATCACAGAATAATACCCGAAATTCAAGTGGATGGTGAAAGTTCATGAAAAATGCGAAATATGCATGCAAAAAAGAGTGATTTTAAACAAATTTATCTTTATCTTAATCTTCTTGAATTATGTGAAAATTCTTATCATTATTGTTTACTTTTCAGTTCTTATATAATTATATTAAATAAAGATCTATTAAAAATGAAAATATTAGCAAAAAAATGTGTATTTGAATCAATGCTTTATTAAACAAAACTTAAAAATGAAAAAAAAAAAAAAAACATTCAAATTGCACAACTTTTGTTTGATAAGATCTGTTTCTTCTGAGATTTTGAATAAAGATGTTAACATCTTTACACATTATTTTTAAGTTAAAAATAAAATTCTTCCAAATCCAACATAAATGGATTTATACAATAAAAGCTTATTGAAGTAGTTTCATAATCTCTTCATAACTTCTTCCCTTTGTTTCTGGCATTCTTGAAATAATAAAAATAGCGCTAATGATGCAAAAACCAGCAAATAAAAACATTGTGCCATGAAATCCGAGCGTTTCATTTAGGATTGGTAGAAATTTGATAACAATAAATGATGACACCCACATAAGTATCAAACAAAATGATGTGCCAAAATCTTTTATATTTTGCGGCATCACTTCCGAAATGACCAAAAATGGTAAAGTTAAAACAGCACAACATGCGATAAAAATAAAGAATGAAAAGCTAGCGATTGGTATCCAATTGAATGCGTCAACATCAATATTCCATGATTTCAACATCATATAAACACCTAGCACAATTAAACCTAATGCAGTACCAATTGTTGACATTACGAAGAGAAACTACAATAAAAAAACAAAATGTAACTTTGAAATAAAATGGAAAATAAATACAAAGTTCATTTACCTTTCTTCCAGTTTTTTCAACGAGAATTGATGGCACAAATGATCCAAAAATTTGAATAACGCCAACAACTAAAGCCGATTTAGTGGGTGACATGCTTGAACCGGCCGCTTTAAAAATGTCTGTTGTATAATTCATCATCGCAACACAGCCAGAACATTGATTCAGTAAACATAAAACAATACCGATTAGCATAGCATTTTTGCCTGGTGCTTCAGTTAAATTTGACCATTTCAATGAATTTGTCTTCTTCGGTATTTTCTTTTGATTCTGTATTACTTCCAACCATATTTTTCATTTTAGTCAATTCCATTTGAAGTATTTCATATTCTTTATCACTTTCGCCCAAATTTTGATAGAATTTGATTGATTTAATTGCCTCCTAAATATATAATAAGACAAATAAATAACAAACAATTCAATGTGTAATTAATGATGTCAAGATAGTAATGCTACTCACGTTCAATTTATTTTGTTTGACAAGAAACATTGGTGATTCAGGCAGGAAGAAAAGCAAAACAGCACACAAAACGGTTAATGCAATTACAAATTCTGATGGGCCGTAAAAATTTTCGTAATCACCAAATATGAATGCTATCAAAATGCCAACGTTCCATGTGAAAATCAATGAAGAACCCAATACACCTCGATTACTAAGGGAAATAACAGTTTTTTTTTTTATCAATTTAATTCAACTCACTCAGTATTATTTTTTCTTTGAACAAACAATACTTACCGATTCACTAGCAATTTCTGAGAGATACATTGGAACAATTACATAAACGCCACCGCCAACAAAACCAACTAAAATTCGCGCCGCGTATATATAATAAATGTTTTGAGCAAATAATATGAGGGCCCAACTTATCTGGCAAATGATTCAAATTTTTTTTTTAAGTATTCATGTCTTTTCATTTCATTTTATTTGGAAAATTTTTACTTACGATGTTTGGAATCGTAAGAAAAATCATTGGATATTTTCGACCATATTTAGCAGCAATAAATCCCATTAAAATATTTCCAAATATTGCACCGACGCAAATCAAACTAGCAACCCATGATCCTTCTTCTTCTGTAATTTTTCCCGAAGGTAATGGTGAATTATCTGATTTTAAAAGGAAATTATTTGGACTTGGCCAACCCGATCCAACTCCATATCCACATGACAGCATATTCACTAAATTTTATTTACGTTTTTAATTGATTTTCATATTAAAAAAAAATAATTTGTCATTCACAAATTAATACAAAGTGCATACCTATAATAGTAGCAATATACTGATACTTTGCACTTGATTCGTGCACGACTTTTGTTGCTTCTTTCATGATATTGAATACGAAATAAATGTAAGACTCAATCTAAATTCAATGACTGCTTGCTAATATACAATGTGAAATTTTTTAAATTTGGTGAATATTTATTGTGTTTTTTTTTTGAAGCATTTTATCGCCAAATTACAATTTGGCAAAATATTTACTCACATAATAAATTAAATGTTGGAAACAAAAAACGCATCTTGATAACGTTGATAATGATTGATTTTAATTTATTGTCCTCACAAAAGCAATTCAAATATTTTTCCACTTTTTTACACACACACACACACGTTATCAATATACACGTTTGTCGTGTGAACATCAACTTAAGTATCCTCTATGAATGAGGAAGCAAAAATGTAGGACAATGTTACTCATTACGTATGAAGCCATATTACACATCGTTGAATGCAATGGGTTTCAATACAAAAATGATAATAAACAACAAAATGGCAATTTATATGGTTTTTCATTGATTTGAATCGTATTGTAGAGCCAAGCCACTTATAAACAAACATTTGGAATTCAAAGAATTGTGAAAAAAAAACGGAATACTTGGGCTCCGGATATAAGCGTTCGGTTGTCGAATGAGAGTTTGTTGATATTTCGTGGAAATATTTGAAGTTTTATTGTTCATTCAATGGATGAACGACGTCACTAATGATCATCATGACGCGCTTGCACGATTTCAAGTTATTTTTTTTTTTTTCTCTAATAAACATTTGACGTCGTTCATCCATTCATTTCAAATTTGATCGGAATATGATAACAGATTCACGTGTTTATTTTCAATATGATAATAAAAAACAAATTGTACAAAGAATAATAAAAAATGAAAATTACAAATTCACCTTGAGCACGTCAATTCATTGTTGTTGTCTTTTTTTTTTTTTTGCAAATTCACAATGTACTGTATTTTCATTTGTTTTTTCATTGTCATTATAGTTTTGACAAAAATGATAGAATGTTGAATGAAAATGGAATAATTTGATCATCATTAATTATAAACACCGACAAATTGTTGTTTAGATATGATTTGGTAAAATCAACAAAAATATTCGAGAAGCTTGGAAATTGCACAAAAAAAAAACAAATATGAATACATAAATTTTAGAAATAGACACAATAAAAATCAAACACATTCTATCTTTGGGAATTTCCAACTAGCAAATGTATAAACTGACTAACTTGAAAATTCACGACCGAAACTACTAAATTTGGGATTTTTTTAGTTTTAACAAGTTTTACGAAATGCGATTGAGGTTTTTTTTTTTTGGTAAGAAACAACAATAAAAACTTTTTTCTTAAAAAGTAAAAAAAAAAAAAAATAACTTTCAATGTTTCAAGCCATCCTCAAGCCAACACAATGTTATCCAAAAATTGTCTCAAAAATGAATATGCTAAGGCACAATATGCGATTCATTGTTTACTAGCACTCCCTGTATGCGATGAGGTAACAATATGATAAAATATCGAATATCATAAGTGTTGTATATCAGTAATCCTTAATACACAATAATAAGGATTTCCATGTTTTATATTACACAATAAGCTAGTATACATATTTGCAATATTTGTAGTTTTCGCTTCGGTGATATAAGTATATCACAATTTAACAAGTTCACCATGGTCATCAAAGATGATTAATTTTGTGATATTGACAATGAAAATAGATGAGGTTATTTTCCCCTTCAACAACGATAACCAATAGTACGATTTTCGAACACTTTTTCTCATATTTTTGGCACAATTTTGAACAAAAACAATTTTTCGCAAGCACAACATTTGTTTTGTGTGAAATTGTGCGAAACGTTAAAAACGAAAAAAAAAAAAAATGGAAAAAAATGTGCGAAAATTGTTCATTTGACACCTCAACTCTCTAGATCTTCCACATACCTGAAGCCGTTAAGAAGTTATGTATGTTTGAACATACGGACACACTTTTTTTCATCAATAATAAATATTCGTAGTTTTTCATTGAATAATATCATTTTTTTTTTTTATTTTCAAACCAAAAGTACATAAATCATTTTAAATAAAATCATACAAAGAATCAATAAAACTTAAATAAATATGACATATTATGTCACTAGGAATTAAGACGAAAGTAAACTAGGAACTGGATCAAGATCTATCAATCAGATCAAATGCAATGGGCATTAAAGCATATCTTCTTAAATCTAACTAAAAATTTATCGAAGAGAATTCATGATTTCCTCATAGTTTTTACCTTTTGTCTCTGGTAAATATGAAATGATAAATATCGCACTTGAAATGCAAACACCAGAAAACATAAACAATGTGCCATGCAATGTGAGTGTTGCCTTAAGAAGTGGCATACATTTAATTACAGCAAATGAACTTGTCCATAAAATCGCCATGCAAATTGATAAACCAATATCTTTCATATTCTCAGGCATAATTTCGGAAATGACCAAAAATGGCAGCGTTAAAACTGCCCAAGATGCAATAAAAATAGCAAATGAAAAGCTTGCTATTGGTAACCAATTTATTGATTCAACATTATAGTCCCATGATTTAAACATTAAATATACTCCGAGAGTGATTAAACCCAAAGCAATACCAATTGATGATAATGCAAATAAAATCTGAAAGAAAAAAATTACGATTTAATTAATTGCAATTAAAACAATTGTTTATTGAAAGAACATTAAAAATGAGAAATAGTTTATTTACCTTTCTTCCAGCTCTCTCAACAAGAATTGTTGGTACATATGAGCCAACAAGCTGAATAATTCCAACAACAATTGTTGCATCACTTGGTGATATGCTTGATCCGGCTTCTTTGAATATTTCATTTGTGTATTGTAACATAGCGAAACATCCACATAATTGATTAAGTGCTGCTAAAACAATGCCAATTGTCATTGCTTTTCTACCAATTCCTGTTGTTAAGTCAGACCATTTTAATGATTTAGATTCTTTGCTATCATTACCAATTGTGCTTTTTATTCTATTTATTTCTGATTCAATAATATCATAGTCGGTGTCTTTCAAATTTTGATAAAACTGAATTGATTTCATGGCATCCTGTAAAAAAGAACCGATATTTAGTTGGAAATAATTCGAAAAAAATTGGATTCTTTTTAACAAATACATACGGATTCTTTGTTTTGTTTAAGAAGAAATGTCGATGATTCTGGGAAGAAACAAAGTGAAATCGTGCATAATATTGTAATGGCAATAACAAATTTTGGCATCAAATAATAATTATCTCCAATTATGAATGCTATTAACATTCCAATATTGCAACACAATACTAATGTGGAACCCAACAATCCTCGAACACTGAAAATAACATTTATTTATTAGTTATGCATAAAGTTATTTAGCTATTTATTATTCATTTACCGATCAATTGCAATTTCAGACAAAAATAATGGAACCATTGCATAAATGCCACCGGCAACAAAACCATTTAACAATCTTGATGCATATAAATAGTATACATTTTGAGCAAATAAAATGAGCACCCAACTTATCTGTAATGTGAATTGAGGATAAATTTATAGTTAAAATTGATATTTCCGCAAATGTGATTTCAAATGAAAAAAAATACAACACACTTACAGTTATTGGAATTGTGATAGCAATGAGTGGATTTTTGCGTCCAAATTTATTTGTTATAAATCCAAAGAATATATTACCGAATAAGGCGCCAATACACATTAAGCTTGCAACCCAAGATGCCTCATCTTCGGTAATTTTACCCGATGGCAATGGAGAATTATCGGATTTTAAAAGTTCGAGACTAGAACTTGACCAACCGCAAGTCACACCATAGCCAGCCAAAAGTAGATTCACTATTTTTTTGAAATAATGATGGTTAAATTTTTATTTTTTTTTTACTTATTTTTCATTTATTTTTCCACATAAATTTAATATTTTCAATAAAAAACATACCAACAATTGTGGCTAAATACTGGTATTTAGCACTTTCTCCTTGCACAATTTTTACTTCTTCTTTCATTATTGTTTATTTTTTGTTAGAAAATCACCTTGTAATTTGATAAATTGAACAAATGATTTAAATTTCACGGTTATATACACAAAAATGCGAATGATTATCAAAATAAAAAAAAAATGTCGTATCAAATAATTTTGTTATAAATTAACTTTTTGGAAAAAAACAACACATCTTGACAAGTTTGATAACGATTGATTTATTGCTGACGTTAATTAAACTAAACAAAACTGAACCCATTCAAATAAATGTTTTACGTTCTTGGATTTCATTCGTTTTGTATTTATTTTATTTATCAAGGTGTTCACATTTATTTAAAATCTGTCGTATATCTGTCACGTATATTTGTCGAAGTTTTAATTACTTAACAATAGATGCACAGACGTATTGCTTTGTTCAGATGAAAAAAATTAAATGAATTTCGTATTTGAATTGATGTGTCAACAAATTATATATAAAACGGGCTGTGCTTGATGTACCACAAAAATTTATAAAATCAAACTAGATGATACCACGATTTGAGTACAAACACATACTATTTTACATCAGGGTTGTATCAGAGCCCTCTAAAGTGCATGTTAAACAGTTTGTGTTGAATGAATGATTTTTGTTTTTCATAAAAACTTTTATTCGATTTTTCTCACTTAAAAAAAAGAAAAAAAAACAATAAATATATCAGTTCACAGCACATAATAATTAAGTATCCCCGCGTTCGAAACACGCATTCACAATACAGTGAAAAATATTATTAAAAATATTACTAACGTAAGGTGACTGAGCTGCTCAGTTTGCCAAAAAAATAACAAAACGGAATGTATGCTTTTTTCATCAAAAATTTTCCATTTGATAAAAAGATATAAATCTTTTCGTATTTTTTGAAATTAATATGTTTTCTGAATTTTCTTTAAACAATTTGATAACTTAATACAATTGTATAAACATGCTTTTGATATATTTTTCAAAACTCCGATAATGATTTTATAGTAATGTTGTCCCTTTACATTTCAGATACAAACTGTGGACGATACTAAATATTCTTGTATAAATATATACAAAATCTAATTGATCTATATTTTCCATCAAAAATAAAAACGCGATAATTGTGATTTCAAGAATAGCTTATTTCTGCGTTGGTGCCAGTGATAAAAATAGCATTTAGAAATTAATACAAATTGATTGAGAATGTCAAACAAAATCATTTCATCAACAAAGCATTTGTAATTTTTACGCATGCGTATTTTACGCAACTTATGTCTTCTTCTCGTAAACAATAGTTTTTCGTTTTTCCACATAACATAGCACGTGCACGAGCGAGAACTTACGCATTGTTGCTCATATTTTTAAAGCATTCATTCATTCAATACTCTACGCATAACTACGTACAACTCGATTGTTATTGTCAATAGCCACTGTCTGCAAACTATTTACATGATTAATGAAAGTAATTTAAAACTATTTCAAATTAATCAATATTTATTGACAACTGATGAAATCTTTTCTTTTGGTCACATGTACCAAAAACATAAATTTACATAACATAAAGCATGTGTCATATGTATATTTTTGGATTTAAATTAATTTGCTCCACACAATATAATGAAGTGTTTGAAAGAGAAAAGAGAAAAAAAAAAATATTGTATTTGTTTAAAGTCTAAAATATAGCAGCTATTGACCATGAATAGAATGCTTACCTAATATCATTTCTTTGGAATTATGCAATTAGCGCAACCACATAACGAGTAAAATGATAACGAGTTTTGCTTTGGATTGCGCTTGGTTTTGCCCAAAAAGTTCATAATCCGACCCGGTAGATATGTCGACTTTAGATCCATCAAGATAATGTATGAAAAAAAAGCATTAATATTCAATATAACTGGAAATTTCAAGTTTGATTTCAACTATTTAAATCGAACATATTCATTTTGCGATTGGCATTTTTAGTTCGTGATTTGCACGTGGAAGGTTCACAATATCAAATTCTCTCTCAATCTCTTTTGTGTGTGTTTTGAAAAGATCAAAAAATGTGTTTGGTGAAAAAAAGTGTTTTGTTAACTGTATTGCTTGCAAATATTGTGATTACAATTCATGGAGCAAGTATCGAACAATCCGTATCAGTATCTGTCAGTACATCATCATCGTCAGAGAGTAAAATTGAAACAAGTAATTCTATTGAAAAAGCAAGATCATTGAATAATCATGGAATTGTTGAAAATAAAGTCGAAATATCAGCACCATATGCTAAAAAAGTTGTTAATAATTTCTCCAGTGAAGATAAAAGCCGTAGTTTAAAAGAGCAAAATGAAAATACAACAAAAACAGATGAAACCATTACAACTGAGAAACCAGAAAATGAACCAGAAATCGTAACCGAAACGACAAAATCAGATGTGACAAGTGAAAATATTGTGAAAATTATTGAATTTAATTTAAACAGTCAAATTCCAAGTGAAATTATTACAGAAAAAGATGAAGAACAATCAACAACAGAACAATCAACCACAGAACAATCATCCACAGAACAATCTACTACAGAACAATCCCCAACGGAAAAATCCACCACAAAAAAATCCATCATGGAAAACAGTGAATCGACAACAATAATCAAAATGGATGATGTTGTAGAATCAGATTCAACTGAAGCAGCGATTGCAACAACAGAAACTAGTGATAATGTTGAGGAAAGAAAATTGCAAAAACGAGATACTGAAAAAAACGATAAAATGATTGACAAAGAAAAAACAATGACAACCATATGTCCATCTAAAATTCCAAATTTGGAAACTCGCACCGGTTTCATCACTCCCACAGTCTGTCCAGAACCTGGTCAGGTACCCATACGTGGAAAGTGCCGCACAATACAATAAAAAAATTTGCGAATTTTTCAAATGTCTATAAATGATGTAATTTCGAGGATTTTTCATGTTTTCATTTGTTATAAACTAAAAAAATTCAATATCAATAAATTTGATTTAATCAATTTATGTTTTTCTGTTTTATTTTACAATTTATAATCTTCATGAATTCACATCTTGTACCGATATTGTTTATAGAATAAATTGACCAATTTTCTACTTGATCAATATAACTCAATAAAATACTTGTTATTTGTTATTTTAAGCTAAATTAAGCTTTGAAATTGAAGTAAACATCTATTTAAAGGCGATAATTTATAAATACACTTTGTTTTATGAATACACTTTATTTAACAGATTAATGCAATTGTTCCGTAATTTTTTATTCACAAATAATCCATATTATTGTTGAAAAACGAAAATGGATTCTCAATGTAAATATTTTGATCTATAGATTTCGATTAAAAATGTTTTGTGAAATAAAAAGTCTGTTTTAATTCTTAAGCAGTTCAGTGAATAAGAAGTGAGATCTAGAAATCATTTCAATTTGTTACTGAAAAAGATTATTTCTTGTTTTCAAAAATGATTCGATTGTTGGTTTCTTTTTTAATTGTTTGGCAATTTTACTTTTTGGTATCGTCAAATGATTTATCATTAATAATTAGTACAAAAAGTGGTTACATCAAAGGTGTTATCCAGAAAACATTTTTAAAACATCAAAAATACTTATCATTCAAGGGTATCCCATATGCTCAACCTCCAATTGGCGACCTGAGATATAAGGCAAAAAAAAAAAAAAAAATCATACAATAACAACAACTGTTTGAAAACAATTGAGAATTAATTTAGTTTTCTAAAATAAGAATAGGTGCCAGTTCCAATTTCACCATGGAATAAAATGCTCGAAACAACACATGACTATAAAGACGTTTGTCCAGTGCTTGCACAATCACAATTTTTTCCATTGAATTCAACACAGAGCGAAGATTGTCTCTATTTGAATGTATTCACTCCAGGTGAATAAAGAATATTTGAAAAAAAAAAAAAAAAATTTTCTTGAAAATCTTCCTATTTAAACAATACATTGTAATCATAATACAAAACACATTTCTAAATGCACACAGTGTTGGGAAGGGAAAAGATTGCTAAAAAATTGCCAGTCCAGTTATATATTCATGGTATGTTTTTGAATATGTCAACGGAAGTTCGACTAGAACAATTACAATAATAAATAATTCAATCGCAGGCGGTGCATTCACGGAAGGTGATAGCACGAATGGATTTTATGGTCCGGATATGTTTATCGAACAAAATGTTATTCTTGTGACAATTGATTATCGACTAGGCCCGTTTGGTTTTTGCGATTTTGGATTGCCAGGTTATACAGGCAATATGGGCTTCAAAGATCAACAAATCGCTCTAGAATGGGTTTATAAAAATATTCAATATTTTGGTGGCAATCATCGCAAAATCGTTCTATTTGGTGAATCTGCAGGTAAATATGAAGCAAACAGAATAATTACGTTCACATTGAAATTGTATTGCCAAATGAAAAACACCAAAAATAAACAGAATTTCGGAAATTCAGAGAAGAAAATATATTTTAATTTCAGGTGGTATTTCTACACATTTGCACGTGCTTAACTCTCATTCGAGAAAGTATATTTATCGTGCAATTTCAATGAGCTGCACAGCATTTAATTACTTTACACATTACGATGATCAACTGAATCTGTTGTATGATACATTTCAAGAAGAATTAAATGGTAAAAGAAATAAATATGCACTGTTTGATTTCATGAAAAATGCTTCAACTGAATTAATCGTACAAAAGACTCCAGCTTTCAAAGCTGATGACTCTCTGCTTGTATTGTTTTGGGGAGCTACTATTGAAGGTATGTCGTAATCGAATTATTCATACTTTATTGGAATGAAAATAATAATCTAATGGAATGAAAATAGTAATAAATTGATCAATTATCGCAATTGGCATGAACACCAATAGATAAACGAATTGCTGAGAAACCTTTTTTAACGAAAACTATTCGAGAAATTTACAAAACGACCGATGTAAATGTTGAAATGTCCTTTACTTCAACAAGTGCCGTAAGCATTTTTTTTTTTCTATTCATTTCTACCCTCTTATTCTTATCTAATTTATTTTTAGGAGATGTTAAGTCTGATTAAAGGCTTAACTGGGAATGATCTTTATAGTTGGGTAAATGATTTAAATGACAATTTCAATGTTAGAGTCCCTTTTCATGGACTTACTTTATCACAAAAAACTCGAGTAAGATTTCGTTTTTTTTTTTTTTTTTTTTGTATTTTTTCATTCTTTTTAAACGAAACTAATTAAATTTCTAGAAATGGAGAAATATTCAGAAAAAAATCCGTAAATTTTACTTTGGCAATGGGACAATTAAAAAAACTCCATATTTTTTAAACCGCTATGTCCAATTATTAAGTGATATAAATTTCGTTTTTGGAATTTATAAAGCAATTTTATTCCATCTTAAACATGCTAAAAGTTTTTGCATTCGGTGAGTAACAGAAAACATTAGCTAAAAACTAATGAATTTCTTTCATTATATTTTATATTAATTTTGATTTTTTCTTACGATAGATTTGATCTTAATTTGAGTTTGAATTTTGCCAAAATTACTGAAAATTTGAATATGATTGATGGAATGGGATTGTATGAAGAAATTGCATACTTATTTCGGTCAGTGATTGGATTTTTTTTCATTTTTTTTATTTTATTTTTTTTTTGTTGAGTATTTATTTCTTATTTAATTTATTATTTCAGTGCAAATAAGTATGATGAACTATATGAAAATGTCTTAAGAAATCCAAACACACCAATCAATGCAAAAACATTGAATGCATTTCAGTTTGTGCCTAGGCTTTTCACTAAATATGGAAAAACTGGGAAATTTGATCCTTTCAAAAGTGTTGGAAGAAATAATATCAGATGCATCAACATCAATAATAGTGGCTTGGAGCAGACAATTTTTCCATCATTAAATGCAATGCAGTTTTGGAGCAACATTCATGTTGAACTCAAACCATGGATTATTGACGAGTTTTAAGCACGATTCAATTGTTTTTTTTTTTTTTTTTTTTTTTTTTTTGATATTTCGACTAAAAACTGATCAGAAAATTATAAAATCATTCGACATAATCTTTGTATAAAATCTTCACATAATAGACAATCACTCGAATACCATTGTCTTTAAAATAATTCCATTCATTCTTTTGAATGTTTACATCATTTTTCAAGATTCAATAAACATTTTATAACTTTTGAACTGATTTTTCGGTTTTTTTATTTAAAATAAAATTGATATAATTGCGTCAATTGATATAACGCAACAATATATTGATTAAATTCGTTTTATTTTTGCGTAAATATTTCTTTAACTGATTTCCATTTAGAAAACAATTCATAATAAATATCATTAGGCACTTTGATTGTCAAGTGCACAAAAAAAAAACTTAAGTAGTCTAGTCGTTCCATTGAGACACAATGATACATCCGTATCATAAATAAAAATTGAACATTTTGTTTAAATGCTTTATCTTTCTACACAATATAATCATTTTTTAATCACAGACTCTCATTTCATGATCACGAAATCAATCAGATTGCATCAGTGTATTTTATTGAAAATTGTCTTTTGAGACAATATTTCATATAAGTTTGGAGAGATTCATAAATTCTTTTGAAATTAGAAACAATACACATTTCAAAGTCGTTATTCATTTTTATTTATAAAATTGAATATTTCATTCTTGAAATATGATTACAAAACAAAAATAGTGGTATTGCAGTCAAACCTGTTCATTTGTTAAATTATGGAACATTCATTTGATAATATTGCATTAAACACAGTTGTAATTGAATTGAGTGGCATAACATAAATTTATCTTTAGAAGTGCGTTGACCTTCACATTTATTTTGGTAAAAAAAAAGAACTGAGAGATTAAACAAGCTATTAATTAGCCTACGTGACAAGTGGACAAAAATAATCTAAGTTCAAATATGCGTAATTAATTATGGAATTTGTTCATTAGCTTATCAAATGTATTTTTTGTGACTTCTTCCATGGTATTTAAGCGGATAAGTTGTATCCTCATCCAAGCATTTCTTTTCAACACTGTTTTGAAGACAGTTTATTGAATCAAAACATTTATTTAATTGTGAAATTTGAGAACAAATAAAAATAAAAATGTTTTGCAAGCATAAATTTTCGATTTTTTTGTTAGTTATAACAATATATTCAGTCAGTGGACGAACCATCAATCAAATTGATTATATTAATGCATTTCCAAATGCAATGATTGTTGAAAGAGACATATTAGTTCCGCTTGTATTTATACCTGCAGATAAAATTATTGACAGTACCAAATCTAGTGTACTTTCATTACCGAATAATTGTGGCGAAGATGAAATTATAGATGCACAAAGTGGACTATGTGTGAAGCTACTAAATAAAAATAATGCAGAACAAATTAAAACCTTACGTCGTATCGATGACATTTTTGACTCTTTAACTGAAGTCAATCAAAATGCTTTGAATGTAATGCGTTCATACATAGAGGCTATTCCAATGAAAGTTTCTCAACAAGAGTTAACTGAGCAGAGATCGATTGGTGGATCAACTGTAAATTCAATCATGTCTGAAATGGAAACTGATACAAAATCCATTGGCATTCAACTACCGACAGTCACTTATGGGGTAAGAGCCAGAGATTTATTAAATTTATAACAATATTTCAAATAATTATATATATCTTTACAGAATCCATTTAATTCATTGCAAGCAGCCATTGTCAGATATAAAATTGCTATTCAAAAATTAGCCAAAAAAATTAAAGCAATACCAGCTTCCATTTTTAAGAAGATTTCGGGAAATATTTTCTTGCACGATGAGGCAAGTCAACAAGCTGATACACCTGAAAAACCAGAAGATAAACCAGCTGATGCAGAAAAACCCGTTGATAATAAAGATAAACCTATTGCTAATGATGAGAAGCCCGAAGTAAAACCAGAAGAAAAACCAGAAGAAAAGCCAGAAAAACAGCCAGAAGAAAAGCCTGAAGAAAAACCTGATGAACAACAAGATTCAGAACCAGCTAAAGTTGAAGCAAGAAATTTAGATTTAAGTGGAGCAGGTAAAATAATTTGAATGAAAAAAAAAATGTGGATTAAATCAACAAAATTTATTTATTTTCCATTTTATTCATTTAAAAAGGAAATGACGTCGAGTCTATCGTCGAGAATGTCAAAAACATTATTGGTGGAATCAGAAAAGTTAATCAGGATGCATTCGATTTGATTCAAACATATTTGAACCAATTGGATGATTTCAACAAAGATGATTCAATTGCTTCCGAACAAAATTAACTTAGCCAAGCCAAACCAAATCAATTTTGAAAAAACAAAGATGATTAAATATTTTCCTATTTTGCTAAGTTGACTTTCTAATTTCAATAAATTTTAAAATTTCAATGATCTTAAAAATGTCACTTTTTTTAACAAATAAAATGCATTGCTTATTCAGAAAACATTTGGGACTTATTATTTTCTGCATATTTCATTGAATTCCTTGAAATTCACGAATAACTAGCCTGTTCGATTGGTATAAGTTGAAATTGTGCCTTGGTAGTCGATTAAATTCTAAAAATAATGAAATACATTCTATAATTTCCATTGAATAAAGTTTTGAAAAAAAAATTATCAAGAAAAACACTTTAATTTCAATTCGGCAATATTCAAAGTGGCGCCATTTGTGTTGAGAGAACTGTCAAATCGAATTCGCTTTCATTTGACACTTCAGTACCAGTTTGCTTGAGCGCGCTATAATTTTGTTTAAGAATTAAATTAGAAAGTGTTTTTGTTATACTTTTTTTTGCAAAATTACAATGGAACATGAGAAATCTGGTGATTTCTTTAAATTGTGTAACGATGATATAGATAAATTGCACATAGAAAAAGATACCGATAGAAAGCTTCACTTATTGCGACGTATCAATGTGCAAATGTATGCAGAGGCATGTAAACAGTAAGTCACATTGTGTTGATGTTTTAAATGTTTTTGTGTTTGGAAATGAAATTTTTGTTCTTTACTATTAGGAACTATGATAATTACTCGCTTTGCAAGATTCTATCTGACGATTTGGATACATATGCCGAGCAATCGCTTTCAATCCATCAAAGAAATTTTCAAAAAAAAATGAATGAATTAAACATTAAGTTGCCAAGTGGTTCGATGAAATCGACATTGAATACACAAAAAGTAGATGAATTATTAAAGTCAAAGAAGTGCAAAGTAATGTGTAAAAATGATGTATTGTTAGATGATCTTGACAAGTTTTTTAATTCGATGAAGAAACGACCAAGCTTAAATCCGATCAATTCATTTGCAAAGCCAAAAAATAATAATAACACCGAAAACACATTGAAAATGGATATTGATGAAGATGGAGGCTTAGTTTTTGATATGAATTTTAAGCGAAACCAAACAAATGTACAAAATACTTTGCATAATCAACCGATTCAAAGATTAAATACAAAAGAAAATCGATTATCAAATCAAACTATTGGATTTAATGAAAGCAGGAATTTTAGAGCAACAGAAGCAAGTACGTCGAATGCGTTCAATCCATATTGCAGTGCAAAACGGAAAACCGATGAACCATTTAATGATGGCTATAAACAAATGTGCAAAAAACTTTCAAATTCAGAACTAGACAAAAATGATGCAAATCCATTTGTACCGCGCAATGATTTTTTAACAGCAACTGAAGAGCTAACTATTCAATACAATAAGAAATATGGAACCGGCAATCAAAATGACAATATGACATACAATACAAATCCAAATGGTGGATTGCGAAGATCTTTGGGAGGTCGACGACCTGTTAATAATAAATTCGTTCCACCATTTGCCAATCAAGATAATAATTCATCGAAATCCAGTCGATCGGACGACAATGCATTTGTTGGAATGGATATTAATAATCCACGGTTGAAAAATGTTGACGAAAAAATGATTGAAGCAATTAGAAATGAAATTGTTAATAAATGTGATCTTGTTGGTAAGATGAACATAATGATAATTTTTTATGATAATTGTGCATGGAAAAATTGTTAAAAACAAAACTGTTCCTTTTATATACAGATTGGGATAGCATTGCTGGTCTTGATTATGCAAAAAAAATACTTCAAGAAGCTGTCGTTCTTCCAATTTTAAGACCGGACATATTCACTGGGCTTCGTCAACCACCGCGTGGTGTGCTATTAGTGAGTTTATTTGTTTTTTTCTTACTTTTTCGCAATAAGCAGAATGTTTAAATTTTTTTTTTTTTTTAAATAGTTCGGACCGCCGGGCACTGGCAAAACTCTGATTGGAAAATGCATAGCATCGCAATCAAATTCAACATTCTTTAGTATAAGTGCATCAAGTTTAACATCAAAATGGATTGGCGAAGGTGAGAAAATGGTTCGAGCTCTTTTTGCTGTAGCAGCAGCTTCTCAACCGGCTGTTGTTTTTGTCGATGAAGTTGATTCATTATTGTGCCAACGATCGGAAAGTGAACATGAGAGTTCACGGCGTCTCAAGGTTAAAAAAACACCGTCCTGATATTTTAAAAAGGAAAATTCCAAAATAATTTTGATTTGTCCTTTTCTTTTTATCCACAGACAGAGTTTTTGGTTCAATTGGATGGAACTTCGACAACGGAAAAAGATCGAATATTAATCGTTGGAGCAACAAATCGACCACAAGAATTGGATGAGGCAGCCAGACGTAGATTTGTCAAACGATTATACATTCCGCTTCCAAATTTTTTAGCACGTAAACAAATTTTATTTACTTTGCTTGCCACGGTTGATCATACAATGACAGAAACACAATTTGAAGAAATTGCACAACAAACTGATGGCTATTCAGGTGCCGATATGAAAGTTTTATGTCAAGATGCCGTCATGGGTCCAGTGCGGTCAATTTCATTTTCGGATATGAAAAATGTATGTGCCGATAATGTTCGACCGGTAACATTTACGGATTTTCTTGATGCATTGAAATGTGTTCGTGCCAGTGTGTCACAGGATGACCTAGAACATTACATCGATTGGAATAATAAATATGGATCTGGGAATGGACAATAAAAATTTGTTAACTGACAAATTAAAATACTCATAGCTTAAGTGATAAACTGCATATTCAAATGAATGGTAGTTTAAAAATTCAATATGTTTATTCATGATGATATTTGTATCGATTTTTTCATTAACCTTGATTAAAAAAAAGTCATAAAACTAAATGACAGACAATTTCATGTGTCAATTGCTATTCAATTTTCGAGCAGTTAGATCATTCATTTTTGAAATGACAGAAAATAGCGACGAAAATCAACACGACAAACCACTTGGACTTTTTAATCCAAATCAAAGACAATTTTTTGAAGATGAATATCGATATCGGGAAAAATTACAACAATTACATGCAGGTATAACGTTTATAATTATTTTTAAAACCAATAATTCGTCAATTCCATACAAATTGGATAATTTTCATTGTTACAGACAATTCAAGTCCAACTCATCTTTATATTCGACCGAAAGAGGTTGAATTAGACGTTGATTTGCTAGACGATTATGATTCATTTTACAAAACGACAAAAAGTTTATTGGTTTTATTTCAAATTATGGGCATAATGCCAATTAAACGAAGTGCACCAGGTATGATTGTTTCTTTTCAATATTTTATTTACAAAATTAATGACCATTTTTTTTAATTTGAACAATTTCAGGTGAGAAATTACCGCGCACCACTTATAGCTGGAAATCATCAGTATTCTTATGGGCCTATTTCATTTATGGATGTTTAACCATACTTGTTATCTATACATTGCAAGCTCGAATTCAGAATTTTTTAAGTTCTTCAAAGCGTTTCGATGAAGTTATTTATAATGTAATTTTCATTAGTTTACTGTTACCGCATTTTTTATTACCAGTTGCATCTTGGCGCAATGGTGCCGAAGTTGCAAAATTTAAAAATATGTGGACAAATTATCAATTACAATACTTTCGAGTTACCGGAACCCCAATTATTTTTAAACAACTTTCGGCCATGTCATGGATTGGATGTGTTGCAAGCTGGATGATTAGTTTTACCATAATGATATCACAATATTATTTTCAACCAGATTTTACATTTTGGCATATTTTTGCCTATTTACATATTATTGCGATGCTAAATGGTTTTTGTTGTTTATGGTATTTAAATACGACAGCATTTTCAACAGCTAGCAAATTATTATCGGAAAAATTACAAGAAGCATTGCAACAACCAAGACCATCGGAAAAATTAACAAAATTTCGCCATTTATGGGTTGATTTGAGTCATATGATGCAACAACTTGGTCGTGCCTATTCAAATATGTACGGAATTTATTGTCTTATCATTTTTTTTACAACAATTATTGCATTGTATGGTGGTATGTCAGAAATTCTTGATCATGGTGCTACATTTAAGGAACTTGGACTTGTTATTATCGTAGTTTATTGCATGACATTACTTTTCATTATTTGCAATAAGGCACACGGTGCCAGCGAAAAGGTTAGTGTTCATTTTCAATCGTCAAATGTCATTTAACACACATTTTTTGATTATTCCACTGAAATAATCAGCAAATATTCATATTTCACATGAACAAAAGAAAAAAAAAATAAAACACAAATGAATCAAGAAAAAATTCTATTTACATACAGGTTGGACTGGAATTTCAAACAAGATTATTGAATGTCAACTTAACAGCGGTCGATAAATCGACTCAGAAAGAAGTTGAAATGTTTCTTATTGCAATACAAAAAAATCCGCCAATCATGAATTTAGATCAATATGCTGATATTAACAGAAGTCTCATTACATCGGTATATTTCAATTAATTCTTTTTTTTTTCATCTACGTAAGACAAATGATTATGAATTTTTTTATTAATTTTTTAACAGAATGTGTCATTTATGGCAACATATCTTGTGGTTCTACTTCAGTTTAAGCTGACTTTATTGCGCCAGAGTGCACGACAAACTGCTCATAATATGTTAGCAAATCGAACAATGACCTGAGAGTATTAAAATTTAGAATTTCATTATTATGTTTCTCCCGTTTTACTACAATAAATTTAGTTTGAATTGAATTGAATTATAAATCATACTGTATTTCTTTTGTTGCTAAGTAAGCAAATTTTGAATTTATTTGTATTTGTCCAAAATAACAAAAAACTATACAACGAGTATTTGTTAAAATCGCAATTATAATTAATTTGCGAAAAAAAAAGAAAAAGAAATAATTTTCTTTTTTTAACAGAAACTACAAATTCAAAATAAGCATCATATTATTGAATTCGCTATTGTCGCTTCGCCGCGCGTTGAATGTATGTATGCTATCGCATACGTAATAATCGAACTGTCAAATTTGCCGGATTTACTATCATATACGCATCGTCGCCAATCATTGTGAATGGCTGCAAAGAAAATACAAGTTTCAATAACAACACTGACATTTAGTGATCTACAGATTAAAACATGTATTTTTTATTATAGTAACACTGAATTGTTGTAAATTTTGACTTTATTCGAAAATGAAAAAAAACGTAACGAGAGAATCATTATAAGACTTGTGCATCATAATTCAAATCTAAATAATTTTTGTTTAGTTAATTTAGTTGTATGAGTGTCAAACATTCAATATATATTTATATATTCATGTAATAAATTTCAGGTGAGTTCGAAAAGTTTTTGGTTTGCTTTCGTTTTCAACACTGAGTATGTATTGTACGACGAAAAAGAAAAAAAAAATTTTCACGTATGAAGCCTTAACCCTACATATATGTAACAACAATGGAGAATCTAAGAATGAATGAATAAAAAAAAAAAGCAAAACACACGCATACACAAATAAAAGAAGAAAACATTTATATGATTTAATTTTATATTATTTCGATTTTTATTTTCAGCTCAACATTTTCATAATTCCATTCGTTTGCCACATTCGTCTGATAGGATAAATATTCAATTGTAATACAGTGCAAATAAATCGATGGCTAAATATATAACAACGTACAAAGAACACTAGTCAGCTGTTTTGAAGAAGGGAAAAAGTATACATTGCCGACTCGTGACGCTTTTTACTGTGTACAAATGGCTCGATTCAACCTGAAAGCGTATTAAAAATTTTGTCAAAAATGCAACAATAAATGGACATAATATTTTTTTTTCTTTTCTTTTTTTTTAATGTTATTTTCATGGACAAACATTTTTTTTTGCAAATGCTGTCGATATAGATTTGATGCAAGAAATAATTATATTAATTTTGTATGTTAAGTTAAAATTCACAGTTTGTCTATATAATATTGTGGTGAATATATTTTAAGTAAATATCGTAAAAAAAAAAAACTTGCAAGTGATATCGTTGAAGAATATGAATTCAGTGACTAATTCGTATCGATAACAGCCGAAAAATATTAAGTAATTTCGAATGATTACATTCTAATTGAAGTATCTATACTGTGTGTATGATAAATTGTTAGTACAATTGAGTGTCCGCGAAGTCGAAAATACTCATTGAACCAAAACAAATAAGAAAAAAAAAAACGAAACGAAGAGAAAAACAAATAAGGAAGATAGAATAGACGAACGTACAATAGCAACTCAGTGAAATGACACACTTTCGACCGATTTGTTTAATGCCATTGTCCGTTTCAAACAAGTAAGTAACTAAACTACTACATGTCACACAAAAACAAAAATTATTTTGTAATCTTACACATTAATTACATCATTCATTTTCATTTTTATTTTTTCATATTCCAGTGCCGATAGAAGAATAGTAAGCGTTCCGCCGCTTAAACAAAAGAATGTCAAAAAAGACATTTTGAAAATTTACAAACCAATTAAAACGTAAGTGATAAGAAGTGAAAATTGAAAAAAAAAAGTAAAAAAAAAACTCGCACATGAAATTATTGCCTGAAAAATGTCAATGCGATAACTAATGAAAATTAATCAATTGCTCTTTTTTTTTTTTTTTTTTTGCAGAAAATTTCGAAAAAAATTAACATCTGTACGTAGACGTTCAGCGTTTGTAATTTTTCAAGCAATAAAACCATTATTGAATGCTGGAAAATTACTTAGAGGTGATGCAAAAGCGACCATATCAAAACCATTGCTAACTGAAACTGATAGTCAATCGGAACTAACACAGGACACAAGCGATATGTTTGAAATGAATACATCGCCTGAATTGCCAACTAATCATAATAATAATGGCCGTTCACAGAGAACAAATGCAAAAACTGTACAAACACGTAAAACATCTAAATGCTGTGAAACGCGCACTAATCGTGAAAAATTATTACAAGAAAAAGAAGACTTTCAATTAGCAAAAATGTTACAGGAATGTGTTGGAACAACGGATACACCATCACGATATTCATTGCGTAGCCGAAATAAATCATCATTAAAATCATCGGTATCATCATTATCGTCAACATCATCATCACAGGAATTATTTAACAGCAAATCATATACGGTCGGTGCAATGCCAAAGTTCAAAAAAACCATACCATTCAATGAGACCAATGTTAAAGATACAACGGTCACACGTTCACAGCGCAATGTTGACACAAATGATAAATACAGTGATTTTAGCTTTCAAAAATTGACTCGAAGTCGACGAATCGCAATGACAATGTCCGGCGTATGAATTTCAAATCATAAATCCGTCGCTCATTTCAAAGCAGTGCAAATGGAAACTTAATTAATTTGTATTTTTTTTTTCTCTTGTTTATCAATTTCTACGTAGAATATATTAATACTGAATATTATTATTATTATTTTTTTTTTTCGAATGATAAAAATTGACATTTAAAACTAAAAAAAAAAGAAGAAAACATGTTTCTTTTATCTTGTAGTTCTTTGTATTTGTCAGTAGCAAATGCATTGGTTGTGCTCATTTTCATATAAAATCTTAAAAGAAACCACCACAACAAAAGCAACAATAACAACAACAACAAAAAAACTTATTGTAATAAATATGTCAACATATTTCGGTGTAAAACCTTTTTCAATGCAAGTATTTTGGCTTTTATTTGAATTCTGAATGGATGCTTTTATTACCATAATACAGCAATTATATATTGTGATGAATATTGATAGTAGGTGCGATTAGAAAAGCATTTCATCGATGGAAAATCATCAATATCCATTGATTGGGCAAGCAAACATAATATCAAATCGGAATTAAACTCTCAACGAATGAAATAATGTTGTTGAATGTTAAATACTTTGCGTGTATACATCATGAAATTATAACAATTTAATGCCTCTAATCGATTATTCATAATAAACTCGGCTGATATGACCAGTACAGCAATTGATAGTACAATTACAAGTACAACGATATCATTCAATTGTATTTTTGACTGTGATGGATTAAAATCATATAAATAATCATTAAACTTTTGTGATAGTCCATCATTTTCCCATTTTTGAATTAAACCGGCTTCCAGTGCGTGTCGAATAATATCATTGACTTCAGAAATGTATTCAAAATTCGTTTGCATGTGAATCGATAGTTGATAATTTTGAAGGTCAATCGCCTGATTGAAACAATGAATTTTATGCGTTGAAAATAATTGATTTCTTTCAATCCATTTTCGTGAAATTGTCACAGCATTTCTTTTGTATCCTTTCAATTTGATTCGATTTAGGCATTCTTCAATGTCAATGCATATTTCAAATTTCTCTTTCATTCTGTATGGAAACTAGGGAAACGAAATAAGGACATTTATTTTTAATTCTCCATAGAATTGAATATTGTATTTAATAGTAATGTCACCTTGTCATTTTTCCATATAGTCACATTTGAAAATCCCATCAAATGGAAATTATGTTCAATCATTTCATCAATTGTTTGAATTTGATAGCCAGATGAATTTGACCATAAAATCATTTTGATAAAGACAAAATTCCAAGCAAATGTTATCAAAATACAGAAAGACAACAACAATCCAATGGGATATTTAATAATTAAATCATTTTGTCTATTTTGTGAAAAATTGGTTAATAATCTATCTTGAGGTGTATAGTCGAAATCATAGTTCATGTAGCCATATTGGTCTCGTTTAGGTCTCATTAAGAAAATCATAGCAATGCTAATGATGATGATAGTGATGTAGCATAGAAACCAAATTGTCTGCGATGCCACGTACCATGTATACAGCCAAAACGAAGGTGGCTCCATTCGTTTTACACACCACGTCATATCATCATCAAAATATGCCAACGATGGTAAAAAAAATTGCCTGTTAACATTGATGAAATCACCAATCAGAATATCGGTTTCTCTGTAAATTATTCGAATAAATTTTTTTAAAAAAATTTCCATTATAAACGTTTTTTTTTGTTTTTTTTTTTTTTTTTTCAAAGAAAAAATATTCAAACGATAAAAGTGCACATAAACTGAACAATTCTCACAAAAATTGAAAAATAACATTATTTTCAAAAATTAAAAGAGAAATCGGAAAATTTTTTTTTAGCACCTTAATGATTCGCTAAAATTTCCATAACTCATTTGTTGGAGTAAATCATGATATGCTGTTGCATCTAAATATTCAATATGTAAATATTTTTGCAATTTTTCTGAAATTAAATGCAGTAGATTGTATTCAATGCCATTATGAAAAAATGGTGGTACATTTGGCATTTTAACTCGTAAAATACTTTGATTTATTGCATTTTCATTGACATCATTGATAATCAATTCATTTATTTTACATTCAGCAATGATAAACATTTGAAAATGCGAAACATTTGCCAATTTCACAATTTTGTATAATATCCATTTAGTATTTTTGAAATTCATGTGAAGAAACAAATGTAAATCATTGTTAATATTTTTTATGCGATTAATTATTTGTATGAAATTCATTTCAAAATTATAAATTGTTGGCCAATCCACTTCATCTAAAACAATATGTAAAAATCCTTTGACTTCACTCAAAAAATGATCGATTTGATTGAAATTATTCATTGACATAAAAATAATTGAATGAGTTTTTTCATCGAATTTATTTTGAGTGTTATCGATTATTTTCATAAAAATGGAACGTTTCATAATTTGTGTTTCCAAAAATCGTTTTTCCAATTTCGATAAATTTGGTGATTGTGTAAATAGGAATATGAAATTTTTTTGACGTGCAAAATCCGTTGAATCACTCAAAAATTGATTGATGCACTTCAATTCAATGAATTCACGATCAGAATTAGGTAACTGAAGCGATAGAACTTTATTGAATATTGAAAATACTGTCATGTAAAAAAATAGCTTCATTTTGATTAAGACATGTAAACGACAATGACCAAATACTTTGAAACAGGAAATACTTCTAAATTAACATGACAATATTTTCGAAGCACACAGCACTTTGATTTGTGCTCTATGAATTCAAATCATTAGCATGATAAATGTTCATATTTCAATGTAAATAGAAATAAACCAGTTTTATCTAGAGAATTAAATTGTGTATGCTATCATATAGATTTGATTGATAATATACATGAATATAAATTATAACACGCATCTCCATTTGATGATGGAGCGTTTATGATTTGTGACTGTTGTAAGGTTTTGATTTGTTGTGAATGAATCAAATCATATTTCGAACATAAATGACAACAAAAATACATTTAGATTTACCTTAGTACCAGCTGATGATGTTCAAAAAATGATTAAAATATTAACAATATTAGTTTCACCATGGAACATGTTTGGTTAATAACAAAAAATCTCATTTTATTTTATTTTCAATGTGCAAATAAATGAAATTGTTTACTCTTGTTGTATTAATATATTTGAGCAATTCATGGTCATTAAGCTATCATCGTAAAGTTGTGATTATATTTTATTACCTTCTCGACAATTCATTCAAAAACTATGATGAAAAAGAAATATCTCTTCCGATTGCCATGAAATACTATATTGAATGCAATGTGTGTATTTTTCATATCATAGTAGAAACAGAAATAACGTTTTTATTCATAGTATAAAAGAAAAAGCGTCAAACATTTCTTAGAATAATTTAAATGTATGTAATGTGAGATGTTTCTGTAATAATGTAATGTCAATTATTTAATGAAAAACTAGCTAATTAATCTTATTTAGTTCAAGTAGATCCAATTAAAATAGCTACACACAAATATATGTGCCAAATTATAATATCTACAATAATCGTATAAATATTCATCATAGTTAAATTTTTTTTTTCTATTAATATTTCGATATTATCAAATTGAATGGATTAACAATTTATTTTTTATTCGTTAATTTGTAATTTAATTTATGATTTCAATGCCAATCTCATTTTTTTTTTTCTAATAAAATTCGGTAAGATCTTAATTGCTAAGAGAAAATTTTTAGTTTTCCTTTTTTTTTTGCTAAAGAAAAGAAAATAAACATATTGCCGTCAATTGCTCAAGAGTATTATGATTTAAATACAAAAGAAGAAGAATGATATGAAGATTAGATTTTGCATATGGTAAATACTAAGTACAATCTATATAATAAATATGTCTCATTTAGGAGAGCATCCTGATGAAAATGCACTAAAAAAATTGTTTTTTTTTTATTATAATAAAGAGTTAATGACAAGGCAAACATTCCATATTCAATATCAATAGTAATTGGGTAAGGCCGGTGGTCCATAAATTGGTTGACTGTATGGATTGTATGGTGTTGGTGGAATTGGTGCAGCTGCTTGATATGAATTGGGCAAATGATATGGTGCTGCATATGGATTATGATATTGTGGCATAATATAAATACTTTCTGGACGACCATTAAATAAATATGAACCTAAATGTGTAATTTTTGAATCTGGACCTGGTGGAATTTGTGGCTTTGGGCGATATGGTTTTTGTGGCCGTGGTGGTAAATACGATGGAAATTGTGGAGTTGCAAAATTTGTTGGTGCTTGTTGATTCCATGGGAAAACTCCAGTTGGTTTTGCATTACTAAGATATGTAATTGGTAAATTAATGAATGGATTGATTGGATATTGTGGTGTTAATGGTTGAATTGTTGGCGGCTGTGAAATATATCCTAATCCTGGTACGAACATATATGGTGTAGGTGGAAGTCGAATATAGAAAATTGGTGAATTTTTTGTTGTACCTGGTCGACGTTTATTTGCTCTTGAACCATCATCTCCGCTCGTTTCCACTTCATTTGTATCCGTATATTCATCATCATATTCATCGGCATTTGGCATTATTGCTGGATCCATCATTGAATCTGAATAATATGGTGAATAAAATGCTGACATATATGGTTGTTGATAGTACGGAGAGTAATACGGAACATATGGCATTTGATATGGAGCTGTTGGTGCAAAATATCGATAGTAATCTAACATTTTATCATTTCGATTTTTCTCTTTTATTTTTGGTTCAAAATCACTTGAAGCACCATTATCATTGTCATTCAATTTATTCAATTTATTTTCACTTATATCCGACTTTCGAGCATTTGCAATTCGCTTGTCAACTGAAAATTTCTTCTGAACTTCGTCAACCGATGCCGTTAAGGTTTCGGTTGGCAATGTTGCACACATTGCGGCTGACACGGTGAAGAGCATCACAATTATTCGGCTTATTTTGAACATTTTTATAATCTGTAAATAAATAAAAGAAAAAAAATTTTTGTTTAATTGAAATAGGTCTCTTTTAAATACAAAGAAAAAAAAATTTTTTTCGTCAATTTGTCCATTTAAAAAAGAATTCCCCAGAGTTCATTTATCATCGATTTAAAACAAATGTTTATAAAAGGCCATAAAGTATGTATATAAGTCTTTCTTTATATTTAATACATTCATATTTGAATTTGAAATCCAATACATTTACACATTATATGACATTTCAATAGAATGCGTTTATTCAAATTACTAATATTAGCTTCTGTCTGGTTTTTCAATCATCGGAGATTTCTATTCACATTTTTATAAACAGAACAATCTTGAAACTCACTGTAATTGATATTATCTGAAATAACAACCGACTCTTTCTGGTTATTCTGCAATAAATTCATGTTTTTGCCGACTTTTTGGACGTAAAAAATCCGAATTGTACGCAAATTCATATAAATGTCCAGAAAAATTGTAACTTGATTTTCCACTTGATTTTGACAATAGAAAATCATGAAAAAAATCATATTTTAAATGTATCTTACAATCTTCTTCTTATTTATTTGCAATTTCATGATTTTTTTTTATCCCTGGAATGGAACCCTGAATCTGAATTTTTTGAATTTGCGATGAAAATTTTGTTTTTATTTTAAAATATAGATTGATTGCGTTATTTTAAAATTAAAATTAGTTTGTTCAAAAGTTTGCAAATACAGATGATCAAAAATGCCGGTGTTCGCAGTCAAAAAAGTATCAATCGGAAACATTGAAATGTGAAATTGAACTTCTGAGGATCAATGATTCAGCCACATTCCACGGGATTTTCATTTTTCACGATATCCCATCGATCGATAGTTTTCCCAGTTTCCATTTCAAATTTTTCAACCATAGCGTATGCCAAAGGTTCGAATCGATTATTGGTTTGAAGCTTCGGGTTGAACCTCTGACAATTTTTTACGTTTGAGCCCTCAATCAAGTTCAGCGTTATGAACTTAAACTTTATTCGATTATCTTTTCTTTTTTGAGTTTTTTCTCTTCTTTAACCATTTTTTTCTTCTTTATCATGGATAAATTAAATGACATTTGTTAAGACATGGTATTTAGGTGCATGTAAAATGACATGCATCTTTGATGATTCAATTGTCAGGCTGACAAAAAAATGAAGATCAAAAGTCAACGATGAACACGATAAATAAATTATCTTTTGAGATAAGCGCTTTATTTCGCTAGCTAATCGTCATGAATTGAAATGAATTTCATTAATACATTTCAAAATCAATAAAAGATCAATCACTAAATTACGGCTCGTCAATTTGGCATTTTTTTTCCCTTCATTTCTTCCCTTTGATTTGCAATGAAAACGTTGATGTATGCGTTAAAGTAATAAAATTGTTATAATGAAATGTATATGATGAGATATGGTGAGTAAAAAACAATGAAAAAAAAAGGAATCTCTGTCTCGAATTGCAATCAATATGCATTCGATCGATCGTACAAAATGTCCCAATACAACTTTATTGCTCACATAAAGGAAAAAATCATGCTTGAATATGAACCGAATAAGCGCATGTAGACATGTGGTTAGCTGGCTGTTGCTGTTACTGATGCATATCATCAGCGTGAAACGCATGCAAAGCACAATACATGAATAGAATGAAATGGAGATCGCAATCAAAATGCGTTAGTTATTCGATAATAACAACCGGCCTTGAAAGGACACACAGAGTTTCTCTGTATTTCTCATCTCATTCCATCTTTTCTTTTAGATCTCTTCTCACTGCACGTGCATATCACAACAACATCTGAACAAGAGAATGATCTAATAATAGCAATACAAAATCGGGTTAGCAACCTTTACAGTTTCTATCAATTTCACATTGATCGTCATCATCTCTATTCTACTACAATTTCTTATTCTTTTTACTTTTTTTTATGTTTTTGATTTTTGCATGTTTTTACTTTGCCATTTTGGTCTTAATTGCGTTTTATGTACGCGCAATTCGCCATTACAGCATCATCTTCGTCCTCTTCATCTTTATCGTGGTCGTCGTCGTCGTTGTCGTTGAGGTTTTGTTATTCTTTTCGTTCATTATTTCCCTTTTTCGTTACGTATTTGTTTGTGTATTGTTCTTGATGTACATTCATCAATCGCATTGGCGAATTCGAATAAGCAATACAAATTTATTCCATAATAAGTAAGAAAAAAATAAATAAATTTAATCAAATTATGGACATAAACACAAGTAATAAAAATCAAAGAGAATTTTTTTCGTATTTACGCGTATTTCAATTTGTTCATTCTTGGTATTTCTTTTTGAGTGTCGTTTGATGAATGGCTTAAATGTTTTTCAGCATGCGCTTAAGTGGTTTGCCACACGGAATATACATATACGTGTGTTTTTGTGTTGTTTGTGCGCATAAAACCATGTAAAAGAAAACAGAACATAACAGAACAACAGCAGCAGCAGCAGTCAAAGCATTGGTTTTAACCTAAGCAGAAAGTGTGGGCCGTATGAGAGTGTAAGAGAGAGATGAAAAAACTGTTTATTTCTGCTGCAGCACGTCAAAATCAAATGAATTATGCCGATCGTACGGCAAACGTATGCAATGTGTATTAAACGAATAAATTTACGTTCGTTCTTAATTCGCAATGAAATGCAATTGCATGCACTTGCGATGGGAAAGAGAGAGAGAGAGAGAAAAAGAGAGAAAGAGAGAGAGAGAGAGAGAGAAAGAGAGAGAGAGAGAGCAGTGCGCCTTGTCACTGTCACAAACGATTATGTAAGTAATCATTCCATTCACATTAATTTGACAACTGAAGTGTTGAACTGGAAGTGCACTTGAGAAACGGATTTTTGCGGTTTCAACCATTTTTTTTTTCGTTATTGTTGTCTTCATTCATCCCGTTGCATTGCATTTAAATGCAAATCTGTTGTATGACTCTCATCTCAAGCCGTATATGACAATATAATTTAATAAAATGGCAAACAAAATAAAAAAAATGAAGTTTCTGATGCATCTGTCAATATTTGTTCCGTTTACGGTACAACAAACGCTAATTACGAAAATGAAATTAAGTTTAAAAACACTGCGCAATTCTGATGACGTAAAATGGATAAGATGGGAATTTTATGCAAATGCTAAAAGGCTACCTGTCACAAAATCCACTGGTGCCATCATCAAGTCATCAAATAAATATATGAAAATGATGCCACCAGTCTAAGCTGACTTCATTGGTTTTCGCTTTTCAATCAGGTCGGTTGTGTATTTATACATCAAATGAAATATATAAAAATATTATTATAGCTCATAAAATTATTCCATTTCAAGGTCTCACTGTATTCTCTTGCCCTATTGCAAACATAATTTTATTTTTTTTTTTCCAATAAATTGTTTGTATATTCATTTCGATACTAACACGTATCATGCAGATTTCACAATTTTTTGAAATTACGTTTTTGTTTTTTTTTTTTTTTTCATTATGGAACGTGTTCATTCGCAAACGGAAGCAATTTTCTACATTTATTAAGCCGTGGAATTTATGTATAATTTAAAGTAAATGCAATTTTAAGCCATAATCCAAATACAATATTTAAATTACGAGACAATCATCATTTGCTGTAGTAGAATGTGCCGTAATTAATGTTTTTTTTTCTCGATATTTTCTTAGTCCTTCTGTTGGTGCCGCTAATACACCGGTACATTTAAAAAATCATACAAACAGAAAAATAAAACACGAAAAGAACGCGCGCAAAATTTGATTAATGTATCAATGTGGCTGATGTCTCATTAAGATAGTTATTATAATGTTTTATATGGATAAACCGGAGCTTTGAATTTTTTTTTTCTTTCTTTCCATAGATTACAACAGCAAATTGTGAACAAATCGCTTGACAGAAATTAATGCATCAAAACAATTTCAAATTAAAATTTCCAATTGAAGAAAATCATTTATTCGCCTGACCAACTCAGATCAATCGATCAGATATAGTGGTGGTGATTTAACCAACAAACCAGCCACAACTAGCTACCAAAGACAACCGATTCTACCACAACTTATCATTGTATTTCTATCGACATTTATGTATAGCATAAAGTGAACATGAGTTGTGCTATGTGCTGCATAAATCTCTACGCAATTGAACGAATGATGTTGGTGAATCGGCGCGACTCTGGCTGCCGTACATTTTATACGTGCTGAAGTAGAGATGAATGTCATGAAAAACCAGTTGAGATAATCTCGAAGACAACCGATGAAAATTATTAACATGATTGCGATTTATCTTTAATGCGTTGCATTGCTCTGCGGCCACTGGCTATCAGTACGACTCAACGCAAAAATTGGTGCAAATAAAATATATACAGAACCTGAGTTCAACCAAGTTATTGTTGTTGTTGTTGTTTTCGTATATGTTAAACGCATGCCGCATGCGTGTTAGCACCTAACAACATATTGGATCGCACATTGAACAAATTGCACATAAATTGCACGAATAGTCGCCACAACTCTTTTTTTTTTGCTCTCTCTCTCGCTCTCGCTCCTCTCTCTCTCTCTCTCTCTCTCTCTCTCTCGCTCGCTCGCTCTCTTTCTCTTTCCCGGTTTTTATTCAGCTTATTTCATTCGTTCGCGTGCCTCAATCTTTTCTCTATCGAAATGATGAGTGTGTTATGCACTTGGTAAATGTGCGCTTGCGCACATCATACAAATTACGTTATGGCGCCATTTATTTATTTACCATTTTAAATGCAAGTGTGCAAATTGTAATGGCGTGCCGTAGACATAAAGCGAACCAATAAATTTCCCAGGTCAGCATTAGTAATTTAGGAAGCAAGAAATTAAATGCAAACACCCGATATCGCTTAAGCTCAGTAAAATTGATGAACAAACTCTTTCTGGATGGAAGAAGAAAAGAACTGCATTTGAACATTCCATGCATAAAACAAATGAATATGAATGTGGAAATGAAATGGCTAAATATAAAATGATTTGTGGAATGTGAGAAAAGAATTTGTCGAACAACCAAAGGTGTCTTCTTTATCTGGTTATCCGTGTGTATCTATCTAGCGATTGTAGTCTATTGAAAACAATAATATAAACAATATTTACACTTTATTCAATTACTTTTTTCTATTCAAGTTTATTCATTGTGTGTTTGTATGTGCTGTAATCGGGTGCAAACGAAATGCTTATAAACGAAACCGCTAACAGTAGATCACAGCTGTCTGATTGAGATGTTTTTTTTTTTTTTTTTTTTTTTTCTTTCGTTATGTTCTTTGCACATTTGTTAGAATCATTGCAATCGGTTACGAATTGGATATTACATGTCGTAATGTGGATCTCGTTAAAAATTCCAATTCAAGAAACATGTTAACTTTATCTGTTGCACTCTTGAGTTTAGTAGAATTTTTGTTCGGAAGCAAATAGTTGGTGTTGTTACAAATGGAAAACTCAATTGGTTCATAATTTATGGAGTTGAATTTTCCGTTATGAATAAGCGTTTTGTTTTTCAACGATTTCCAATTCTTTTCAATCATTCAATACGTTCGAATGGATGCCAACAAAAATCGACATCACATTTCATTATCACTTTTTCCTTCGAGCGGAAAAGCAATTTGTTTTAAACATCACTATGGCAACCATATTTGCACGCGGCTATTGACAGTTATGTATGCTGTGGCCATCAAGTGATTTGTTTGTATTAGTTTTTTTGTGCATGTGCTTGGATTATGAAGAAATCAGTGCAAATCCTTGAAATTGTTTATGGAACGTTTGCACAGTTCATCTTGCGGCAACACATGTATCTAAAGATTTCTCGCAAAGAAATTACACTATGTTCGGTGAAAAATCAATGAATTGATATCGTACAAAATATAGATTTCTCATGAGCTCAAAAATAAAATTTTAATTGAGTAAAAATCACATATCGACTGAAAAAGCAACAAAATGATTTACATTCACACGTTAATTCACATATTCAAGTGAATTAAAATGGAGCAAGGCGGGCAAATGAAATAGAGGGTAAGAGAATATAGAGAGTGTGGCAGAGAAATGAAAAGCACTAAAAACATTCATTCAGTATATTCGATTAATTATGGTTCACAGAAATCAAAGGTAAAAGTGCGACTTGAGGCCAAAGTACGGAATGTTTTTTTTTTTTTGTTGCGTTTCTCGATCATAATTTTTTTTTTTTTTTTTCATTTTCTTTTTATCGCATGGTACAAACAAGATAAAAATTAGATCAAACATGATTTTGCAAATCAACGTCAAACAAAAGAAAACAAAGCACCGTTGAATGACACATTAATTGTTACAACAATATGTGATGCGTTGTTTTTTAACATTTTCTCTATATATTGGCCTCTATCTAACGTGACCCGTAGGCGAATTACCGATCGAAAGTCAATACATACAATAACATTAACAATAACAACAGAAACAGACAATTTCGTCTACTTTGCATAACAGTCCATTGGTATAAAATTATTCTTTGAATCAAAACAACAACAACAACAACAGCCGATGAATTGTAGAATGGAGTGACTGAGTAGGAACCATTTGAATTTATTATGTGTTTGAACTAATAATTACATATCATTAAAAACACACACACACACACAATCGAAATCATCCAAATCGATCATTGTAGCAATGCGTGCTAAAGTGTTAACACAACTATGATAGTTTCTCATTTTGATTTTGACTGTATACCATGACCAGCAGTCTTTTATTGGATGATCATAATCATCAGGTGCCTTCATCATAATTTCAAACATTCTATCAATTTTACTTCTGACAATCACCATATGGATGCAAAATCAAATTTTTCGATTTTATTTCATTCTCATCAGTTCGATTCATTAATTGTTTGTTAATTGTACTGTAACACTTTTAGAAACTGAACTGACGGTTATCTGTTTGAAATTGAAATTTTAAGTATGTTGCCAGGAGTTATTTTAAGTCAACTTATGATAATTAATAGAGTCATTAAGTTTTATTAGCTTTCATCAGTGATTTGGATCTTATGAAGATTAGTTATCTATACACGTGCCATAGAGCATCACGTACTGAAACAAGCCATTGAATTACTACTTGATTATAAACTTTCTCATACATATACATGAAAATTAGCCGATTTCAATTCGAAATGTTTAAGTTCTCTTCAACTCAATAACGTTCTTTAATGGAGATGAAATGAAAAAAAAAAGAACGCATGTTGCTTCAAGAGAATACGTTAGTTTTGACAGCGACCAGGAAGTAAAATCTAGCGGCAATCACTTGTACAGAGTTGTTTTTTTTTTACACCGATCATATATCAAATTGTTTTGTATGTGATTGCCATGGAATGCATGTTGAGTACGCGATCTGTCAATAGATTTTTCCATAAGACTTCCTACGACCATATTTAGGCATTTAAATGTTTGCTATTCGAGACGAGACGATACGATACGATACGTTGCAATGTCCAAAGTTAAAAATGGAAAATATTTCATAAGTGAACAATTTTGCCCACTGCACATCAAATCAATAACAAATGGTGCATTAATGTAACCACACTCGTGTCTGATTTCAAATTACGGATGTTTCTTCTTTTTTTTTTCTCTAAAAACATACAGGCACAGACAAACACACACAAATCCATGTTGTATATTCAAGTGAACTCGGTACCCTTTTCGAATTTATTTGCTTCGATGCATCAAGTGAAATGAATGAAATCCATTTACAATATTATAAACGGTTTTCAGGTTGTCCGTCTGATATGACACCGAATTGAATGTATTGTCGTGATCGGAACTGTTAGCACACAAAATTCCTCTCTCTCTCTCTCTTCCTCTATCTCTATCTTTCTCTCTCTCTCTTTCTCTCTCTTTCTCTCTCTTTCTCCCTCTTTCTCTCTCTCCTCTCTCTCTCTCTCTATCTCTCTCTTTCTCTCTCTTTATCTCTCAATCTCTCTCTCTCTCTCTCTCTATCTATCTATCTATCTATCCATCTTCCTCTGTCCATTTGCTTTCATTTCGTTCAATTTTATTTTCATTTAATCTTTTTATTTTCGCTTGCAAGCAAAACGATCGCCATGTGGCCACATAATGTAGTCAATTCAATAGCAAATAAAATCAAAAGAAACCGTATTTGAAGCCAATTTAACTTAATGACGATCATAATTCACATAGAAAATCGGATGGCAGCAATCAATGATGCTTTTCATTGCTTTGCAATAAAACCAATGTGTGGTATTCTACACAAACTGCAAGTAATTGTACCGGTCACCATTTGGATAAGAAAATCGAAAAAGCAAATCAACCAGCTGACGCTTGAATTTTCCTTTTCCTTTTGGATCGAAATTCCAAAAAAAAAAAAAAAAAAAAAAAAACATAGATTCAGAAGAATCGGCGGCATTCATTATTTTTTATTGAAAAGTAAAAGTCCCTAATAGCACTTTCATCATATTGTGAAACATTTATGAAAAAACTTACACCATTTTTACTTATATAAATTCTAGAATTATTTTATCAAGATGTTGAAACGATTGCACAATTCAAATCCATACAGAAGGGAAATTAAATCATTTCACACGTTTTCTTCCTCTCCTAGTCAGACATAGCAAAAAAAGAAAAGAAGAACAGAAATAAAGGAAAAATCAAATAGAATCCATCCGTTTTGATCAGTCGACGTGATCACGTTCATTTTGATGACATTGACGTTATCCATATTTGGGTCTTGGATGTTTGTTTCATTGCAGACAAAAAATCACAGTGACAAGCGCATGACATTAATTGGGAATATGTATGCTAAGCGAAGCGTCTATGTTGTCAGCAAAAATCAGAGGGAAAGCATCTTGAAAGGTTACCGTTATTCATCGTAAATTAATAATAAATGCTTATAGCAACACAACATAAATATATTTACGGTCAGTTTGATTCGTCCGTTTCACTATTTCATTTTCTTTCCATACAATTTTTATTTTCTCTTGATTATTTTTTTCTTTTTTTCTTTGGATACTTACAAAAACAATAATAAATTTGTGGAATGTTTGTCTTTTCTTATCATATCATATCACGTTTTGCCAAAAACTTCATTGCAAAACGTGGCATCATATAATGTGCATTCACAATGCATAATAAAATCAACCGTTTTACATGAACGTTTTTAATGTGTCCACGATAAAAATCCAAGAGCGAATAATCAAAAACAACAATAAAAATGGACGGAGAACAAAAAAAAAAAAAAGTTCAAATTAAAAGCGCTCCCAAAGGAAGTAATAAACATGTGAAGTAGATTTCTTATCAAAAACTACAACAAAATGTCTGTTGAGAAGAATTTAGCACATTCAACGAAATGGACTAATTAGTGAAATGAAAACCAAACCAAATGAAAAACGTGAAATACAACGCAACCATCATTTGTGATGTAGAAATGATCGCAAGTATTTTAATTTATGAGTTTAAAATATGCATTTGTGAGACGATTTGTGAGAGTGCATTGTCGCATTTTAACCATCTCCACCATCTCATAGACTTACAGCTTGTTTCGTACATTGTAGAAAAACTTCAATAAGAACTATGATTATTAATAAGCCCAAAACTAACTAGAATGTCTAGTCTTTGCCAAACTGCCTATCATGCAGTGCAATCAATGCCAGAGAGTCTTTTCTATTCACACACCAAATGGAATTTAGTCGGTTTGCATATATCGATGATTCGTTTTTTGTATTTTTTTTTTTCATGCAATTACTTGGAACGATTTCGGTCAAAGTGAATATACATTTTTATGATGATGGTTTGAACGCGGTCGAGATTGGATATCAAGCAACCATTACACAATTCTAACAAGGTAAACAAACGACCATCATGCATGGAATTCAGTCAAAGTGTAGGTAGTGAAACCAATGGCTTATGGTTCATTTCTATTTTGGTTTTTGCATTTCATTTTGTGCACACCTAGAGCAATGACAAAAGAAAAAAAAAAAAAAAAGAAGGAAGAAGAAGAAGAACAAGAACAACAGCGACAACGAAAATGTTCAAACAAACGAAGTAAGTAACAAACAAATCAGTGTAAAGTGTATTGCACATTAACCGAATGCAATTCGGTCGGCGTGCTAATTAACCGAAAGGTGTTCATGAAATCATGAATGACAACATATATTTTTTCCGCAACACTAACTAATCGTAATCAGATTATGGCAAACACTGAAATGATGCTGATGCTGATGCTGCTGTTGCTGTTGCGGTTGATTCTACTGTAACTAAAATGTAAGTTCGAATGCATTGCACTTGCTTTTATTACACTCACAAAGCTCATCACCAATAAATGGCTTAAGTCGATTGGATAAGAGAGAGAGAGGGAGAGAGAGAGGGAGAAAGAGAGAGAGAAAGAGAGCGAGAGACAGATAGACAGACAGACAGACAGAGAGAGAGAGAGAGAGAGAGAGAGAGAGAGAGAGAGAGAGAGAGAGAGAGAGAGAGAGAGAGAGAGAGAGAGAGAGAGAGAGAGAGAGAGAGAGAGAGAGAGAGAGAGAGAGAGTGAAACAAAATCAAAAACAAAAGAAATAAAAAACGAATGATATTTGTTATGCATGATGGCTAGTTAACAAACAGTAATAAAACGAAACGAACTGCAAGAAATTGCCGTTTTTCTTGTATTATTGTTATGATTGTGATTGTGGGATAAAAATTGTTCGAATTTGAATGTAAATGTAAATAAACTTCGGTGTTGTTGTCGTTGTCCTCTGCATTGTCAGTGCATTATACAAACAGATGCCATTGGCCAGCCTTAAATTGCTTTTATTTCTACATTTTCCCCTATGTTGATGAAAGAAAAATGATTTTTGTTGTTGTTGTTGTCTTTTTTGTTTTCATTTTGTTGTCTTTAACTGATATTTGCTGCGGTGAAAAGCAAAAATAAATATAGTATTTCTGTCGCATTCGATAGGCGGCGTACAAAAAATATACGAATGAAGCATTGGCCAAAGCATCAAGATCATTAATTGCTACGAATGGATATCGACTCGTGTTGTAATATAAGAAATCCAATGATGAAAATTCCACTAAATGGAAGAAAACTCCAACACACACGATTTGTGATGAAGTGAGAAAAAGAAGCAACTATGAAATTGCACTGTCTATAAAGAGAATAATACTTGAGAGTTACCAGAGAGTTATTTGATTTAACAATGCAAATTCCATTATTTTAATAAAAAAGAAAAAAAAATTGTCGAAAACTAATTTTAACATCACGACATGGTCGTTGTAACGTATTTATGTGCATTTCTTCGAAGTTTTTACCAATAAATGACATCATCTATAAAAATGGAGCATTTCAAATTCGCTCATCGTTTTTAAATTTTTCGAAGAAATTTACAGAATTTCAATGCTGTATTCACACCAATCTTAATTGTACAATTGCAAATCATACGAAATAAAAAAAAACAAAAATTGTACTGTTTGCTTTGAATATTTTTCGTATGCATTGGCTTCACAATTTTACTTCCTCGAATGTCATCTAAACCGATTTAGCACATAATTTAAATCTAAACGCAAGATTATACATCGACAATGTATGTGAGAAAATGAAAAATTGTTTTACGGTCCATGGTCCGCTGTGGCCAAAGCAAAAAATTAGAAGTGCATCGAAATGCACCTTGAAACCACAACTGCTCTCCACGAATTAAATGACGGAAGACAAGTACCGTAAATTTAAAACGATTTATTCGTTTTGGTTTAATGGTGTCTTCATTTGGATCGCATTAAAATACAAAACAAACGAACTAAAAAGAAAAAAAAAAAAAAAAAAAAAAACAAGTGAAACACTTTTGTGACAGCTTGGCCATTGTTTGTGCGACGAGAATAAAATATTAAGAACACTCTCAAGGCAATACACGTGGCTGAAAGATTGTTTTTCATCACAGATAACATTGTTTATTTGCATTGCACAATTCTCGAAAGAAATGACTTTGATTTTCAAAACTTATTTCACACCAATTTCCCAAGCAATAAATTTCATGACTGAATCCAGCTAATGTATTTTCATTTGGATTTTAAGACATTTACAACTTCTTTTTTTTTTGTTTTTACAGTAGACGAGCTGTGATTACAGTTGATAGAGACGAATTGTAGGCATGTTTGCGTGCCCTTGAGAATGTCTTAATTATCATGATGAAAAAAAAATAAACCAAATCAATGAAAATATAAATGATGTTGAATGTTTTAAAAAAAAAAAATCACATCAAAGTTTATCTCAATCAAAATAATTGCCCGATTGCAAATGCACCTGTCGATTGCAAATGAGCGATTTGCGGTTTATTTGCAACAAATTCAAATACATTGATGATTCATTTCCTTTTTCATTCTCATTTTTATTGCACTTCCTCATTCTAATGATTTGTTTATTACACATATTTTGCCGACGTGAAAAAAAAAAAAATGTTTCGTTAGCAAAGCTCAATCTTTCGATTAAGTGTCTATTGAGAAGGCGTGTCTACACAAAACTGCAAATTTCCAGTCTTTTAATTTGGTTCATTTTCTCCCCATTTTTCCTTTTTTTTAAATAGAAATGATACACAGAGATGCATGGCAATTAATAGTAATTTATATACACTTTGGCGTTGTAAATAAATTAATGTTTACCACCCGTGTCAGAAAGACAAAGATAAGAACGTAATCAACGGCGGACTCATTGTCCATACTTTAAGTCCACATATCAAATACAAAATCACAATGTTTAATACTTGGGAGAAATTCATTATCGCCGAAAATGAATGTCAGTTAAAAAAATGAACTAATTATTGTAATAAAATGCCATTCTTAATACGAATGGTAGATACGATTTTTATGAATTTTATGAATAATTCATGATGCAACAACTAACCACGAGATCTGCAAATAATCAGGCAATTTGTCAGTCAGCCAGCCAGCAAGTTAGATAATATTCATTTGTTTTATGATGAGAAATCAGTAGATGATATTTTTTATGCTTAGTTATGAAATTTTTCTTTCAATTATTTTACTTTATTATAACGATTTGCTTCGGGCAAATTCCATCAGCTTTGATTGTCGATTGATTGAACAAAAATGAAAAAAAAAAAAAAAAAAAAAAAACAACAATATTTCTAGTTAAATCCAACTCACTATTCCAACTGCTTAGTCAATGAGAATTGCGTTTTACTACGCAATGGTTCACAAATAGCCCAAGGGGTCGAAATTACTTTTACTAACTATTTCCGGTACAATGGAAATCCAGAATGATTTGATTTTGCTACTGTTTTTAAAAACCGCATTCATTCCATATTCGAGTATGAATCAGATTGAAGAATGACGAATATAGAGCATTAACCTGACCATATAGATGTGTATTTGTTTTTTTTTTTCTTTTTTTTTTTTGCAAAAAGAAATTATGTTCTATTTAACATAAGCGTGACATGTATATTGTTATCCAAATGACTTTGCGCATTAGTTGTTCTTGAGCATTGATGTAGCCGCAATCCATGTGAATTTCCATAAATCACAGATTTTGTTTTTTCATCGCTTCTCTTTTTCCCATTTATTTATATTCGATATTCATGATTTGAATTTAAAATGACAAATTAATATACTTAAATTTATCGAAATCACGTAATCCACACACGAAATCAATCAAATTTTTTATCAACTAGAATTCGAGAACAATTTAAAATTTAAATCCAATGGACAAATCATTCGTAGAAGATAAAATGATTGAGAATTTATCATGATATATGCAAACACTTATTTGTTTCTATGTTTACTTCTACCATTCCATCTGTATCATTTTTTTTTAAAATGCAGATGATTTTTCAAATGATAACCATTGGATTTGATGCGTCCAAATTTTATGATTTTTTTTATGGATCTCATGGTTCTTTATTTAATGTTCAGTATGGTATAAATTAAAATAGTTAATTTTATTGTGAAAAAACAAAAATGCTTGTGTAATTTTATGATTTCTCTACAAATTAATGCTGTTAACTGTTCAGATAGGATGCTGTTCACTGTTCATGTCGCTGTGGGTGGTTTTCATTGCAAAATTACATGAATAATTGAAAGTTAATATTTTATTCTTTGCTTTATTTTCAATTTTCCATTGCATTTCAGTTCTTTTTTTCAGTAGAGGCTCTCAGAGTCAATTTTCGAAGAATTTCAATCGATTAAAGTGAGCAATTTCATCAGTTGCAAACTTCAACTTGCAATTAAACTGTTTTATATGTTTTGCCATAGAATGTTTTAATTTTTAACGGAAGAATCATTGGTCAAACGATCTTAACATTCTTTTTTCATTCATAATAAATTGAGGTCGCCTGTGTGAAAGTGCATGACATTCACAAATCAACTAAACCTTTAGAAAAAAACGTTTCTAGAAATTCTTCTGTTGAAAGTAAAAGCATAATTTCATTGATTCAATCATTAATTGAATAAATGAACAGTCATAATTCATATGTATAAATAAATGTTGACAAGAAAACTTATACTTTTCAACATGATCAATTCAAATGGACAACCTAAAACGTATGAATATAAAAAAAAGGCATCTAACAATTAACAAAAAAACTTTGACGACTTTTAAACATGTTTAAAATTCGATTCAATTTCGATTAACGAACGATAAAATCCGATTCTATAATAGTAATAAATATATAAACATATGTATACACGAATAGTCGACAAATTGTGGATTGGTTTCATATTGGTTTAATTAGGCACAGTGATTTCAGCATCGAAATCAATGTTGTTCTTGTTGTTTTTTTCTTCTTCTTCTGTGTTTGTTGTCTTTATTGTTTTGTGTTTATGCGTACATGCGTTCAAGATGTTAATCATCCTCAAAGCGCCAACTGACCATTCTATTTGTATTGAAGTCTTCGGTGACCGTCTTCAAGTTTTTATTCCCGATAATTTATCAGATATGTACACGCAACGTTTTGCATTGCTTCAGTTTTCACTTTACTATTACCGCTAGTTTAGTTTTCATTTGTTTTGTAAATCATTTTTTTTTTCTTCTTCTTCAGATTCTTTTGGTTTCATGACGCATTTTTTGTTTTGTTGTTCATCTTGTTTTGGCGTTTTTTTTTTATTATATTTTTTCTTTGTCAGTAAAATAGAGAAAAAAAAATTAACCTCATTTTAGAGGACGCCTCTTTGATGTTTGTTGTTTTTCCTCTATGTCAATTCGCTTAAACAAAGGCGATGAAAAACTGATTTAGACGCAAATTTTTATTGATTTTCTTTTGTTGTCTGTAGAAATCATAGTTTTGTCTTGATGAAACAAAAAAACAAAAAAAAAGAAGAATACATCGACTGCGTTTTTATTTATTTTCATCCATTGATGCGTATGTATTTTGTTTTTTTTTCTTTTCTTTTCTTTTCTTTCTACTTTTCAATAAAACGGTTAAACATATAATTTACCAACGATATTTTTTCATCTTGTTAACGACGACAAATGAGCCAAAGATTGGAACAACAAGAGTGAAACAATCAATTGGCCAATTTTGAGACCAAACGAATGAGCATTGTTAACAAGTTGCCATTCACATTATATGCCTCTGTGAATGAGAGGATTTTATGCGAATTGTTTTATCGCATTGCAATTAATGTGTTCGTTTGGCTATCTGTTTTTTTTTTTTTTTTTTTTGCTGGTCGATCATTTGTTGACCAGCTTAATCGATTTATTGAATTAAACGTATAAAAACTGTTGATCAAGTGTGATAAAGAATTCATACCATATAATCGTCAGTCCAATTTTAATTCAATGAGCACATTCTTGTCGTGCTTTTGGCATGTAAGTATGTCTTTTTTTTTATTTTTCTTCGATGTTTTTGTTTTTGTTTTTTTTTTTTTGCTTCAATGATGTGGGCATTGCCATTGCAAACGATGTGTGAAACGATAATCATGAACAAATATGCTTAAAATGCGAATAAATCTCTGTATAGAATTTAAACAGCTTGAAATTATTCTACAGTAGAACAAGTGTAAATCGATCAGAAATTGAAATGAACGAAAAATTGCTTATTAAATGAAATACAAACCAGATGGTATTGTCGCTTAGGCAATGATCGATATAACCAAATGGCATTGATTTCGTTATCGCAAACAGAAACATTGTCAGATTTGTTGCTTGGGGCAATGAAAATTGATCTATTTTTAGCAGACGGTAGCCTGCGTTGATTGGAATCCAATCGAAATTTTTAACACTTGTTCACAACAATGTCCAATCGATATGTACAGACTGAAACACTTAATGATTTAATAATGAGAATGAAGTGAACAGTGTTTCTTTTTTTTTTTTGCTTTGTTTGTGTATGTGCTGTAAATCTGCATTTTTATTTGTATTTGTGCGCATAAGGTTTTTAGTACGTGCGCTGTGCAGACGGGACATGTTAAGGTGTTGAGAATTGTTGCAAATCTATAATTATGTAATTAAATTGTCGCAGTACGTTGATTAAATCCTAATTTCTGGAATTGTGCGCATCGAGTCCCAATAACCTGTCAAACCAGAAATAAATATATAATTGACAATGCTGTATCGCTTCAAAAAGGTCGAAAGTCTCTACAATTGAATCAATTTAAATTGCAGGAAGAACGTGCGAACTACTATGTTTCGATGCGCCATCATTCAATGGATTACAAATTGGTTCATATGAAATTCCCATTCATACAAAATGCTTTTTAACCAAAGTGTTAAAAATTTCATCATTTTGCTACCATTCGTTTGTTTTTATTATTATCACAAACAAAACATATTAACAATTTATTATGGAAATGCGTTTCTGTGTGAGCGAACGAATTCTTTGATTTTTTCTCTTTTAAACTAAGAATGAAATGTTTATAAATAGCCAAACAAAAGCAAACGAATAACAATTGGAACGAATGTGTTGACGTTAATGATATGTGTGACTTTCAATTCTTGTCGTTTTGATATCGAAATTCCGTTAGTTTAGAGAATATTCGTGTAAAGAAAATATATGTTTTTCGGTCGATTTTACAAAAGCGCACCTTTTGTTTTTCAGTGATCTTGGCGTTGATCTCGTTTTTAATTTGCATCCATTAAGCCGAACTGATGTGAAGAACACATGTCTTTTTATAGTTTCGTTTTTCATTCATTTGAGCGTTATTCGTTTCACTTTTCGTCGAAAATTAATCGGTGGCAATCAGAGATTTTTTTTTTCTTTGTTTAATGGCCTTTCTAAATACATAATGTACTATTGAACAGGTGGTGACAATAGATTATTAATAAAGCGAAGCGATAATCGTTATCGTTGAACAATAAACCAAAACAAATCGATCTTCATTTCATTCATTATTTCGAAATATTTAAGAACTACAAAAGATTTCTCTTGATGAATAAGTGATAGATAAACGGAAAACTGATTAGAATAATAATAATAAAAAAAAGATTTCATTTAGAATTTCCGAATTAAATAAAGAAGAAAAAAACACACAAAAATAAATTAATAAAACAAAAGCTTGGAAAGTTAATGAAGATTGATGTGCAGTTAATTTTATGTTTTTATCTAGGATCTGATGAAATTTTGTCAGAAAATGTGCAACGAAAAGAGATAAAAAATATTTCGCAATCCATTTACAATGAGACAAAATCGGTGTGAAACCACTAGATATGAAGTCAATTTGGTTTGTCAAACAATTAATTATGGGAAGTGTAACGAAATGATGTTTCATCAATCTATTTGATGCACATGAAGTGATTACATTTTACGATGTCTAACATAAAAATTACATTGTTGTCATCTGATTTGTATAGTTACGTTTGAAACTATATTTATAACAAATACATACATTTTATTGCCTCAAGACACTAATTAGAATACACATTTCAGAGAGTTTAAAAGTGTCTTAGTTTATGTCTTTGTATGTTTTAGAATAATCAAATGAATGAAAACATAATTATGTGGATTTGTGTATTGTAATTGTTCAATGTGTCTTCAGACTATTTACCAGCAAAATAGCAATAGCAAACAGAATGAAAGAAAGCAAAAGCAAACAGGAGAGAAGAAAAAGAAAAAATGCACACAATTGACGAGACAGAAATAGACAAGGTATTTACTACAATTCGCTAGGACTTTCTTGATAATTATCAAGTAGATTTATGAGTTAATTTGATCGTTGGAAAAATAGCAAAAACGCAAAATGTGCAACATTTTAAATTCCATTCGGACATTTTAAATGCTTATCACGTGATAAAATGAATAAATTCTAGTAATTATGTGTTGAATGTGGCTTGAATATGTTCGTTCTCATGTAATCGTGAGTTAAGCTTTCTCCAGAGTTCGCTGAATTGGAATTCGTCATCGAAAATCATTTTGGAAATTCTTTTTTTTTTTTTTTTTCAAGTGGTGCCAACACGAAATTTTATCATATGTAATTGCCGATTATTATTCATCGCATATAAAAGTCAAAGAGTTGAAAAGATGTTAATATGTGTGTGAACGGTATTGTCAAATATTTTTTCTTTTTTTTTTGCAATGAAATAAAACACAAATATGGCAAAATACTCTCGATATTATTCGTTTGATTTCGCCTATTTGAATTCACATCCCGCGCAAATAGCACCGTATACAAAACTACATACACACACATCACACATTTTTATCGTTGACTTGATTGAACAAATTAACTGTGACGAAACTTGGCAAAAATGTATGTCAATTGTATGTTTGTGTGTGTATATGCAAATTTCAAGAACGACATCGGTTTACCATTAAGACAAACTCGAACCGTTGCAAATGAAATCTTTTTTTTTTTCTTTTATCTACGGTTTTCGTGCTTTCTTTTTCTTTTTATCTCCTTCTCGCTTAGACTTCTTAACATTGCTTTATGATAACTTTAAGCATTTGATTCGTTAGTTGCATATCGATGTTTATTATAAAAAGAAGTGAAGCGGACAAACGAGAAAAGTAGAGAAAAGAAATGAAGAACGAAAAGCGAAAAATCAATTGACAAATATTTGTGCTTGTTTAAATCGCCGTAATAGAATAAACTAATTGACACCATGTACGATGAGCTAAGACAAGTGTTTGACATGTTGCTGATATGCTTCTCCGTTTCGTATTGATTGTTGAGTTGTTAACACATTTCAAATATTCGCCGTGTGGATGTTTTTTTTTTTTTTGTTTTTTTTTCTTCTTCTCAAGTAGTTATCTGCGCTCGTACAAATGAATTGTTGAAATGTTTCTTCTTGTTTTTATTTCTTTTTCATTTTGCTCAATCGTTTTATTTGGATTGGAATAAATGAGATCCGCAATCATGCCATGGCGTTTATTAAAAGAGAAAATCCAAAAGAACAGTAAAAATGTGCAATAAGACGCAAACAACAAGAATAACAGACAAAAGCGAAAGAAGAAGAAATAAAAAGAAAAAAAAAAAACAAAACGAAAAACTGGTGTACACTCTTTGCAAGGTTAAGAGCGATGCCGGTAATTGTCATCGAGTTGGAAACATTTCTTTAAATCGAGTCAATGGCTTCATTTCGTTTATTTTTGTGTCAATACAAAACAAACATATGTGCACATCGAAATTTTCGAATATATTCACTTGAAATGATGAAGTGTGTATATTTTTTTATGTGTTGCGTATGTCGTTTCAAAGATCACCAAAAGAATGAATGACTTTGAGTTTTTTTTTTTTTTTTTTTTTTGCTCTTCTCTTTCGTTTTCTTAAGCTCAAGTGTGGTTCCAACTAAAAGTGTGGATTTCAATTGCGCGTTTGCGTGCGCATCATTTCTTGTTAGTAGCCGCCGATGCATAATTATCAGCCATTTGATAGATCGACGAAAGAAATTGTGGTTGCATTTGATGATCGGGCGGTCACTATAAAACTTTGCATATTCGTCGCGCAAATTTAACTGGACTAATTGGTGTCATTTATCTCTTAGTTTTGGCATTCGCATTGACCGCAAATAAACACCTAATGAAGCATTTGTTTTTTTTCCACATCAATTCAGTTTTTCATGACAGACATTTCGAAAGCGATGCATTCAAAATTTTTAAGAAAAATCTTCAACTTCATTTCCATTCAAATTGAAACTTTTTTCGATTTCTTTTCTTTTTTGTTCTCATTCTTTGTGGACTGAATTTAATCAGGCAAAAAAAAAAATCACTTGTGTTCAAAAGGATTCAAATGTAAGAGTATCCGGTGAAAAGACATTAATTTTTCATCATCATTAATGTCTTCATCAGTGCGTCAATCTAAAAATCAACCAAATAATAAACAACAGAAAATATGACAGATGAATAAAATAAATCTTTAGATGTAGATCGGTTCTACCATAAATCCAACAAAATTGAAATAAAATTGACCAGATTTGATTTATTTTTTTGTTGAGGATAATAAAGGTGATCATTTGTTGGAAAAATTTTCAAGTCACTTTTCTAATGAAATAAAATAAAATAAAAACCAACCACAAACTTCAAGCCAATTAAGAAACCAACAGCCCATTCATTTGATCGTTATGAATGAGCATAAAACTCAATATTTGCGCATCGTCAACAAAAGCGGAAAGATTAAACAGATTGCATTAAGGTAATGCAAATAATGTCATGAACAAAACAAAACAAAACAAAACACAACACAACAACAACAAAAAATGTTGCAGTTTTAAGTTGGCTCTTTTGTTATCCGGCTGTGAAGGAGCGTGACCGAATTTTATGCCATGCCGTGAATGCATAAATCGGACCAATATAAATGAATCGACACACTCACACACACACACAGAGAGAGAGAGAGAGAGAGCGAGAGAGAGAGAGAACGAGAGAGAGAGAGAGAGCGAGAGAGAGAGAGCGAGAGAGAGAGAGCGAGAGAGAGAGAGAGAGAGAGAGAGAGAGAGAGAGAGAGAGAGAGAGAGAAAGAGAGTGAGAAAGAGAAAGAGAAAGAGAGAGAGGGACAGAGATAGATAGATAGAGGGAGTGTGAGAAAGAGTGTGTGTGTGTGTGTGTATGAAAGATACCGAGAATAAAGCACACGAATTGTAGCAAATATACAATGTATGAGAGTAACTGTAATTCATAAAATGAATGAGTGTTTTTTTTTTCAGTTAGAGACAACAAAGTCTATACGGATATGGATAATTCACAAAGTGTGTATCGATTTCGTTTAGGTGTGCAAACTGATGCTATCACTATGCATCGAAAAATAACCGTTGTGAAGAACGACTAATGAATTCAATAGATGATTATCGCATTTAATATTCCGCACACAAATGTATCAGTCGGCATCGAAACATATGCCTAAGGCTCGCGACCGAATATGATTCGATTAGTTCGTTTGTGTGTATGCCGGTTCTTATCAGTTTGAGCGCGATATGCGTGTTTATCGCTTCGATATTATTTATATGTTTTATGCTTCTGAAAAGTGCTCAAAATCGAGATCAAAACTATTTACAACAATAAGTAAAGTATTGATGCCGCGAGGTCTTAACTTTTTTTCTACATTTAAAATTCCACTGTGCCAATCGATTTGGAAATCAAATCTCGTCAACTTTCATTAGAAATGGTTGTTGAATCCATTGAATTATAGTCGCCAACACAAATATGCGATTGTCAATTTCATATATTCACCTATTAAATCATTTTTCTGCTTTTTTTGTTATCTCATTCTCTGAAATGGTTGCATTTCTAAGGTTGCATATTGTTGAATTGTAAGAATTTAGAACAATAGCTTTTCAGTGCACTAATTTTAAGAAATGGTGTTCAAACAGCTGTTTTTTTTCGACTATCGTTGAAGTCATTTTTGAAACGATCAACATTAAACATCAGACATTGTATTCAATAAATGCCCTGAAACAATGTTAAAGCTTTGGCATGAGCATCAAACATTTATAATTTACATTTGGAATTTCCAGTTTCTAAATTTCGATTAAGCACGCGAAATATTAAACGGTTTTCTCTTGTTAAAAGTGTAAAAAATAAATAAATTCTCTATGAAATATAGCGCATTACAATTGCCAAATGAAGTACAGCCGAAAGGAATTTTTTGATCGGAGAAGAAAAATCTCGTTGAGATCATGATTAGATGCTCAAATAGAGCAATAATTCATCGATAATATTAAGCTGCTGTCCGAGTTGTACGATATTTTGTTATTTTAGTTGAGAATTGAACTATATTTTCCATGGAAAGTGTACCATTTGAAATAGATTCTTCTATGTTTATGGCAACGGTTTTATTGGGCAATAATAAGCACCAATATTCAGCACATTCATTTTAAATGATTATATTGGCTTCTATTTTTAATATTTTCAGGCAAAATATAGAATTCCGGACTTTTTTTCTTTTTTTTCACGGAAAGCCAAATAAAAGTCATTCTATTGGGAATAAAATGAAAAAGTCATTGAATTTTCTTTACTTGAAATGAAAAAAAAAAATTGGAAAAAAAAATCATTGCAAAGAATGTTGTTTACATCGTTTTTTGCATGATTAATGAATGTAATTCCCAGCAGCTTGATTCTGTACAAGAGAGAGAGAGAGAGATAATCAAGTTCGTGCTCTCGAATCAATGTCACAAACTATCACTACACATTGATCTATCTTTTTTCTGGTTTGCACGGCAACAACAAAAAATTGTCAATGCAATAGAACCCATTGGCTTTGTGGATTTGTGTACGGGAATGCAAACTCCTTCGGCCAATGAATATTAATAATCGAATGGTTTTGTATGACGATGTCTAAAAATAGCGTCATTTAAATGAAAATGAAAAATGAGCGAGAGAATAGATAAAGAGAATAAAACGGAAAGAATTAAATTGTAAGTGTTGAAATCAAATAACAAACGATGTGCACAAAACAGGACCTAAAAAAATTCATCGACATTGTTGGCATTTGGATCATGTTTTCATTGCAATTCAAATCTAATTCTTGGTCTTGAAGATGTACTTTTATCATTTCATTTTTATTTTCCTCCTGATGTGACTGGTTACGTATTTCATTACGAATGTTTCTCTCTCTCTCTTTCTCTCTCTCTCTCTCTCCCTCTTTCTTTTTCTCTCTCTCTCTCTTTCTCTTTCTCTCTCTCTCTCTCTCTCTTTCTCTCTCTCTCTTTTGATCTCTTTCTCTCGTCGCAGCAAAAATATATTATTATGTTTCATTAAAAAGCGATGAGAAAAGTGAATAAATTATTATGGCAAATACACAAACAGTGAGACAAAATTGAAGCAAGACAAGCGCAAATGCTATTGAGCTCATCGTGTCGCTTCGATCATCGTAGAAAATGAATGTTTTTTTTTTCTCCATTTTTTTCTTCTTGTTTTTTTTTTTTAAATGTTGAAAAGAATCGAAACTGAAAACCCAGTGATTTCACATCGGTTTTAAATTTCATAAATAAAATTGAGCGCGACATTTTTCTCGCGCTATTCGATTATATACAGATATGTATGAGTTTGTGTGTGTGTGTGTGTGTGTGTGTGTCACTGTATTTGCATGCTTTGGTCATGAATATTTCCATCTGTCTAAAATGAATTGAAAACAAAATTGTGGTACGATTTATTTATTCCATTGAATAGTAGAACTAAGAGTGGTTAATATAATTGAAGCGATTGGCATGTATCATGCAGGCGTTCCGTTTCCTTTTCGTTAATTTTTTTTTTTTTTTTTTTTTTGTTATTCGCCATTATACATAAAATGTTGCAAATGTGCGAATGTGGAATCAGGAGAAAAAGAAGAAGAAAGAAAAATAATAGAAATATGCATACAATAAACATTTAAACGATCCGAAATTTTTTCATCAGTTGAACATTGTGTAACCAATTCCATTCTCATGCACTTTGCTTTGCTTTTATTTTTGTTGAACGAATGAAATGTACCAAATGCAAACAATCATAATAATTAGAAATAGAATGAAATGCAGAAGAACGAAAATGTAAAATAAAAAATAAAAAAAAAAAATAAAAACGTGAAAAAGGATTATTTTCAAATGTTTTGATCGTTTCTTATGTTTTAAGCTGCTCGACTTGACTTTGTGCTCTAAACCAATTAAATTTAATTTGAAAAATTTGCCAAATTGCATTGCGGCAAGCAGGCATACGAATCGAAGCGATCGAAAGGCATAATGAATCAACAATTCGTGCATTTTCCATGCTAGTGACAAAAGAGGAAAATTTCGTGCTGCTCCATATGTGGAAATAAACAGAAAAAATAAACATGATGTGCACCATTGACTTGTATGCATATGAAAAGTTAAAAAAAAAAACAAAAACAAAAAAAAATTGGCATGCACGTAGTTTTCATTCAGAATCAGAGAGGATTAAGCCTGATCTACAGCAACAAGCCATAAATAAATTGATCTAGAAATAGATTTGAAATTACCACATTTGCTCATTTGTACTCATTTGATTCAGCGCACAGTCGGCTTTTCTAACAAAATATTTTCAATTTAATTTACACATCTAATAATCCAATCTTTTCTTCACTCTCAATCGCATACATTCGTTTCATGTATAGGCCAATCAATGAGCCATTTTCATCTAGAATTGATATATTCCTCAACAATCATAAATATTATACATTTAATTTAAATACACATGCGTCTATTAAAAATGTATAAATGCGAATTTATCTACTTTGCAATTGTATGTTTGCTTTGGCAGTGTGCGTTTTGGTGCATAGTACTTATTATATTTGATCCCAATGAAATCCGTAATAAAAATCATAAAATTTTATGATAACTGCCCGCTGAGTGAACATCATTCAGTATTTGATAAAAATACGCTTAACATACACTGGTTAACATACAAATGAATTTAACCGAATAGAACTTTTTCCGTGAATTATGACCACTTTCGAGTGCATCACATTGGTAAAATCAAATTCAAGATTTAAACTTTTTGAAATCGAATGCAAATAATTTTATTAGCAATGACTTGGGATTAGAATATAAAATCGCATTTTTTTCATGATTTCAATGATTAACATTTGTGTCCGTTTTTTTTTTTTGTAATCACAACAAATCGTATGCACTGTTATTCACAGAATTGAAACTATTTGACCATCCTCGGACCAGTAAAGTTCGATTTTTTTTTCCTCAAGTAAAATAATAAAAGTTTCTAAACACTTTATTCATGATTTGTCATTTAAGCACTTTTTTGTCATCATATTTTTCTTTGTTAACGATGCCAATAAAATACATGATGAATTCGCAGCATGAATCTGTTTTCTTTTTTTTTTCTTTTCTTTTTTTCTTCTTCATTGAAATTAAAAAAAAAAATGTAATTAAGGTAAGAATGTTGATAAAAATTTGCATAATTTACCTCTTGCTGATTTCAAATAAACTCGCCACAAAAATGAATAATCTTCGACTTTTCTCTTCAATCAGATTGAAAATGTTTTTAAATCAATCTTTACTTTGTTATCACACAATCCGTTGAATTAAACACTTTTCACAATTTTTTTTTTTTTTTTTTTGTTTTGAAAAAAAAAAAACGAATTTCCTCTTTGAAATGTCGGCAAATAAAAAATTTAAATCAATGAAAAATGAACAACAACAAAAAATCACGCAGTTTAATTGATTTTCGGTAATTTTCACATTCACTGTCGATCATTCGTTATGCAGATCGATCGTTTTCAGTTGGACAAATGCACAACCCAATGTGAATTCTGATCGTGGTTGTGTTCTTTGCTTTCTTTGGCTGACCAAATGGTTTTCATACGTCTATTCAACGCAATGTACAAAAGTATAATGAATCGGTGAATTGGCCTGAGTGATTGCTTATATCTATAAAATATTCGCTATGATTGTGGTTTACGTAGAACTGTTGGCTTTCTGTATACCGGTAGCACTGGCTATGCTTGGCAAGACCTTAGAGAGCAGCAAAAGAATGGTTTGAATGCTCTTTCACATGCGTTTCATCGTTGCTTTTTTTTTCTTCTTCTTCTTCTTCTTCTCTTTTAATAAAAACAGAACAAATGAAACAACAGCAGAAAATGAAGAAGTGAAAATAAAAAAACCCGCAAACTGTTTGGATTGCGATGTCGCAAGCGTGTTAGCGACCTTACATTAGGTGTGTGCGCGCGCTTTCCATCGTTCTGTTTCACTTCCATTTCTTTGATTGCTGTTGTTATCGTTTTCTGTGTGTTGTCGTCATCGTGTTTGCTCTCTTTGCGCCAAAGATCGTGTTTTTTTTTCCCTCTTATGTGCTTCTCTGTATAGTTTTTAATCATGACCAACGAAACGTGAACATTCAAATGATGATCACATTGGGCGCGCGAACACGCTTACATTAGAGACTGTCAAGTGTAAGTGCATTTTTCTTTTTTTAATTTAATGATAAAACCTCTTGCTGTCGATGTTTACTGTTTGCTGAGCCGACCATACATTGATATTTACCGGTAGTCAAAGATGATGTTGGCTGCTTGACTGATGCATTTGCAGTCAATTGTTTTCACATCACATTTAACCAATGTGAATTTTCCAATGCCAATGAACAAGGTTATGCGCCACACCAACGATTATCCACAACTACTGCATTTTCATCTCAAAACATATGCGATTTCATAGATATTATTTTATTCTTTGGTTATAATAATCATAATTAGAAAAGATTATAGCAGTCATTTGGAATTGGTTCAGTGCAGTGAACGAGATGAACACCATTTACCATGGATTTTGGTTTCCACACATTATCATGATCTGTTTTATGTTGTATTTTTTTATTTTTTTTTTTTCATTCTATAGTTAACATAATTTTTCCCTCTTCGTCGTTTTATTTATGAAATTTTTCTCTGCATAATGTTGTCTTTCGTTATTTTTTTTTTTTTTTTTCACTTTGATCCGATTCAATAGAATCTCTCACTCGATCACATTTTTCCATCTTTCAATTTGCTACCGTATTTAAATGATCACCGTAAGTTCTTTGTCATACGATTGCTTTCTCTGCTGCAATTCACTCACAGATCAGGAAGTAAACACAAATTAAAAGTTATGAAATGAAAGCAAAGACAAGACCAAGACAAGAAAAGAAAAGAAAAAAATCTAAATGCAACAAAAGCGAAATGGATGTATTTCGTGCATATCTTTGAATGAATCAAAGAAACGAATCGTTTTATATTTCTTTTCGTTTATGTGCATTTCACATCGCAAATCAACGTGTCGAAAAGTGAACGCCAGTGATTTCTTTTTACACATCAAGTGAAAAAGTTTTTCTTCGAATCATGAAAAACAAAGACGATTTTAATTGTCATTCATTCTATCTGTTTGCATCTTTGTAATAAGCATCATCAATTCACTTTCAACAGCATTAAATCAAGCCAAGTTCATTGTGCACATAATTGCAATGCATATTCTTGAATTTAACACTCATTCAAATGGATTTATCACCAAAATTATCTCAGATGTAAGCAAATTTCATGTAATTTACACACAATTTCGAAATTCAAGTTCAACATGAGAAGTACATACAAGAAAAAACAAAAAAAAAAAAACAAAAATGGACAAGAAAATGAAAAACCGGCCAGTTTTCGTCCTGAAACCATCAATTCCGTACATGCATGCTCAACAGTTATTTGAACCAAGCGACCTTCATTAGTGATATTTAATATAAAATTAATGAGAATTAAAGTGCATGGTTAAAGTCACATTCTGAATCACACGCATTTTCCCATTTTAATATTGTGCGTTACTGACTTTCGATTGCGACATATTCATACTTCGTTCACATAAATTACTAAATAATTTCACTTAATTTAACCGAATGGTGTTGTATGTTGATAAACTGAATATGCGTGTATATTTTTGTGTGTATGTGTGTGTGTGTGTGTGTGTGTGTGTGTGTGTGAGCATTCAGTAATCATGCGCTATAAACATTTGCACTCGTCGCGGCATTCATCATTTGAAGTTACTCTCCAAACAAGTGTTCATTTGTCAATGTTGTCATGGTGGATTTTGTGGATGGCATTTGCTCAAATGTGTGTGTGATTATGTTGACCAGTTTTGTCATCGCATATTTCAACATCAGTAATTGTATCAACTAACCGATTATATTTTTTTACCTGTATGCTCTATTCCTCGTTCGGACATTCGTAAATGCTGTCGGCTAAATTATTATATTCGTATTATTCGTATATTCAAATTCAGTTCTTTATTTTTTTTTTTTTTTTACTCAAATTTGTTCACGCCTTTTGTCTGTATTTTAGAATTTATGTATTTGTTCTTTTCTTTTCCGTTTCGTCTTTGTGAGAAACTTCGATTTGGTGAAACAGTAGAAGAAAAAAGAGATTCTTTTTAATGACGTACATTGGACATCATATGCAAAGCATATTTTCATTTGCTAACATCAAATACTTCGACAACTTGTCGACAGTATAATTTTTTTTTTTTCTTTTTGGGCCCTGCATAAAATTTGATCAACAATAAAACGGTAAATATAGTATGCTGAGCATTGCTGCAGCTGCGTGTAAAAATGAGAATGAAGTAATTTTACAATGCCACAGGATTGAGAGATAAATACAAATTCTGCAAATTCTTTATGCTAACCATTGCTATTATTCATTCGTTTTTTTTTTAACACCAATTTAGCGCGTATTTTTAATGGAAATATATGCTAAAATACCTTAATTATCAGTTAGTCGACATGAATACACATGTTCATTGGATTATTTACACATAACCGTGTCAAACATATGAAAAGAAAATAATGATGTGATTGATCGCACGTGCGTTTTACAAGTAATACATTGATTGCCAAATGAAATGTGAAATCTCATTCAAGTTGCATAAGTGATTTTAGTTTTTGTTTACCACAGCTGAATTGGAAGATAAAAACAAATGCAAAGAAAATCATTGGTCGGCGCTTTTAGTTTAGTTTATATTTATGAAATTTCATATTAATTACAACTTAGCGATAAAAATGAAGAAGCACAACACAAATTTCAATGATACTTTTAAAACCATGTATAAGTAGATAATGCGGGCCGTTGAATCTAAACAGAAGAGGATAGAATGAAAAAAAAAAGATCTGAAGAATTTTCTTTTAAATAAATTATTCATTGAGCTCTTCTTTTTTTTTTTAAATATCACATATAATAATAAAAGAAGAAGCTGGTTGTTAGTTTTATGGAGCATCGTTTAGTTTAATACAAATCATATTGATATGAAATGTTTAAATAATTCATCATCACTCACGGTTGAGTAGATTTTACTGAAAACCATCTATCGTTCTAATTGACAGTTATTAGAATTGTATCTATGTTGAGAGCATTAACATTTTTGAGTGTATCGATAATTTCAATTGATTTTTTTTTTTCCTTCCACTTCTTGTTTATGTTTTTATTTACGTTATTAAAAAATATTTCGAAACAAGCCGTGCGTTGCCATTTGAACTTGCATGATTTTATTGTTTTTTTTTTTTTTTTTTCCATTTATTGAGACTGACGCAACAATTGACATCGAATCTAATATTTTGCTATTTTTTCATCTTTTCATTTTTATATAAATCTTATTGAACTTAAGTTCCATCATTTTCAATGAGTCTTTATGCAAATAACATATCTCATTTGCAACAAACTAATTGAATTTTTATACCGTATACTAAATTTACTTTATATAACATTTATTAAAAAATTTACATAATTATGAAAACAAATGCATTATTAACAGCTAATAAATGGATAGAACATGCACGATACAACGCGTATATATTTCATGCGTAGAGAATTCATTTGCGATTATCATGATATTGATGATGATGATGATGGTGATCAACAAAGCAAACGAAATCAGATCAATGGGTTTTCAAATGCAAGTGAGAATGGTGAATTTCATAAATGAAAAAAAAAAAAAAAAATGCCGTTGTTTTTTCGTAGAAAAATTCAAATTATCTCAAATTCAATCGGATCGAAATGAGTATGTATTTTTCATATATACAAATATGCTGACAGTTACACCCAAATTACATGATGAATTAAATTAATTAATTTAATTTGATCGTGTATGTATGCGCGCATGTGTGTGCGTGTATTTATATATATATAATCTGAATGAATGAGGTGAGCTGTGAATTAATTGGCCAAAGAATGCAATAAATACAATATTATACTCTTTTACGCTTCTTTATTTTATTTGACCATTAATTCCATAACAACCGATAAACGTTCATAAGAACATTTTACTCTCGACAGCAGATTGTAATAATGCTACTTAGAATCCGTTGCAAATTAAAGTATATATTTATATTTATATATCGTTTTATTGCCGCATCTTAACCCAACCATCGCAAAACATTGACAATATGAATTTTTATGCGATGAAGGAGGAAGTTTCCCGTTTATATGCTTTAGTTTGTTTGTTTTTTTTTTATGAATTTATGACAAACATCTTATCGATCAATTCTTATACATATCTCAGTTTTTATTCACTTTTTAGCCAAATATTTGAAATTCTTTGTATCTGCTTTTATCACAGTGTGGTGTGTGTGTGTGTGTGTGTGTGTGTGTGTGTGTGTGTGTGTGTGTGTGTGCTTATGGCGTTTCATTTAATTTTTGTTTTCTGACAAATTTTCATATGTTTATATGTGTTATACATTAATTAAGGTTCATGTGTTGCTTATAGCATCTAATTAGAAGCAACACAAATCAATAAATTAATACAAACATTCTTATCTGATGCATAAAAATCACCTTTACAGCCATGCCATTAATGATACCAATGCAAAATAATCTCGAATTGTAAACAAAATATTTCTGTTAAATTTTAATTATGTGTAACATAATATCGAAAATTGGAATGTATTTTTCACATTAAAATTATGAATTTTTAATGGTTCGAAGAGATCGTTTACGAGTCATAAAATGTATTGAATACACAGGGTTCTCTTGAATAGATAGGTTCACAGGGTTCTCTTGACCCCCTCCCTTCAAGCGTACTGGGATATCCCTTTCAAAAATGGAAAATTATTTAAAATTGCTTGGGTTTTTTTGTCGAAAAAAGTAAAGATTTTTTCTTCGCTCTTCAATTTTTCGAATCTCGAGGGACCCCCTACGAATTTTTACGCCTAAACCTCCTTGGCTCGCTGGTGCTAAAACCTATGACCGAATAAATGTCGTTATGTAGGTTAATTTCTCCGAAAAAAAAAAATTTCTTAACGAATAATATGAATTTGACACTTCGGCATGGACAATCTTATCGGCTTGGTTATCATTAGTTTTTATGTATTAATGCATCATTAAAATGGCATTCATTTGGATCTGATTTATGCCCAGAAAAAAACTCAAAAATTAAAAATATTGACTTTATTTGAATCTTTGTTGTTGTTATTTGAATATCATAGAAATATGAGTATCAAGCTAAATAGGAATATTTGTTGGTTTGTATTTTTCGTGTTTAAGCCATGAATTCCACTTTCTTACACATTGAGGTAGTTTTTTTTAATCTTGATTTAATGCTTTTATTTGTAAAACTTATAACACAATGTTTTGTATTGACATTTTTTAATTTATTTCTTTTCACAATACTATCGATTGAACTGATTTTGAATCCTTTTGATGTTTACTCATTAAAATTCAATATTTTATTTATCTATATTTCAAATGCTAATGATTACAAATTAATGCTAATTGATATAGAAATAGAAATATCGTCACAATACTAACACTTTTTTATCTCATTAAATCATTTAAAATGTGAAAGTTGAAAAAATTTGCAAAAATAGTTGTAAGATCAAAGTTACGCTTATCGTTGCTTTTACCAACAGTAGCTGGTTATTTGTTAAAAATTAAGGTTTTTAACGCAATTTGAAAATATTTTCAACATGATATATTTCACTTTTTATCGGTTTTTTGACTGAAATTTTTTGCACGGTAAATATAAATCACCAAATGTTATTGCTCTGACAAACAAAATCGCCGATATCTTTGAACATCAAAGTATGAGCGTCGCGCAGACAAAATCAGTTTTTTTTTTTTTTTTTTTGATATTCATTTGGCATATTTGGACTGTTCTTGAAAAATTCATTGACAACATTAATTAGTATTTCAAAATCATATAAATTTCACCGAAAATTTCTATTAGAAATTTCGCAAATTTCAAAACCTTGAATTTGTTCTTTCTCTTTGTCTTTCATTCGTTCGATAAAATGAAGATAGCAAACGGAAAAATTTACTTAACGATAAAATATGCTAATTTGCTAAAACATTTGGAAATTTCGTTCCATTCTGTTTATTATCACAGTTCGCATTTGGGTTCTTGTCCAAACAGTAAGCAAAAGTTAATTGAACGGTTTCTCTTTATCAATAATCTACGAATAAATATAAATTCATTGTTCGTAAAAAATATAAATTCTTTGTTTCTCTTGATAATTTCTTGTTCGTACACTAATTAGCATGAATTGTTTTTTTTTTTTTGCAAACCACATTGCGGATTGAGTTGAATGTGTCATAGTCGACTCAACAATTTGACAGAAACAATGCGATTCGATCTAAATCGCATCGATCATTTTATCTTTACCGTTTTTCTTCACCATCATTAAATCTGAAAAGGTCAATTACAACTTGGTACAATCCATCATAAAATGCGGTTTTATTTAATAATATTTGAACTTACCATCATCATTTTGATGTGAAGTGAAGTTTTAGGATGGATTATAACATTAAATATTAAAACAACTGTTCTGTGAAGTCAATCACAGTGTGCGAACTGTGCAAAATTATTCGCAGCAGTTATTTTCATTCTTGAAATTACTGGTTTATTTCATTTTATTTAGTTTTATAATTTAATCTGGGAACTGTTTGAAACGAAGTGACGAATGATGATTTGTAACGATCTTATTTTGAATCAATGTGACGTGCAACATGTTGCTTTATGCTGAAAGCATTTCTGTTGAAACATTTTTTTTGAATGTAAATAATTTGATTCGATTCAGTGGAGTTGCCACATTATAGTTATTCGAGAAATGATAAGCTTTATTCAAACAATATTTGAATTGGTCGATTGAATTTATGCATAATTTATAACAAAGATTAGATGTTTTTGTGGACTTTTGATGAAGTAAATTGGATTTACAAGTGAAATAAATTGGATACACAAAAATTATATGATTCAAGGATAAAATAAACAAAATTGCAATGAGATAATGAAAGTAGTGTGCATTTATAATGTTTTCCATTCTAATTCAAATGGCAATTTTTTTGGTAGTTAATAGAATTTTGTTAAATTGGTGTGTATTACAAAAGCGCAACATAGATTTATACTGTATATTATAAGATAAGCATGAACATTTTACACTTTGATATGATACGTTATCATAATACGATAATGCCGGTTGCTTGCTTTATATCAGATTATACAAAGCGTTTGAATCCAACGCAATGCCAATGCTGAATTGAAATCCACAAGACGGTAATTTATTTTCGAATTTTTTTTTTTTACACTCATCTTCAACGTGTGATTTGGTCTTTTTTGTTACTGGCGTGCGATATTGTTATTTGCAGTGGTTACGTTATGGTTTATTTTTCTTGTGTTTCGTTCCCTTCAATTGCTTACACATGTGAAGAGATTGTGAAAAACAAAATTTGCGGCGACCATTTACACTGACTCATCAAAAGAAGAAAAAAAAAAAGTCAATGCGATGGCTCCTCGGCTGGTAAAACTGAAAATGTGAACTTAGGTGATTTTTTTTTTCTGTTCTTTTTCTCAATGAACGTCAGCCACGACACATAATTCCCAATATTCGTCAATCCTCTTTTGCTAAGTCCCAAAAGATACAAAATGTGCACCACAAAAATCATTCGCTTTTTTCGCATTTCGCTTTAAAAAAAAAAAAAAGGTATGCAACTATATCCGAACCAATGTACAGAGAACAAAATTGAAGGCAAGCTAAGTGATACCAGGAGAAAGAGAAAGAGGATAGGGGGGGGGGGGGGGAAGAGGGTGTGCAGAGATAGAGAAATGCCACACAAAGCATTTAATGGTTTGAGAGACAAAGTATGTATGGCATGTTCGATGCAGTACACACATTCTCCACATATCGCAAAGACTCTCTCAATAATCAAAATAAATGAGTAGAAAAACAAATTTTCATCCTTACACAATCTCTTTTTAGCTCGCTCATTCTCTACTTCGTTCGATACACAAGTGTAGTATATGTTGGTGTTGTTGTTACTTTTATTTTTCTTTTTTTTTTTCGTTGCTCTCTTCTGTCGTTGCTTGTTATGAGATGCTGCTTTTTTACGTTCATTGTAGTGCTACTTTTTTTTTATGTATTCTCTCGACATCTCGATTTCAATGCATTCTTGTTAAGGACTCATGATGAGTAGTGCTTTTGTATTATTCAACTAAATAAAAAGCACAAAATAAAAATATCGCTCACACCCGGCAGCAATAAGAAATGCCGAAAATGAATGAAAAAAATGTGCAAAAAGAAGAAGTAAAAGAAGAAAAAGAAAAAGAAGAAGAAGAAGAAGAAGAAGAAGGAGAAGAAGGAAAATCAGAAAAAGAAGAAGGATAAGAAGGAGAAGAAGAAAATGAAAATACGAATGAAGGAACAAACGAAAGAAAACTCGAGAATACAAAAAGGCAAAAACGGTTGGTGCGAACGAAGCGGAAACGCAAACACTGATATGGTTTGGTCGAATACACTAGAATCGCTGGAATGAGCGGAAAAAGCATTTTCTCATTGTTTGTCATTTTTGATATCTTGGGCAACTGAAAGTTTTCTACAATGCAACTTTATCAAAATGTTGGAACAACAATAACGAAAAAGAAAAAAATCCACAATGGATTCACAATGACATTGTCGCTAAATATCTTGGCAGCAGTGCTCATTCTCCATTTGTCACTTTTTCTATCTGTCCCTCTTCTTTCAATCTTCTTCACTTTTTCTTTCATTTACACCTTTACAGCGCTCGATAACGCGTTCGGCAAACAGAATAACAACAGTTATGGATTAACGGCTATTAAACCAAAAGCATATTCAAGTGAATATTGCCCAGTTAAATACCAAAAATGCACAATTCTAATTACTAATTGTTTAAGTAGACGCATCAACAACATTGTGTCATGGAAATCATATCTTTACAATCATGTTGCGACCACGTCAAAATAAATCGTCTCATAAACAAACAACAAATGATTTTAATTATTCTTTTGTATGGTGTTAAAAGTGATTTTGTATATTGTTTCAGTGTCGAAAGTGTGATTTGGTCGATTTGTGGCAGATGCTCAACTCTCTGGTAGACTATATAAATTGTTTACGTTTTATGAAACAAAAGAAATATTAGTCATGATTTGTACTATATGTAACTAATGACTAGAATTTCTATATGAAAACGGTATGGGGATAATTGTCATCAAACGTCATATAGTTTGTGTTGAAATGAATATTTTGCATTGATGAAACTCAATACACTTGAGTTATGCAGTAAAAGCCTAATTTATTCGATATATTCATTGCGATATGAGGCTCTAACACATTTACCAATCGAATACTCGATCTCGGTTTATGCAACATTTTATCATAGAGAAGTGCAGAAGATGAAATTTGTTGGTTTTGCGGTTTAGTCTGTGAAGAGAAATACATTGATTCGATGCAATCAAACTGATTTCACTAGTGCAGAGTATATGAATTAAATGTGTTATTCGAATGCCAGAATTGTGATACAAATCATTGTTTGTGGTCATTTAAATTCACTCCAGATGCAATTTATCCCGCAAATAATATGAGAATGAAAATTAAAGATGAATTTATGTAGAAATAAAGCTGCACATTGCACACACAAACATACACACAATGCATTACAAACAAGTATTTTTTTGGTGCGGATAAGTCTTCAACGTAATTCTACTATACTTTCAATGTTTTCTTAATGGAAAATCAAACAATATCTTTTTGCAGTATTTTCTTAATTTTATTAATATTGAGCATTGTTATTTATAAACATGAATTGGATGGTTCAATTTCATTGATGAATCTAAACAAGACAATACCGTTTCATTTCCGTTTTTGTTTTCTCGTAGGAAATTATTTGTTTAATATTGTCATAAATCTCATCATTGGAATTGGTATTGTATTGATAACTGAACCTAAAGCAAAAACCAATAATTTCATTTGCTTATGAATTTACTTTGGTTTACTTACAAAATCACAACACTTACAAATCGAACCGCATTGATCACATTCGATTTAACACTGACCATTGCCATTCATGTGAATTTGTTTGCGCTTTAGACACGGCAATTCAACAATGGAATGAGTAATTGCATAAACAAAATCATATTAATCGCCTTGCAAACGACTTCAATGTATCTCACCATCGAACCGTTTCTATAGATTTTATTATTGTAAGCAATAATCATAAAACAAAAACAAAAACGTAATTCAAATAAAAGCACTTTTAGACAAAACCGATTACCTCTGTTTACTCCCGTTCAACGCAATTTTTTTTGTTTCTTTCCGTTGCGTTTTATTATGGTTTCTCGTCGGAGTTTGTTTGCCGGAACTAAGTTATTTTCGCATAAAACACAAATGCTTTCATTGCTTCTTGGTAAATATTCCCACCCAAAAACCCACTGAACTGCGACCATTTTGCCATTTCTCTTTGCTGATGTTGGTGTTGTTGTTGTTGGTGTTGGTGTTGTTATTCACGCATCATACACTCACGCACAGATGAATGGATGGTTTGTGTGTGAGACAATTTCCGAGTGTCAATTTTTCCAGCTAAGTTAATTAGGTGTGAAAATAAAAACGATTTTATTATTGTTGATGGTTTTCTTTCGCACTATTTTTCAATGTTTTTTGTTTTTTTTTTTCTTTTGAAACTGCGATTAATGACAATTTCACTCCGCTGCTCTGTACTAACCGCATTTTTCTTTTTCGTCCCTTTGCTGCCGTTTAAACCAAGAACGAATTCGATTTATATCTTGTGTTAGTGATTTCGACGTCTTCCGGCCATGCTCGCATCTGTCCTCAGATTTACCGTCAAAATAACTTCCTTGCAGCGATGTGCGGCACATCATGTGCTAAGGACGTAAAATAAGGGAGGAAAAAAATCACAAGCAGAAAAAATTGATTGTGGCTTGAATACCAGATATTTTGCGTTAAATGTCTTTGCGGATTGTGAACTTAGTTTTTTTGTTTAAATTAAAATGCCCCAGAGCTGCAATAATTTACTTTACTTGCCACTGTTTTTGTTTGCTTTCCGGATTTCGTTTCGTTTTTTTTTTTTTTTTTTAAGTTTCATTTCATTCCATTTGCTTCTTTGAAAAATTATAAAAGTTTATATAAACAAGAGATATTTCAAAAGCTTTCACATTTCATTTCATTGGCCGTTTCACTCAGATCCATAAACATCATCCCAATAAAAAGAACTGTAGTACATAAATTAATTGTCAATTTTTCAATCGTCTATCCAAAAAAAAAAGAGATTACTATGCTTATTTTGAATTCAGCATTGTTTATTGATTATTTTTTTTTTTTTACGAGAGGGAAAGAGAGAATATGCATCCCAAATGTAAATTAACATTGAAATGAAAACAATTGTTCTGTGCAGTAATTTCAATAAATTCGCTTCAATTTGCAAACAAATAACATGCAATAAATATGCGTGGTGTGTTTACGATTTTTTTCTTTTTTTTTTCTTTTCCATTAGAGCAACAAATGGTAAATTTTACACGTCGAGAAATTGTGTTTTTATTTCTACACTTTATTTTGTGCGATGAGTAAAACGTAATTCAGTTGAATGTGTATGGTGGTTTATCTCATTTTTATTCGCATTATCGTAGTTATCATCATCATTTCAGCCGGTTGTTACATAATGACTGACTCATTTTTGTTAATGTTCAAATTAATTGGATTCAGCTAACAGCCATAAATAAACTAATTTTCTACGGTCATAAGGAAAAAATTGCGAACGTTTGCTTATATTGCAATGTCTAACCGCGATCACACGCATTTCTCAGTCATATGTAAGAAATGTTGACAAAGCATTTATTTATACATATTTCGGTAGTAAATCCGTTATTTTAACTAATCCCGTGTTAAGTTTCTTCTAGAGACGTGCAATATGTAGGTAAGCGTTCGCTTATCTTCGCTTTCTGAGCAGTGCAAAGTGACAGGCAGTCATCCGAAAAGGGCAAAAAGATTCAACATGAATTCTAATGTTTTGATGCGATGTTTTCTATTGCTGACTTACGAATACTTTTTTCTTTTCTTTTTTTTTTTGTCGGATTTGATGTTTTCAAAATCGCATTTAATGCAAAATCGAACAAAACAAAGTCAATGTCAAATGGGAACTCCATTTATTTGTAATAGAAAAATTATTCAAATAAAACAACCAAAGAGAAAAAAAAAACAGAAAAAAAGTAGAAAAAACGAAGAAAATAACAAGTCACATTGATTCTGAGGGGTGAACTGAAAAAAAATGCGAACTAGTCGATCGAATTTATCGTCTGTAGACATCAGCCGATTGCCAGCGAAATTGCTCGTCTCGACGATTATGCAAATTAAATGATATTCGATGCGTGTCAAATGCATAAATATTAAACGTTTAATGATATTTCTTTTTTTTTCTTTTTTTTTTTTTGAGGGACGTTCCAAGAATTAGCTGCTGTTACTTTGTTTCGTTTTTCCTTCTTCTTTTGCTTGGTGTTTTGATTTCTATTACATTTTTGTTGTTGCCTTATGTGCTGACATATTGAATAATTCGCACGGCATATTCCCTGGTGACCCATAAGTGAAAGCGATTTTCCGGCTAACTAAAGATTTAATTCGAATACAATTTTTGCCCATCGCAACACATTTGGTTGCTGTAAAAAGATACGATGAGAGACAAAAACATCGTAAATGAACAACACTTCAGAGAAGAAGAGTGTCTATGAGATAGTGAGAGAAGACGAGAATGAATGGGAGAGAAAAAAGAGAGAGAGTGAGAGTGAGAGAGAGAGAGAGAACGTGAGAGTATTGGTTGTAATGAGAGAAGAATCCGTGTGTAACATGTACCTGAATCCACGGAATTTTTTTTTACAACGACAATGGCGAAAAAAAGCAATCAGAATTCGAATGAAACGCGTCGGTGAAGACCGAAGAATGAATTTGCATTAAAATTCAAAGTGTTGGCTCTATTTTATGGTCATCATTTTCATTGCTTTATCTAAGTCGCAAAAAGCGTTACTGTTAGGTTACGCACGATAACATATTGTCATCTGGCATTGCTTTAGCTCGCTACACACGTAACCATTTTTAATCGCATCACCTGCAAAGATTTTTCCAACGAAAATCGTATAATATTCCAACGCGCGTCCACTATATTAACTCTCATACAAATTCAAAGTTGTTGTCAGCTAAAGAATACATTTCAGGTGATTCAGCGACGCTTAATATTTTCGTTATATTTTATTTATGGCACAATCTGGAATTAAATATCCAAATACACGAGTGATCTATCTATTGTATGCTCGGGATAAAACATAATTTTTCTTTCAAATATCACTAATATACTGACATCCTCACGCATCGTTCATTCGTCCATTCGTTTATTCGATGTTCAACATTCGAATCGAATCATTCTGTCTCTGAATTTCCCCTCTCTTCGTCTTAAACATTAAATGCGACTATCGAACCGGATGGAGAAAAATCTATTTAAGGACCATACACAATCGAATCACGTATGTTTACATCGAAACACGATGTGACATCGAAAATTTGCAACACAACATGCACATATACAAACATACACAAGACACATTTAAGCCGAACTAACCATTGTGTAATAAATGTGTTCGATTTTCCGCTTGCTACATGCTACTTTCTGTTCTTTTTTCTACTTCTCTCTTTCTCTCCCTCTTTCTCCCAATTTCTCCCTCTCTGCCTCCCTCCCTCTCTTTCTCCCTCTCACTCTCACTCTCCCTCTCTCCCTCTCACTCTCACTCTCCCTCTCTTTCTCTCTCTCTCTCTCTCTCGCTCGTCGACATCTACGGTGTTTTTGTGCAAGTTGCTCAGTTTATTGAAAAGTTTCCATGTTGTTTTTTCCTGAGTAAAAAAAAAAGTATGTTCATTTGAAGCAACGACTGCTTACATTATTAACAGTAAATATTCCGTATGTGATGTCACAAGACAATCAATAAATAGCAGATAAAAACTGAAATGTATTGGCATTGTATTGTATGGACTATTGTGTATGAAATTTAAAAAAAAAAAAAAAGATAAAAAAAAACAAAATGAAAAAAAATTAACATGTGAATGGTTTGCAAGTGAATGCACACTTCATGTGGTTCATTTATAGAAATCGCTGCTATCTCAACCTAATCGCAAAGCGAAATTCCCTTTGCAACAGTTCGATTGCAGTGGATACTAAGCCAAATAATCAATCCAAGACAGTATTCATTCGTGAGCATGAAAAATGTATTCAATTATTCGATGAATGTTCAGGAGTTTTCATTCGTATACGGAAACGTGTTTTATCACAAATTTCGTGTGAAAACATTATTTCATGGAGCAATGCAAATATATGGAACAAACATCTTTAAGAAATGTGTACACCGTTTGGATGTGAATAAATGGAAATGTTTGTCGATTCATAAATTGAATTAAATGAATTTTTTGGTTAGATTCAAATTTATCCAGTGTTTCATGTGTCAAATAGAGATCATTACAAATTAAACGGATCCATTGATTTGTGGATGCACGTCCGTTTATTATTCTTATTGAGGTTTGACTCATTCAGGTTTAGTTTCGAGCAATGGACAGTGGTTCTTTCTTGAGAAAATGGTTTTTCATGTCTAACATATATCCAATGACAGTTTAGGCTAGTGGATGTGCTAAATCACACATTTTTTTTTTTTGTTTTTTTTTTTGCTCCTTATCATTGGGATTTCGAAATAGCGATGTGTGCGTCCGATAACGTACAACTTTTATTAAGCGCACAATAAATTTTTATTATTTATGTCATCTTGACAAGGATAACGAAAACAACATAAATATTCCTTTCAAATGAATGAATGAATGAATGAATATATATGTGTGTGTGTATGTGTATATATTTTCCATATGCAAACTTACACAACAAATTTATTTATTATGCATACAAAACCATAATTCACTTGATCAAAGTCGTGCATTTTTAAAGGTGTCAATTTTGGTCCTACATTGACACAAAATAACTTTTCGAAGTGACGAAAACCGGTTTACATATGAATCCAAAAGTGAAAATAACATGGGAAATATGTGGACATAAATGACATGGTAAAGGAAAATATTGTGGCATATCACGAAGATTGAAGAATTATACAAGACCATTTGCAAATGGCACTCCATCGGGCGATTGTCTTTATTATGAATAATTCGATACGATTTTATTCTAAAAGTTCACATATCATTTTTTTTTTCTCTTCATCTTTATATCTTTTTTTTTTCTTCTTATAAAATTGCGTGTGCGTCGCATTTTTAATACACACATTCAATATATATATATAAGCCAATGAAATGTGTTAAAGTTAGACATTGCGCTAAGTAAAAACATGAAAATTGTTGCCAAACTTCTTTACGCTTGATGATTATAAATGTTTATGTATCGAACTATTTCACGGATAATGGCGATAAAATGCCCCATGTGAATTTATACTTCTATTGACATCGATGTAGCAACGACATCGCACATATATTTTGATTCATTCAAAACGACACACTCGCCATCTAATATAGAATGGTATTTTAACGCAGCAAATGAAAATGTACCAAATGCATTACAAACGAAGATGCGAACCAAGGAAAAAAGTTCAACAAACTAAAAATTGAACAAAAATTCAGCTGATTTTCGATGACCAGGGATCTGTTTTGTAGCATCTCACATCAAATTGATAACGTTCGTTGACTGAACTTTCGTACAATAACTGAACTTTCATTCCATTTAATGGCTATTGATGTTTTTTTTTTTCTCTCGTGGAAATAAAAAGAAAAACATTTTACATCTTTTGTCGCCACTACACATTCACAACTATTTCAAAGAAACGAACTTTCATAAAATAGCTTTCACCTATTGCATTTGCACTTGAACCGGATACGAGAAACGTCGTTGAATGTTTGCATGATGTTTAGCATCTTTTCCAACTATGCTCACTTCGTTCATCATAACTTTTATTACCTCTCACTGTACACACTCTCTCTCTCTTTCTCTCTCTCTCTCTCTCTCTCTCTCTCTCTCTCTCTCTCTCTCTCTCTTTCTCTTTCTCTCTCTCTTTCTCTTTCTCTCTCTCTCTCTTTCTCTCTCTCTTTCCCTGTCTGTCTTTCTTTCTTCTTCTCCCTTTCATATGAAATCGACAAAACTACCCCGCACAAAATTATATAGTTCATTTGATCTTACAAATACTTTGTGTTCTAAGCACGTACGCCAACAAAAGCGGATTATTTTAATATACCAAACCGTGCGAAAAATGAGCATTCGGCAATGGCATGGGTCATTTTGCTTCTTTAACACTTATCATTTTTGACTGTGAACGATTCCCATTCGATATGCTCTTTTTCTAAATGATTTATTTTCTATTTCTATATTTTTTATATTTTTTGATACAAAGATTATTTCATGGCAACTCGGCAACTGTACAACATTGGTCAAAATGCTACTGCTGATGTCTACTCTTATTGTAAACGTTTAACGATGGAATTGGACAATGGGTTGATGTGTGTCGTAAACAGTTACAATAATAAAGAAGAATATCGAGCTGACTTGAATATATGAATAAATGGTTCGATCTTTTGAGTACGGCCAACAAAACTACCGATAAAGGAAAACACACACACACACACACACACACACACACACATGACAATAACTATGACACGGCAGTTATTATATCAAATTTCATGACAATAAATTCCATTGATAGTTGTCAATGATATTATCTATTGGCAAAGTTTTTGCAAAAGGCATTCGCTATAAATATGTAACACCAACAATGAATACAGATGAACTGTGTCATGTTATTTGCATTGAATGCATATCAATCAATAGATAGATGGTGTAGGCATTTAGGAAATGATGCCAATATTCAGAACGAAAAGTTTTTGTACAATTTTCTTTTTTTTTTCACAAATCGATTTCAATGTAAGAGCAGCGTGGCACAAAATGCTTATTATTATATACATATTTTTGTACAGTAAATGAAATCACAATGTTGATATGTTTCTATTTTTACATCATTTATTGGCTTTTCAAAAAAACAATAAACAGACATTTTTCTCTAAAATGACGGATTGGACTTATATAATGCATTAATAAATTATTATTTGCTTAAAAAATCATTTGTCAAATTCTATTTTTCCTTTTTTTTTGCATGTTTGCGACCTTTGCTGTTAAAAAATAACAATGACGAAAGAGTTATTCTGATTCATTGAGATTTATTATTATCAAATTATGACAATTAAATTATTTTATTATTCAGTTTCCTCGTAAATTATTCAGACCAAAAAAAAAAAGCCATAGAGAAATCACAAATAGTAATAAAAACAACACATATTTCTTCCGCTTTTTCAACAATGATATTTATTTGAGCTCAATATGAAACTTTATAAATGATTAAAATTGTAAAATTCAAATTAGTCATCAAATGATTGGAAAATTGGCCGACATTAATATATTTTTCTTTTGTTAACATCAAACCAATAGTTTTTATAAAATCTAAAATAATTGCTGAAAATATTTTGCTTTTGTTTCTGCTTCAGTGAGTTCAATGGTCCGTTGAATTTTATGATGATAATAAAATAAAAAGCGGATTCTTACATTTTCTGCCCGGTTCAAATGTTCCATTCGGACAATGTATTACCAGTGAATTAGCATACATAATGCTTTGGTTATTTGAATTATTTATTGCAAATATTAGCAATAAAATCCAGCACAAATGAAAAACAATTAAATTTGCTGTCTTCATTTTTTGCTTGAAAAAATAGAACTTTCTATGATTTTCAAAAACCGTTATGCTCTGAGAGGATCAAACTTTTCCGTTTGGCAGTCTTGAACATGATCACTCTATTTATACTCCAATGTGATGACTGTTCTTCTTTTGGTTTTATTTACAGCAGATAATTTATAAAAATTAACAATTTCTACAATTTATATGCGCAGATCAAAAGTGGATCAAATTTTAAGTATCGCTTCATATCTATGAATACACATTGTATGAATTCTATTCACAGAATGTATATCATTCACTTTTGATCTGAGTATTTCAATTTCAATTGAATTAATTAAATCACGCGTTCATGAGCACATTGCAATGTGTAATTTGTTGTTCATGCTTTTGTCAGATTGTTACGGGTATTGTGAACACTTAAATATGATGAACAATACATGTTTTCAATTAATTATTCGCTTTTTTAACAAATGTTGAATTATACTACTGTTGCTACAAATATACTAATAAAAATAATTAGAAAATGATGATAATTTCAAAATCCAAAATTTTTTCAAATTGTTTTGTAGCATTTGGATTCATGTGAGACTAAAAACTCGTTTTTTGAAGAGAATTCAATGTCATATCAATATATATATATATATCACGTGATATAGAAATATGACTGTAGACAATGGATAAAAAGTGAATCTTAGCCAATTTAATGAGGGCGTGAGCAATCAATGTGTATTGTTTTTCAATTGGGCAAAGTTCGGGTTTTGTTTTACCAAAATTAAAAATGTTTATTCACCAAAAATCAAATATTTCAATAAATGTTAAAAAAATTCGGGCTATTCGGGCTTTGTCAACAATATGAAAAACTTACCTTTTCTCATCAAAGATAAATCTAGTCTTTTCTTAAAATGTCAAAAATGCATATAATCTTCAATCTGAATCAAAATATAATTTTGATACGATTAAACTGTTTTTCAAGAAATTATCAAGATCAAACATTCGTAAATGGTAATTTTTACATAAAAGAATCAATATATTTATCTGTGAAATGATTTGACCCCAGACATAAGTGAATGATGCCGATTCTTGTAAATATATTTCTAAGTAGTTTACACTGTTTTTTAATCATATAAAAGTAAAAAATGGATTTCTTATGGTTATGTTTAATTAGCCCGAACATAGCCCGACTTAAAGCATTATTCTTTAGAAGACAGAAGAATTGTTATCATTTCAAATACTTTTGAACACAATTATCATTCAAATGTGTTTAATATGTCTTACCATGTGATCCTTATTTAAATGAATAACTTCAATTTGCTTAATCGACGAAAATTTGAAGTTTTCATCAATAAATTCTTGTCAACAACAGACAATTTTTGCGAAATTACTATGAATTGTCACAGCATTTGAGTGTTTTGTACTATTTTACTATTTATTTCTAGACACTTACGTGGAAAAATTGCAAAAATGCATTTTTTACTCATTTAAATATTATTTCAAATAAACAAAACGTATGACATACACTTAAAGTGATTATTTATTACGAAAATATATGTGATTCTCATTTCATTGATAATTTCAATATAAATATTACCTTCTAACCATTTATATAAATAGTATGATCACGAAATATAGTGCAAATAGTAGTTTTATTGTTTTCAATTATCTGTAAATTTGTATTTTCCTCAATGCATAACAGTGTACAGAAGCGGACAAACCTCTTTTTGTCAATACAAAATGTATAACCAATTGTGCGATAATTTATGGAAGTCAACATTTGACTTTGAGACGCAATTAGTCTTGATAAGAGCAAATAAGTACATGCGTTTATTTGCCAAACAAAAATATGAATTCATTTTGAAACGAAAAACATTAAAAATCTTATTGATTTAATAAAATAAATTTCACAGCATAAAAAAAAATAAATCTTGTTTATTCTTATCAGTAAATTTCAGACATTGATTAACACTGACTTGATCAGCGTCAGGAATTATCGTCAGTAATTATTTCATTGCGTACCATACGTAACGTCGCTGCGCAAGCGCATCCGTATAGTGTGAATCAATTTCAATACAAAACAATCGTTGAATACATTTCTTTAGATGCATGCATACAAACGATATTTAGCATTCATGCTATACGGAAGAGCCTGCGCAGCGACATTATATATGGTACGCAATGAAATAATTACTGACGATAATTCCTGACGCTGATCAAGTTACTAATCGTTAGTGTTAATCAATGTATGGTAAATTTAATACATTTGTAAAACTTTGACATTTATACATTTAGTTTGTGTGATTAAAACCAGAACTGATGAACAAACATGTTGTTAATTGAAATAATGGTAAACGACTCAATTCATTTCCATTCTGAAATATCATCGAAAGTTATTAGTGATGTTTTGTGTATTTTCACATTGTTGAAATTAAAAATCCCAGTCTTCAGTGAGATTACGACACTTATAACGATGATCTACACCCTGCCATGGAGGACAACCAAGAAATGGAAATGCAACAATATTTCCTGTATTTGGTGATGGGTTATCATTGCGGAAAATTACTCGCGTTCTTCTTGTTGTCGTAATGGATTCAGGTATTGATAAAACTACCAAATATAAATAGTACAGAACAAAGAAAATCCACTTTGTCATTTTAATGAAATTCACTATAAAATTCTTGCACTGAAATATAAATTATGTTTCACTTAAACTGACTGTTTTATTCAGATTACCACAGTAATAATCAAACAAACCCATTTCACATGTGATTTTTTTTCAAGTGTGTTATCAGCAGACCAAAAATATTGTTATCAATGCTTGTTTTTTTTTTTCAAAATCCTTTTTACACATTCTCGTAATATTTCAAATATACATAGTCACAGTGATTAAATAAATGATTTCATTCATAGCATGCTTATGAATTAAAAAAAAATGAATCGGAATATTACAAAACCAAAACTACAATATTCGAAAACATTTATTGACTACAAATATTTTTCGAAATCAAAACATTTTATTGAATAAAAAAAAAACATTGCCGCTTCTTGGTGAACCTAAACAAATAAATTGAACACAAATTTTAGCATACGAATAACTACAACGCAATTTTTTCAATGCGTTTTAAAAGCATTGTTAGTCTGTCGACCGGCCATATAAATACTGCTTCGATTTTGAATATTTAATTTTATAACAAATAATCGCTTATAAAATATCATTTGTTATAGCTTATATAGGTATTCTTTCATTGAATTTTATTGCAATTCAATTGACGTAATAAATTCAATTTGCTCAGCTGTTTTTTCCTCTTTATTTTGATTTTGATTTATTTTCATTTCCTCATTTTTTTTTTTTTTTTTCAATAATAACTCAATTCAATTTTCCTGGTTGAAGTAATACAAAATCAGCAAGAGCATGGTGTTAACAATAAAATGCATTATTTTCCATGTTAATCTTATTAAATATTTTTATTCATTTTTGAATGCATTGAATTGAATATTTTATGCATGTAATTTTTCAAATTGTTATTATGTATTCATCAATAATAATATTTCCACTGAAATTTAATGGCAGATTAAAAAATCAAAAAAAAAAAAAAAAAAAAAAAAAATAAAAATCAAAAAGTGCATTTTCACTAGTTAACACTTCTTATGTTCCTAGCAAATACTCGCAAAAAAAATCGTTAATTTTTATTGATGTGAAAAACAAGCATATGAGAATAGTATTTATCATTTTTTTATTGTGAAAATTGTTCCATTCAAAAAACACTCTTGCATGATTTATTTTCTATTTCTATATTTTCTTTTGTCATAATACTTGATACATGAACTTGGCAACTATAGTTATAATGCCACCCATTGCGTGCAGGACATTGATGAGGTGCTCTTGCTGATTTTGATGTCTACTTACCATTTCGAGACGTTTACGATGGAATTGGACTATGGGTTGATGTGTGTCACAAGCACAATAACAATAATAAGAAAATATCGAGCTGACTTGAATAAATGAATAAATGAAACGATCGTTTGAGTACGGCCAACAAACTACCGATAAACAAAATACATGATGACAATAACTTACTATATCAAATTTCATGACAATAAATTCCATTGATAGTTGCCAATGATATTATCTATATGGAAAAGCTTTACAAAGGCATTTACTGTAAATATGTAACACCAGCATGCAGCTATGAATACAGATGAACACATATCGATGATGTAAAGATGAAAAGGTGTTTGTGAAAATTGATAGAAATTCCAAGAGCTTACATATTATTACTCAAAATCGATTTGAATGCAAAAGAAGGTCATTTTGACATGTGCTGCAAAAATTTGTTATTGTTAATAATATGAAACAAGCAACGTTTGCACTTATGGTAAGTATTCACATATAGTCAAATATATTCAATTCTGTATGATATTTTTGTTTTTGTTTTTGTTAAATTTTTCATAGGTGAATTGTACAATTCGATTTTGGTTGTGTCATTTCCAATGAAAGTTATTCTCAACAGGATCTTTATTTTCATTTTAAACGAAACAATATTCTAAATCAAATGAAATGAAATGAAAAAAAAAAAAAAAAAATCTAACAACAGCACAAAATTCAACAGCATAAATGTATGAATTAAACGAGAAATGAAAATGTCCAATGCAATTTCTAGCTCGTTTACACGAATAATCCAAATGCAAATGCAAGGGACAGTCAATAAATTGTCTCCAACTCTATGTTGGCTATTTTAATACAAAACAAGAGAAAGAAAGAGAGATAGAGAGAGAGAAAGAGAAAAAGAGATATAGAGAAATTTTCATTAAAATAAACAAAATAAATCCAAATCGAAATGTCGCCAAAATAAATGGAAGCATTGCATCAATTTTTGTGGTATCAATTTAATTTCCGTTCGCTTCGAAAACAAAATACTACTTTTGACTATGCAATCGGTCTTTTATTCTGACAATAGAGCATTGTTATCACCAAATTCCAGTTTTGCATACAATTGGTACAGGCATTCAAATCACAACAAAATTTAAATACACAACTACCAGTTTACAATTTGAACAGTTTCAACCTCACTGACCTTCATTCTCTACTGAGTCTCGCTGAATATGTAGTGTACGCAAATCATATTATATTTTATGCAAATATCAACTGAAATATTTAATAAATTTTGAATTGTTTTGAAAAAAAAAAAAAAAAAAAAAAGAAAAAATATTGCCCACATTTTATATGATTTTTGGTTAGATTCCGTTTCATATTCATCAAAGATTGGAAACCAAGCATAGAATCGAATATTAGGTCTACCGACATAGTACTGTCAATGTAACATCATATCATCAAGAATCCAATCGATAAAAAATCGTTCTGTTCAGAATGGAACACAATTAAATATTGAGTTTCAAAATAACATTTGATATAAATTAGCTTGTCTAATTAATATGATTAAATGCATCACGAATGAGACACTTTTGGATAATGACCAAATGAGTAATTGACGTAACAAATTAACAATAACTTTACACTAATAAAATAAGAATTCAAGAATTTATAAATAGCAAGTAAGAGACAATGGATATTGAATGAATTAAATCATTTTTGCTAATAAGTTTAATCATTTTAATTTAAATATAAACTGTTACAAACATCCAAATACTATTAAATTTCGATCATTGTTGCAATTTTTAATTATTTTCATTTATTATGAAAATTTTGAGGAAAATTCTCTCTCAATTTTGTTGTTTAATTAAAATGAACACCTTAATTGAAGATAGATTTTGATGAAATTATTGATTGAACAATACCATATACGAATTCATAAAATTGAGCTAATGCTTAGATTGTTCACAAAGAGAATTTTCACATAACAACAATATTTGAATTGCTAATTTACAAAATATATCAAAATCATTTTTGCTAATTATTATCAACTTATTCGAATTAAGTGAAAGATTCGAATCCAAATAGTCATATAGTTGTATACACTGTGATTCATCAATAGTTTATTCATAATCATTTATCGTTGATTTCGTTGAATATCCCTACTACTACTACTACTAATAACATTGAAATATACGCCAATATGTTCGAAAGAGTTTAAATAATCAAATTCAAGTCCAAATGTCAGTCAACAACATACAAACAAACAAAATTTACAACACGATTTGCCCTTTTTGAATGATCTTTAGCATTATCTTTTGCATGCTCAAAGTTGTTTTTATATGTTTTTTTTTTCTTCTTCTTTTCAACTGAATTTAAAGATTAATTAATACTTGTTTAACGAGAAAAATACCAACAACATGAACACACTACAAGAAAGAAAGAAAGAAAGAAAAACAAACATTATTGAGACCACGGAATCGAAAGCTTAATATAAATTATTACTTCACTCAAGTTAGCAGCATCACATGTGAACAAAGTGAACGTAAATCTCTTGTTCTCACTCTCTTTTGCATTTTAATTAGGTTACATGCTGACAAACAACTCAACAGAAGAAAAAAAAACAAAACGCATAAATTTATTGAAATAAAATAGCGTAGACATTGATATTAATTCCGTCAGTTACAAATAAACTTGACGATCAGACAGTAGCAAATTGAGTGCTTAATTCGTTTTAAATCGAACAATATTTCTATTGAATTGATAAAAACAAAAAACAACAAAAATGGTTTCACATAATAGAATTAGTTTAGCATTTTTGCTACTGAGTGTGGGTGTTTTATTGTTAGTGACACCGGTTAAAGTAAATGGCGAATGTGGCTGTGACTGTGATAACACAAATACAACGGAATCAGGTGTATCAAGTTTTATTCACAATGTTGGATGTAGATTCAAATCTGGTGCAAGAAAAGTTACCGAAACGGTTAAAGATGGTGCAATACAAATTAAAGAATCTGTTAAAGATGGATATGATTATGTAAAAGGAAAAATTACACCCGAAGAAATTCCACAACAGCAACAAGAAAATCCAGCTATTGATTTGCGACTTGATAGCTCTGGTCAACCATTAAAATTGGCACCATTACCAACAAATTGATAACATTGATCAACAAGGATAATCCTTTTATACATGAAAATTGACATGAAAAATATTTGTTCAATGTTTTATTGTCGAAAAATTATATATTTAGATATTTACACTTTTCAAAATTTTTGTATGAAATGAATTTTTTATGACAAAAAATAAAGGAAGAGAAAAGAATTTCACACGAAAATGTTAACTTTTTTCCATTCATTATTTTATCACCATATTGATTGACCAACCTGGTTATTATGAATTTAAAAAATTCCACTGATATTCGGATTTTATTTTTTTTTTTTTGTTATAGAGAAATAAACGTATAGAACATATTTATAAATGAAAAGAAACTTTTTTATTCAACGTCAAACATGAATTGATTTTGTTTTTTAAATGAATTTTTCCCCTCCATTTTCTCAGCTACATTATTAATTCATCGAGTTAATTTTTTTTTTTTGTTTCAAAATGGTATAATTACGTCACTTTAATAAAAAAAAAAAAAAAAAAATTCCATGTAAAGTCTAATGTGCTTGAAAGTACATGACTTGTACATGTTTTACTACTACCTGTTTGAGAGCAAGTCCCACTCTAACAAAAAAAACTCTTGTATTTTTTTTTTCGGTAAAATAGTTGGAGAAGTTGATCCCTTCTCATTGTTGAGTGTTGGTTTATTTGTTTAAAACTTGCTATATATAAATGCATATGGAAAAAAAAAAATAACATAAAAATTTTATTAGTTAAATTTTGTTTAACTTAAATGGCGATACTTTGGTTTGGTATAATTTTTTTCGCGACAAATTTGCATTTCCACTTGAGTGTTATGTGCTTATCAGTAATTAATGATGACTCTACAATGTCATCGGATTCATTACCATTTCGAACGATATTACAAGCACCGATGTTGTGTGACAACGGTACATTTTGGGATGATCTCACTGAAAAATGCCAAGAGCCATTTGATTTATTTTAATCAATGTGTTTTAAAAATAAAAATCAAAGAAAAAAAGTTGTAAATTTGTTTTTATCAAATAAACTGAATATTTTAAGAAAAAAAAACCCCAAGTAAGTGGATTTTTATTTGAATAACATCAAAAGTGACTCGTAAATCATAAGCAAAACAACTCAAGTCTAATAGCAATAAAAACATGTATCACCAGGTATAATTAAATATTGTGTTTGCTTTGTAATTTTGCATGGAAAACTTTGACCAGTTTGTAACAGTTTAGTGCGTAGAACCATATGAAACAATTGTAATTTGCAACAAATTATACATATAAGAATCGAGCTCAACTCATGACATAATATTAAATGTCATGGATTTAGAGATTACTACAGTCACGTACAGAGTCATGTAGAATTTTTTCTTCTTTTCTTCTTTAAATTTAAATTTTATTAAGCAAACAGATTGACTTTGTGAGAAATAATTATTTCTCTTTTTTTTAAATAAACAAATCGACATTGTTTTATCATATGTAATTTTGGCCTTCAACCTGAGAATATGACTATGTTAAACAAAGTAAACTCCAATACCGGTTGACTTATAAGTTGATATCTATAATTTTCTTGTTTATTATGAAAAAAAAAAAAAAAAAAAAATATTTCAGCGTATTTGCAAGATCACAAGATGTAAATAATTCGGAATCCCAATTGAATTTGGTATTTAACATCGAAAGTAATTAATAAAAAAAATTTCAATTTAGCTAAATGAATTATGGTATTTTGTCTAAATTAGACAGTCTAACACAAATACTAACATACAAAAAGTGAATGAAATATATATGCGAACTTAACTACCGGTTTGGTGTCTTTTTCTCTCTCTCTTTTATATCTTTATCAAAGGTCATAATATCAGCTGATCGAGCGTACTATTTACGCTTTTTGTTTTTGTTTTTTCATTTCTTCAAATACAAAAATTTGGTTCAGTAATGATTTAAGACTTTTGAGCCATATATAAATTTTGACATTTCTATTTGTTTTTTTTTTTTTTTTTTTTTCAATAATCATTTTAAGTTTCTCAGTTTATAAATAACCAATCATATCTTCTCAACTCTCTCTGATTTAGGTTGATGTTAAATGAAACAAAATGAGAAGCAGAATAGCACAGCTACAACTTTAGATTTTTGACGTTTTGTCTTGCCTCATACTTTCTGGTATTTAGTATCGGGTGTGTTGCTATTTGACGATTTATTTTATTTCAGTTTGTTTGCTTGTCGCATTCGGTTCAGTGCTGTAAAAGAATTTTTTTTTTGTGCAATTATTTCTTTTCATTTGCTTTTAATTCTATTTTCGCTGGTCGAACAAAAGAAAAAAAGAAATCAACAATTCACGTAACAACTATATTTTTGAAGAACATATTAGTAGCAATATTGTGATGGAAAACCGTGTGATTTTCTTATTATTTGTAGCACTGGTAAGTGTTATGATTTCAGTAGATGCAAGTTGCATTGATCGTGATCCAAATGATGAAAAAAATTCAACGGAAACAACTATGGATAAAGTGTCAAATTTTTTTATGGAAGTTGGTTGTACATTACGATCTGGCGCCGATAAAGTAAAAGAAAATGTTAAAAATGGTTATGATTATGTTAAAACAAAAATTAGTGAAATGAATAGTAAAAATCAAACTGAAACTGCCACGGATGCAAAAACAATTATTGCTGAACCTTTAACGAAAAACGATGACAGAATCGTTTTTAGAGAGGGCAATTTAAATGATCAAATGACTGAATTGCCAACAACAACTTTACTACCATCAGTTGAGGATCGAATTGCATTGCAGGTGCCCGAAATGTGTCCAAAAGGGAAAATCATGATCGATGGAAAATGTCGAAAACAAATTGACGTGTGAAATTCCCATTTTTTTTTTTGTCGTTCATATGCGATAATAAATTATAATGTAATGTAGCATAATGATTACTTGTAAACAGATTGATATTTCAATCACTTATGATTGATATGACCTCAGTTGATTTCCAAATAAGCGTACATTTTAAGCGTAGTTTTGTTTCTTTTTTTTTAATTTGAGTCCCGGTTTTTAAAATTAGGTTTTTTTTTTCAGTTTGGAAAATCATTCAAGCGTGTGTTATTTGCAAATTTAAAGAAAAAAAAAAGACAAAAGAATTCAAGCAAAAATATATGCGTAAGAATAATAAATACGTTTTTTTATTTGAGTTCCGGGAATTGGCATTACAGAATTTATTGCCTTTAAAAATGCAATTAAAAATGCATTTAATTTTCAGTCACGAATTAGTACATAGTATGTAATAATGGAATTGCTATTGGAAATTTCTTGGACAATCAACAGCACATTGAAATCTTCTTGAAATGTTATTTTGATGATGCAACTGCTCAAAATTAATGAAATGAAATGCAATTCAAACAAACAAACAAAACAACTAATAGCTATTCATAAACTTTGGAATTGCAACAAATATATTTGTTGGCAGTTCATGGAATAATTAAATTTTCTTCATCTTTAGTGTACATTGAGACATAAGACATGAACCAAATGGTAATATAGACGAAACTTAAAGAAAGTTTTGTGACAAAACACTCACACACACACACACACACTCACACAAAAAATATCAAATAATCAGCGAAATTGGTCAACTATTTGGAGAGGAACTTATAAATGTTACTGAAATAGTTGGACCATATGGAACCGGGTTCGTTCACTTTATGAATGGCAAAAGTCTTCAAAAACTACGTCAATAACAACACACAAACACAAAATAATCCTCATCCAGACAAAGATGATGTCGAAAATTTACTTGGACTTTTTTTTTTCCCCTTCTTTTGATTATTTTGTTTATTTTTTAAATTGTCGAAATTTTTAGCTCTATTGCCAAACAAAATGTTATATCAAAAACAGAATTGAATGTGCTGATTTTCCAGAAATCAAATCAAAACGTTTGGCACAAGTCCATTGTTTGATTTTCGTACAAAAATCAGTGTGGTTTTGATTCCTGCGGGAAAACTGTATCTATCTGGTCGATTGAGTCTGGCCATACACTTTCTTATCAAGCCGCACAATTCTCAATTATTCTGTGCAAAAAAAAAAACACACAAGCATTTCATATCGAATAAAAGTAAATGGCTAATGTGTGATTAAAATGCCACCGACTGGCATGTGAATTTTGTTTTCAGGAGAGCAAGAGAGGGAGAGGGAGAGAGGAGAGAGAGAGAGAGAGAGAGAGAGAGAGAGAGAGAGAGTAAGAGAGAGAGTGAGAGAGAGAGAGTGAGAGAGAGAAAGATAGAAAAAGAGAGAGAGATACAGAGATGAAAAAAGCTTGGGAAAATAAAACAGTTTGTATGAATGTGTATAGACATCTCAAGACAGTTAATCTAATAACGTGTTGGAAATAAAAGTAAAAGAAGAAAAAAAAAAACGTATAGAGAAAAAGCGAGAGCAACGAAGAAGAAGAAGAAGATGATGAAAATAGAAATGAAAAGAAAATAGATAGTTATATGCTCTGTTTTCTATGTGAATGAATCGCCAATGGAAACATTGAGCGGCTTGAAGTGCAGCCTGTTCTCATTCTATGTTAGCACTTGAAGTTGCGAAACAAAAACGAAAAGATTTTCAAGCATCGGTTTTTATGTGAAACGTGAGACCGTTGTTTATTGATCTCATGGGATGATTTTGTACTGGCACATCGTCGTCTGTAAAACTGCTAGACTTGTGAGAAGAATTTCATTCGTTTCATATCCAACTCATATCCTTTCAACAAACAGAAGAGAACAAAAAAAAGGAAGAAATAATAAACATTCGAAGAGATGGATAAATAGAACGAGGAAGTTAGAAAAAGAGATAGCAAGAACAATTCTTAGTGAGAATATCACACAATTACCCCCTAAGAACGTAACGACATAATTAAGAGTTTCGGCACTAATTTGCACATATAGAGATCGAATTAAATTCCAAAGTATTTGGTACGATATGCGCATTTATATGTTTACATCGATTCGGGCTAGCTGGCTAGTAAACTTTGCAGCACAAACTGTTTCTTTAACACACACACACATACACACTTACTCTGGCTTATCAGGTTGATCGTTATAGTTTATCGCATCGTCATTATATGACACACGTTACGGTCACACAACACTGCATGCATAAAGTGGCCAACGTAAAGTGCTTACTCTGAAAATTAATCGCTGATTCTCTTATTGTATGTAATGATAGTTTTTCGATGTGTATATTCACTTCTCATGAATAGGTAGCATGCGGTGCACATTATCTTGGGACGACGCCCTCACATCAGATTTTTGTATCATACGCACACACATACACATACAGAGAGAGAGAAAGAGAGAGAAGAGAGAGAGAGAGAGAAAGAGAGCGAGAGAGAGAGACGCACTCACATCGTACTGCAACCAATCGACACTCACACAAACACACATACTCGAACAAATGGCCTTGGGTATTATTTGCAAATTTCACTAATGCTTACAGAGCTCGGCTTTGCAAAATCTCTCGTTTACTTCATCTAAAATACATTCATATCGGAAATTTGCGTGTCTTATGAAGTGTAGTGAAAAGTGTTGCTGCAGTTATTTCACATCAATTTTAGATCAAGATAAATTTAATAATTTTCCGGTCGCATTCAATTAGCCAGCAGAATTTCAAAACCCAACCAAACTTTGATATTGTCTATAACAGTCAATTTAATATTTATCAAAGTCTCTGTTGTACAACTTATTTCATTCTTTTTATGGTTCTTATTTTTTTTTACTGAGTAAACACAAACTTTCCCTTCAAAATACACCTGAACAACTTACCTTTTGGATGACTTAAATTGAACTTCTTTGACCGTTCGCATATGGTAAAATTAAATCTGAAACAGTGGAAATTTACTTTAAAAAAACAAAGTCATATTTATTTCATTTTATATACTCCAAGTTTATTTATTCGTTTTTGTTTTTCTCTGTATAATTTCTCTATTTGCTTAGTGTTTTTTTTTTTTTTTTTTCGTTAATGACAACAACAATTTTTCGATATTTCCGACATCTGAATACAATTTGGTTTTTGCGTTAAATTTCTTCACAATTTATCATTATTTCCATTCATATTTGCCTGAATTACCTGTCACAATTCCAATAGTAATTTTGCTAAAATTGTTTCGTTTATCTGCTCATTTTTACGTGCATGAATTTTAATACACAACACAATACTCGGTCGACTATAATTTTATTTTTTATTTTTTTTTTCCAACTATTTCCCCTTCATTATTTGCACTGTCTCACTGAGTCAGAATATATCATATTGTTTGCTTAACTAATTGAATATAGTCATTAAAATCAAACAAGTAAAAAACAAACTAAAAAGAGATGATACGCAAAAATTTAAATTTAAATATCATACATCAGTCAATTTTACTACGTTTCAAATTGATTTAATAAATATTATTTTCAGTTTTTTGTTTTTGTTTCTGTTTTTTTTTTTTCATCTTTTCAGTGTGTGTTTCTTGTGTGTATGTAAGTTTATAAACATTTTCAACAATTTTTCAATTCAATAAAATCACCAATATTTTTCATACAATCTGTTTTAATATTCATAAGAACGAAATTGAAAACTTTTACATACAAATCAAATGGAAACAATATTGATGATAGAAAACTATAAAACCACGTGGAAAAGTTCCTGATTTTTTTTGTATGAAAATCAAAAATATATGTTCATGTCTGAATGAACATACGAATATTGATTATTCGATATGAATGAGCAATTTGTTTAAAATCATGTTCATGTATTTTACCTGTTGATATACGTCAACGTAATATACGTTTTTGAATATTGATTTATAGTTCAAAATGACATTCAAAATCTAGACACTTTATGGGATATTTACTACATTGTCAATAATAAAACTCCTCTTTTTAAGACGATTTTCATTTTTTTCAGAAAGTTTCAATAAATAAAAAGTCAATTGAAAGATTGTAAGTGAAATAACCAGTTATTAGATTTTCATTGATCTAATAGACATATTTTTTGATTACAAGTGTTGAATGTTGAATCATAATTAAACGAAAATCAATTTATCGATTTTGTCTCGATTCAAAATTATTAAAATCGCCATATGAATTGTTCATCACGTTTTATTAACCGAAATCTATTCGATTCGGTAAATGACAATCGATACATTCCGACTAATAATTGATCAAATGTCAATTTTACATTAGCGACATTGCACGACTAACATTAACGTTCCATATTGAAATAGAAAGCAAAGAAATTCGAGGCGAAATTTTCTATATCAGAATGCATGTTTTTTTATTTCAATCGTGTGATGACGCTTGTACTGAAAATTTCATTCTGTATCAATGTAATATTATATAGTAGATTGTGAGTCCGATACATTGCATAATTTCAAAGTTGAAACTCGTTAAATGAAAAACAAAAAGTGTAATGAATTTTCACTGTCTCAACTGATATAATTATATTTGATATTGTCTCGGTTGATCTCGTTAATTTTTCATAACTATGACTCATGAAATGTCTATTGAAATGTAATCTTTTTGACAGCGGTTACATTTTAAGCTCAATGAATAAATATTTATATGAATTTTCTCTGAATTTTGAATTTTGTTCAAGAACATTTTGCATAAAAAAAGAAAAAAAATTGCTGCAACAAAAAATTGAATCTTTGATATATAAAAATGTACAGTAAAATTCATTATTTGAACAAAAATGAGGCCAATTTCAACTATTTTTCTATTCAAATTACAGGAACTTTTCCAGCTGTTTTATATGAAATAATCATCATTACTAAATAACAGAAGAGCTTGACAAAATAAAAAATTGAACAATTTTCGATCGTATTTTTTTCATTCCTTCTATGTATAAGTTATATATTTATATGATTATCAACCTATAGCGAGCGGTCATTTTTTTCATTATTTTCAGGATAATTATTACTTTGGAATGTCTAGGTTTTTAGATTCTCGAAATTAAGAATTTATTAATAAAAATCTCTGATATGTGTCTTAATTGTTCACTTGTTATTTTCCTACAAATACAACTAATTCATATGATAAGTATGAGTAGTTTCGTCATTCACATTTGCCATTAGTTATATATTTTATTTCCTTAAATTTATTTTATACATTTCTCATTTTGTTGTTGTTTTTTTTTCTTGTTTTCTATTTATTCCTTTTGGTTTTTATTCAAGCATTGTTCATTTGATCAGGTAGACCTTTGTGAATGTTTAATCACACTTCATATTCTATGTTTGAATGATTTATATGACGTGATATCCGTAGCAAAGGAACAACTTTTTAACGAATAATTTCTCGTTTCTTGCTTTCGCAAGGTTTTACTTCTTTGTTTGCAGTAAGCATTTTTAAAAGCATAACAAATTAGATTTTTGCTTATTTACATTTCAATTTCTTACATTAGATAATTTTTTTTTTTTTGCTTTTGTTCATTATCTTGTAATATGACAATGCACAGATAATGAACAATTGATATTTTCCTTTTTGTGTAGTTTCATTGTTTGCATTTTATGTTTGGCCTTTTGCGCGGATATCAAATGCAATCAATTGCATTTATAATGTTTTTAAATTCATTAATTTCTTAAATAATAGCTTGAAATGAACCACTTTTTTATGGAGATAACGGAACAATTTAATATTTAAAACGAACGATTTAACTAGTGTTTTTTCTGCTTGTCGAAATAAAGAAGAAATTAAGAGCAAAACATTAGAAATAAGAAGAGAATCATGCTAAAAGGTAAGAAAAAATGTTATTATTCTGATGATATCAAAATGCAAATGGAATGATACAAAATAATAGATAATCTGATATCTGGATTTAGAGGAAGTTCAAAGCAATAAGATTTATCAATGCCACAATGATGGAAGCACTCTTTGAATGCATATATGCGAATTGAAACATTTAAAATGGTCTTCTTTTTTTTCTCATTGTTATTGAAAATGTTTATACGTTGATACTTAAGCACTATTCACTGGCATATTTACCCGCAACTTCACAATATTTTCATTGTTGTGATCAATTATAATCACAATAAATTCAATTCATTGCTTAATCTGTTAAAATTAACTCTATGAAGTGTGTCATGCATTGCAATGTTCATCATTTTTGTTGAATTTTGCATTTCATTTGGTTGGTTTTAAAGTCACAAAATGTTTTTCCAAAAAAAAAAAAAAAAAAAAAAACAAAAAAATCCATTATATTTCTTGACTAGTTGTCGTCTTCAATTTACAGTTTTATTTTCATATCATTTGTTATGAAGCTTCGTTCGTATCTTATTATTTCTTTTTTTTTTCGTTCCATTGAATCAAAAATGTTCAAAATGGCACATAATCAAAATTCCTTTTGCATCATTGTTCCGTTTGAAAATTTCCAAATTATTAAGTAAACAGAAGAAAATGTATAGGATACATACATCCACTCCATACAGTTTGGTTTGCTTGTCCTTTATACATATGACAGAATGAATTCTCAACTCAATGTGATACTTGAGGATGTTAAAAGTGTAAGAGGAAGAGAACTAGTGTGAGAGAAAATAAACTATTTCTCGTTCACTTTTGCATTTTAAATTGTTTGATTTTGAATCATTCTGTGCTGAATGCCTTGTGATACTGTTTGGTGCATATTCTCTATATTTTTTTTTTTTTTCTTTTTTTTTTTGTGTTTCATTTTTCTCTCGTTTATTTCGAATGTGCATATACAGAAGCCGACACCCGACAGACAATCTAAAATGGTTCTCGTCCTCTTTTTCGTATGCTCGTCTTTGATTTATGTTCGCTTCAATGTTCTTTTTAGCCGTTTGTGTTTCTGATAGAATTTGCATATAATATTTTTCAAACGATATGAACTTGAATGTTTGTATATTTTTTATCGATGCAGCAACGTTGTGCAGTTCCAGTTGCACGAACGAAACAATGGAAGAAATTGGATTGCTCACTTTTCCCTTCGTCTTTTTTCTTGCACTTTCTCGCATAGTTGATGTGACGTTGCACAGACAAGTTTATTTTATGTTGTTTTTTCTTCGCCATTCGTTTATTTTTCCTCTTTTCCTAAATATAAATCTAGCGTCACTCTCATTTAATGGCAAGTTCAAGAGGAGGAAAGATAAAATAATAATAAAAATAAAAAAAAAAACTGGCGAGATGTTATTCCTATCCAAACAAATAATTCTTTTTTCTTCACTATCGAAATCGATTCACTTGTATGAGTTGTTTTTCAATTCGTTTTATTTTGATTAATCATTCACTTCCTCTTGCCGGTTGCTTCGTCTTTATTTTTTGGTTTGACTTACTTAATGCTCTTTCCAACTATTCGCTGTTTTGTGTAGTAAGCGCAAATGTAATGAAGATGATAGATAATGATGGAGTTGTGATTGTGCCGATGACAGTGACAGTTTGACCGAGGGTAGGGCAATAATGTATACAAATAAAAAGCGATGACACAACGTGATAAAGGGTTATAGATTTTTTTTTTGTTTTTTTTTTGTGGTATTGACAGTTGATTGTGGTTCGCATGTGCAAAAGAAAAAGAAACAAACAAACAAACGTCAATTAAAAAGAGTAGAAATAAAATGTTTAAAATGTTTGCTTAAAAACTGATCCGGTGGAAAGAAATTAAGTGATTATTTAACATAAACTGGCGCAAAATAAAAGCGATTGCATTCGTTGCGCATTTTTTCTTCTACTTCTTGTCTTCGTTATAGTTGTATTGGTTTTTATTCTTTATTTAACTGACGTAACTCTAAATAATCGAATTAATAGTAATTCCCTCTAGAAAATGAGTCGTATTTAATTAAATTTGTATCTTTGTTGCGGTGAACGATAGTATTTTCATGAATGTTCACTGAACATCATACACATAAAAATTAGAAGATAAAAAAAAAGGTAGACAGTCACGTATCGCGAAAAAAAAAATACACACAAATCCAGTAAATAATTTGTTTAATTGTTGGCCAGTGAAAATGTGAGAAAGAGAAGAAACAGAAAAAAAGAAAGTCCCAACGGAAAGGGAAAAATCGATAAATTATTTTATTTTTTATTTTGTAATTTTCATGAAAATCCATTCATTATGTGTTAGTTACAAAGTCAATGAGGTAATTCTTACCTTTATAGTGAACGTCACGATACATGGTCGGACATAGTTTTCCATTTTGCTTCGTTCGAAAGTCAATATTTGTACGTACAGGTCGATGTAATAATGGTTGAGGGGGCCTATAGTTATTGCTAAAATAAAAGAAAAAAAAAAGAAAAAAAAAAAGAAAAAAAATGGTTGAAAAAGACAATTTTCCAGCATTTTATTCATTTGCCCATTTTTCTCACTAGAGGCAGTACTAAATCTCTGAACAAGTTTCTATAAATAAAGAAAATATATTTAACCAACCCCAATGGTGCTTTTGGATGTTCAGGTGTCCCTTGCATGAGGCGCCTCAATGCATGCAACTACATTAAAACGAATAGTTGTTGTTTTTGTAATTTTTTTTTTTTTGTTCAATGTTGATTCCAAGTATTTCGTCCAATCACAAAATGGGCACGTCCAATCATCGGATGCGGAAAAGAAATTAAAAATAGAAAAAAAAGGAAAAAAAAAGAGCATTCAGAATGATGTAACAAATGAGTACTGGTTCGAAAGTTAATAAAACTGTATAAAAGCCGTGGGAAGTGAATGAAGTCATAAAAGTGAGAATCATCGGTGAAAATCGGTATTTTGTGGTGTGAGAAATGGAGAATGGGGTCGAAGTGAGGAAAAAACCTTTCCCGTCTACATATTCGGTTAATATGATACAAAATGAAAATGTTGTATTTCTTTCTTTTTCTGCTTTTTGTCTTCATTTATTTGTATTTGCTGTTAATTTCGAATGGGTTTTCACATTCGTTTCATATTAAAACGTTATAACGTTGCACATTAAACAGACATATGTATATAGACGCTCACCATGGCCCCCAAAAAACCAAACACCAAAAGTATGAACCGGCGAAAATCTGCTCGGCAAAAGTAAACATTAGCGTTAAAACAATGCAAGTACAAAATACATCAATGTTCCCTTTTTAAAACATTACGTTTTAGTGGAATAGTTTTGGTTGGAGCTTCGACCAAAAATGGGGGAAATGGCATTCATTTCATTTTTTTGTTTTTTTTTTGTTTTTTTTTTGCAATCGTTCACACAAGCAAACACACACAGGCGCAGCCATATATACACACTTTTAATTTATTTCGGCTTTTCGACCAATTTCTATACGTGCGTTTTGCCATTGTTTCCAATGAGGTTTTTCGCCTGTTTGCTTTAGCTTGTTCACTCTTTTGTTTTCTTTACGTTCACTCGGTTTCGTACATTTTTTTTTTTTTTTTTTTTTTTGTCTCTCGTCTACTTTTCCATTTCACCATGTCCAAATGAACTCGATTCTAGATGAGTTATGTGTTGGTTCTATTATTCATTTAACCGGTAGAATCTCTCATTTAGCAGTCTCATTTTGATGCTCCGTTCAGAATCAAAATAGATTTTTAAACTTTTGGCATATGTTTTGATATTGAGAAAAACAAAATACATAAATGTGTAGATCGAGAAAAGAGAAAATATACAGAAAAATTGTAGAGTCATACCAAACGCAGGAACAACAAATAGGAAATGCTTTATTTGCAATTTGAATTAAAACAATGAAAATGGTATAATAACGATTGTAACATATATACATATATATGTATGCCATTGCCATTTCCATTGATAGTGAACGTTGAATAGGCAGATTCAAAATGAAAAGTATGTATGAAAAATCATAATTGATATTTGCTCTTGTAGCACGTCAAAAAATGATTGCCCATCAATCGGAATTGATTCAAAGTTCAATTTCTTGTATTGAAATATAGGGAAAAAAATATGCCCATGTTGGAACAAAAAAAAAAAAAAAAAAAAAAAAAAAAATCACTCATTTCCATTTGAATTTCAATTTAGTTGGTTTTTTTCCCATTACTACGAAAATTTGCACACATTGTAAACATTGTTGGATACATTCATTATGGGAATTTTCTGCGACATCCTTCGGCATATTTCATTGAGCGGATTGAGAACTTGAGTGTACACTGTACAATGTGGTTTTTAACTCTATTTGTTTTTTTGCTCTTGTTGTTGAAATTACCCAATTAAATGGCTACTCCACTTCTGGTACAACACCAATAATTGATTCCGTAAATCAAACAAAACCGTATAAAGCAAAGAAGAGAGCGGGTGAAAAAAAAATATGAACACATGGACAATGAAAAAATAAAAACCGTTTTGTGAAGCTGTTTAAACCACCAAAAATACTTTTCCCATTAAAAAAAAAAAAAAATCGACAACTGAATTAAATTGTTTATTTGACCATGAAATTGAAGCATATTGCAGTATTTATAGATGTGCAAAGCACGTTCAACATTTGTTCTATGCACTGAATTTCGATAAAATGTCTATTGACTGTGATTTGATTGTTCAGCGTAAATGAAAATAGTCGAAATTGTAGATTGAACGGTTTGCATTGAAGAAAACACAATGCAAACGATTTATTCAACCATTTACAATTTGCCATAAATTATTATCAAAATACATACAAAAAAACAAAACAAGAAAACAACAAAGAATAAGAAAAACAAAAACACATTTTAAATTGGACATCGAGACACAAAATAGAAACATCACGTTTTAAATCTCGTCGGTAAACATAACAATGTCGAGATATTTTTCTATTTTGTTGGCTCTTTCGATATGAACTCCATTTTTTCGATAAAAGCCGATTAAAAATTCAATCTTGCATCACAAATGCAAAAATGAATGGAATATTTTAGAAGATGGTAGCAAGTGATTTCGATAGTCAATCTAAAATTGTATTTTCAGTGGGATTGGTGTGTCTATGTATGTGTGTGAGTATCGAGAGAGCGAGAGAGACAAGTGGCTATGGGCAAAATGTCTAAAATGCCTAATTGCAATATTCATTGTTCGCATATTGCTTGCAATGTCATCATATATCACTTCCAATGTAATCAATATCGTACAACATACATAAATATCAAAACATGCTATCACAATACGGTCCAAAGCATGTTCTTGTTTCAAACAGATATATCGATTGCCATGCAATTGCTGGCTTGTTTATTTTTCACTCTCGTATTATATTGTCGAACGGTAAAGAGACAGAGAGCAATGCGGCAACTAGATGAAGAAGTTTTATTTGTTATATCTATATAGGGATGCGTGTATGTGTGTTTTTGCAATAATGTGTCAATTTGGTAGCTGAAGCTGTAACCGGAACATGAGTGACACAAAACAACCGGATGGATGACACACAACATCTATTGATGTGATGACAGTTGATATCTTCAAAATAAGCTCGAACAGATTAAGTACAAAAGCATCCACCAAATTCATATAAAAAGAAACTATTTACTTCGACTAGTCGTTGATTATATCAATTTTTGTGTTTAAAGCAAATTACGTTTAGAATTTTCAAAAGTGAAATCTTTCAGCGGAAAAACAATGAACTATTTCAATAATTGTTCATGTAATATTTTGTGTTTCTGTCTGAATCTCTACATTAGTTTCAAGATTTAATTCAATTATAATTGGAGCTGATGATGATGGCTTCACTTATCTGTTAGTTTGTTTTCTATTTTTGTAACTCATTTCGTTTAACAATTTCAAAAGTTCAGAACAAAATCGTGTGTTATTTGTAATTCTCATTAAATTTACAGCCGCAAAAACACAACTTTCATTTTCAAAATTTTAATGGTTTGATATATTTTGAATGTGGAAAATTTCGTGCAAATACAATGCCAATCACATGTTATTTTTCTGCTTTTCCGGTTGTAATTGAGAATGGAAATTTTCTCATGTGCATTGAATTATGTAAAATTGAGGTATCCATTTGATGGTTTGTATCGAGGTTGGATGCTTTTGAATACAACCATCATTCCAATGAATTAATTTGTTGTTATTTTTGTTTTGCCAATTCAATCAATATCGGTGACATCAACCACAATATCAAGCTACCAAGCAATCGCTATCTTGGTAAATGTCAGTTGAATGCATAGAATCCACATTATCAATTGTATGAATTGAACGAATGTATATGTTTCAAATGGTTAGACTGCCATTTAAAACATATCGCATTGCTTTGTGCATCGATGCATTTTACTCGAATGTTATAAAAAAAAAACAATTTTCTAGTTTTGCAGCATGCAAAACGTGGAAAAACCAGCAACGTGCGCTCGTTTATTATGTGGAATATATTGGTATCGCGTAAAATATAATGTCAAATCTTCTCTGTCTCGTTTTCATAGCAAATTCAAGCGAACGGAAAGAAAATTGTTGAAAACTGTTAACTGTGTACACAGGAATGGAATGACATATATTCAACATAAACATTCTTCCAAAACCCCACCTCGTCTTCCCATCTCTCTTTTATCCCCCACACCTCTTTATGTCTCTTTCTCTTTCTCTCTCTCTCTCTCTCTCACTCTCTCTCTCTCTCTCTCTCTCTCTCTCTCTCTCTCTCTCTCTCTCTCTCTCTCTCTCTTTCTCTCTCTCACTCTCTCTCTCCATGATAGATAGAGACTCTCTCTTTCTCTCTCTCACTCTCCCTTTCATTCAGTTTGGGCAGCATCTCTGTTTGCATTTGTTTGCAAGTTTCAACTTGAATGTAACAAAATATATTTTACATATTCATTCGGAAAATGCAATGACACGATGATAAAACTAAATTCATTTTGGAGTGAGTACATAAATAAAATGGTAAAATGTCAAAGTAAAGAACACTTCAATCGAAGGGAAGTGCGGTGGCAAACAGAATGAGATTTATATTATTTATAGGAAAACGAATGTAGCAAATATAATGTACGCATCGAAACGGTAACTGGAAAATGTGCTGTTTCTCTATTTTCGCTTGCACATTTGTGTCATGAATCATGATGTTGGAAAAGTCTCGATCTTTATCTTTTTCTATCGAATTTCAATGATGTTGTATACAACAAAAACTACAGATGCATATATTGTGTGCCTTGCATCTTATTAGTTTTTTTTTTTTTTTTTTTTTTTTTTTTGTCTTCTTTGTGTCTTTCATCTATGCATTTGCTGATGTCAAAAAAGCATACACTTGGTTCAATTTTTATATACAGTCAATGCGTTTTGTTTACATTTCAAAAACTTGTATTTGCATACTTTTTCGGGGAGATTTGACACAGCATTTTATCAACGATACGAGTCAATACGTGAAATTTTGTTTGAAGTCAAATGGAAATTGTATTTCGATCACATAGAAAATAAATAATATCAAAACAAACAATATGCTTTTTCTCAAACAAATGGGAAAATTCACTTGACATCGCCGATTTTTTGAGAATTTAATACAATTTCACTTCGGTTTTTTTGTTTTTTTTTGCTCCCTTCTCGCTTCAACCGAATTGAAAGCTCATATCATTGTCAGTGACATAAGTAAATTTAAATCAATTTTTTGCTTATACAAAATTCATGAATTGATATTGTGAAAAAGGTCTGTCGCTAACCTGTTGCAATGTGATGTAAATTGGTTTATTCAGAACAATCCAGGTTACTGTTTCATGACAACCTGGTGCTGTCGTTGAACCTTCATATGTCATATAATGTTCGGTATCAGGCAATAAACCACGAATTGATATGTGCTTTATTCGAGCTTCATTATCACCATAACGAATTTTACCTAGCTCTTCGGTGAGTATCCTTAGTTCGGCATTGGATAATTCGCCTTTCTGAAAATTTTCGATAAAATGAAAACCAAATATTCATACAAAATCAAATCAATATTTTCAATAAATTGTAATCGAAATATGGGCAAGAAATGTGGAAATAGAATGAAACTAATAATTTCCATTTCGAAATTTGATTTACCTGTAATAATACTGAAATGCCAACAATCCCTTGCGCTCGATTCAATGAATCCGTAAAATTTGTGTAAAGTTGTGAATTATAACCAAATATTTGAATCTATTTTACAAAAAAAAAAAATTCAGAGAATATAATTCAATTATTGATTTAGTAGATGAATTGAATTTTACATTTCAAACATTTTGTGTGTTTTTTTTTTTCTATTTTGTATTTAACAAACCTCCGCTGGAAATGTATATCCTTGTACACTATGCTCGGAACCAAATTGATCTTGTAATCCGTAATGAATGTGCATCTCTTCAAAACGGTATCTATATGAAAGTGGGCCACCCGTAATATTAATAGCTAAACGAGAATCATCATAAATCTGACTACTATTGGTATCCACACGAAATAGAACGCTATGGCCAGTATTAATGAGTTTTCCAGCTATCTATAGATATTAAAATTTCAATAAATTATTAAAATATTGTCGCAATTTTTGATTTTGTTGATCGGAATTTATTTGCCCATGCAAAATCACTTTTAGTATGAATGGATTTTATGAAATGTAGTAAATGGTGAATTTATACTATAAATTTTATAGTGTTATCAATAAATATTATTGATTCAAATCTATCGTTAAAATTTGTGAAAACAAGTGATAAAATTGTGGTTTTACCCTATGTTTATCTATGTTCAAGAATCTTAAATTTGGATCGAAAAGTAAGCGATGAGGTTCTAAATTGACGGGAGATTGACGTCTTCCTTTGTTGCATAGTGACCATTCTGGATTTATGAGGCCCCAAAATGCTGGTCCTATATAAGAATAAGAAGAGAAAAATAAAAGGAGGAGCATAAGAAGCGATTAAAAACAGACATCATTGCACCAAACCGGCACACACGCACACACATAAAATTATAACAATGTTGGCTAAATCATAAGCGCTTTATGATCCAAAAGTAAATTGTTTTTTCTTTCTTTTTTTTTTTTACTCAATATTAGCTGCAACTATTACATCAATTCATAAGATGAGCCATTTATGTTCAACTTTGTTTATAATAGAATTTTATTATTTATACTTTGTAAGCTGTTTTTGCGCTAAGCATAATATTTCACAACAGACGCAACATTCAATAATGGCGAACACATTTTGTTGAGTTACAGTTATGATACACATGTTGAAAAATGATCAATGAACAACAACAACAACAACAACAAAGACAACAAATTGAATGGGATGCGTGCATGCGAATTATGTGCTGAGGTAATACAGTAACAACACGAAGTATTATAAACTAAAAACCATTCAACCGAGTGCTGATGGTGGTGATGATGACGATGCTCGGTTTTCATTCTTGTGTAGGTTTGCAAAAATAAGCGTCGCGCCTAAAATGCGTTGTCAGCACGTCCATCAAAACATTCGCCTTTAAATTCTTAACATCAGTTTAGTTTAGTTTAGTTCAATTCTTCACATTCATAACATTAAACCGTCTCTGACTAAACTTTCTAAATCGAGACTCAGAGAGTTAAAAAAAAAAAAAACACACACACACACACACACACACACACACACACAAAAAAAAAAACACACACACACACACACACATGCATTCGATCGGATTGATGCTGAATCTTGCACAACTTAAACAACTTGCAATTTTCAAAGAAAAAGGAAAATCTAACATTCGACCGAATTCGCTTGAGAGAAAATGCATTTATAACCGTCGATTGTAATCAAAAGTGAACGTTAGTTTTTGGTTACGAGCAAATCCTATTATTTTGGAATCTTTAAAATGATTTGAAATTCATCGAAAAGACCATTTATTTTAGTTATGAAAATGTTGAAGATGAAGGGGAAAATACTAACATACGTCACATCGTATTAACTGCATCGATACGATTTCTGAACAATTTTCATTTTTTTTTTTTTTTTTTTTCGTGAATGAATATCGTTTTAAGTTTTCATTTCAAAGTTTCAAAAATCATCTGGGCACTGTGATGTTATCGTTGTATTGTTTTATCACAAATTGGATAAATCATTTTCACTTCATTATTTATCGAAAGTTTTGAATGTGAATGCATTTTATCGACGATAACAGATGATGTGATGCGAGTGAACGAGCGCGCGCGCATACACCTCGATAAACAATCTAGTTCTGTCTTTTAAACACAAAATTCGATTGAAATCATGTGCGTTTTGCAAAATTTATGATAGAATAACTGAAACAATGCATTTGCTGATGCGATAGCATATTTGATGTATAATGGTGAATTGATGTTTTGTTCATGCTTTGCAGTGCATCCAAACCAATCGCATGTCATTAATACATTTTTAATGAAACAAAAAAGTTCATTCGCATTTTCACTTGAACACTTTATCCTTTATATGCATTCGATTTATAAACCCGATCAACGCGACAAACATACATCAAGATTGTGGCTCTTGTTATAGATCATAAATCATCAATTCGTACGAGTCATAAATATGTTGGAAAATTTTTGGTTTTTTTTTTTTTTTTTTTTGCATTTTTATGAAGATTTCTCGTACTATGTGGAATATATTGTCTACTCTTGCGAATAATAGTTGACCAGTTAGATGCGGTTGGCAATAACTATGCATGATTATGATTACCAAATTGTGTCCAGTTTCTTGAATGGAACAAATTATAGCACTTGTGTAGTACACATTGAGCTTGTGGTATGAAGTGTCTCTCCAATTATTCGCAAATCAACATTTTCTGCATGAAAAAATTCACGATTTGATCTCATTAGCAAAGTGATGGCTTTTATTACTATGTACACGTTGGGTGTGAGTATTTTATTGCACAGAAAAATTGAACTATTACATATATATATATGTATATATTTTATATATGTATAATGTGTATCCGTTCAAAAAGTCAAAAAACGTTTCGTTTCGTTCAAACGGAAAAAAGTGATTCATAACGCTTAATAAGTTTGATTGCGACAACAAAACTGATTGAAAAGGCGTCTGTGATAAAGTGGTTTTTGTGTGCTACTAGAATTAAGTGTACTCTTATTTTCTAGTGTATAGAGTAGTGAGCAGATTGTTGCTCACGGGCTCGAAAATCAAAGTCTTTCTGTGCCAAAATGCGTCTCAAAAGTGATTGTAGTCGTACAAAGTGTCAGAGAGATCACACAATATGATACGTGTACGACGTGAGCTATCTCTTTTGTATAACCATTTTGTATGAAGAAAGGAAAATTGTATCGCCGTTTCCATCAATAGCATCTAAACCGGATATCTTGTGCATAAATAAAAGCTTACAAAGCACAATTTCTATTTATTACTCCTCGTAAATATGAGCCATTGAACATGGCATGGTTTGTTCTTTCGATTTTCTTTTCTTTTTTTTCATTCTGCATCACTATGCCCTTCGTCGAACATCAACATCCATGTTATATGAACGACAATACAATGGGCAAAGATACAAAAAGCAAAACGAAAAGAAGAAGAAGAAGAAAAAGAAAAATTTTCAATACGATAACAATGGATTTATGTGGTCGCATCTCTCTATTTATCGATAGTCCATCATTGTTATACTGCTTGATGATGAGATGATGATGACGTTGTTAAATGTGATTTCATAAATTATTTGCTTTGGTAAAATGATTTTCATATTCGATGATTTTATGGAGAACACTTTCCAAAGATGCACAATTCTCCGAGAATTTATAATAATAATAATACATTTTTGATTCGATGGAAATCAGTTTGGTTCGGTTCGGTTCGGTTTGTTTTGTTTGACATTGAAGACAAGAAATTGAATACACACACATGGTGATTTAAAATTCATAATTTCCTGTTTGCATCAATTACCAACTGTGGAATGTGTGAATCACCTTGGCATTCACCCCTCCAGGTTAGCAAGACATCAAAATCATTTTCTCGGATAATTTAATATTCACTTCTCAAGTCTTTTGTAAAGTTACATCGCATATTTGTAAAAAATATATGAGCTTGAGTATCAATATCCGGTTGAATTCAATAAATTCGCATAGCACCCAAGCAAAAATAAATACGCATTTTTACGTTGCGTTAACGCAACGCAAAGTAGTGTCACACTCATTACATGTTTGAAATTGCTACGTGCATACATAAATCGAATTAAGAAAAAAATGCAAACATTTGAACAAAATGAAAATTAATTATTTAATTATAACATAATTAAATAAATAAAAAACTTATATTATTAATTGAAATTTTGTCCATTTTCATTTTGTTCAAATGTTTTGCAAATGCATTTTTTTCTAAATTCGATTTATGTATATATCTTTGTAACGACAGAAACAGAAGGCAAAGACGGAATTGGAGAAAATAAACAAATAAATGTATACAAGAATATATTTTAAGACCATTTCAAACGGCGCACACATATTCAGATTTTTCGCTATTCAATGTTGTACTCTCTTCCATGCTATTCCTCACACTCTTTCTTACACTCTTTCTCACACTCTTTCTCACACTCTTTCTCACACTCTTTCTCACACTCATTCTTACACTCATTCTTATACTGTCATACTCTTTTTCACAATCTCGCTGTACGAAAGTCACCAGAATCATTTGTGTCTGCGTTCATAACAATGAATTTTGGCAATTTTGTGTGCGTACAAATTTATTTTTCGTTTATTCATAGCAATCAAGTGCACGTAGCAATTTCAAACATGTAATGAGTGTGACACTACTTTGCATTGCGTTAACGCAACGTAAAAATGCGTATTTATTTTTGCTTGGGGCATCATTGTTTTTGATACTCATAATAATCGGCTTTTATCAACAAACTCATTCAACAAAGAAAACATATATTCAACTGAAGAAATATCAACCTGTTGTTGAAACCCATTTAGAAAATAGATAAATTTATAGTTAAAAAAGGCACAAATCACAGTAAATATTCAAATAAAACTTTCAAAAATAAATATTAAATGAAATGGGCGCACAAAATACCAAATATCTGGCAATGAATTTCATTAATAACAAAACAAACACATATTTACTCATTTAATGGAAATATTTATTAATGAATTAAATCTTTGAGATGATCACAAACACTCATAAATCGACATGAAAATACAAAATGTTTAGTGTCTGTTGTTGGCATCAAATATCTTGGCTAAGAACACAATTTTGCTTATGATTTGTTAATCATATAATTCATTTGTTACCGCATCAATTTGTATGCTGCTATTAGCGGTTGCCAAAATAATCGGACCCATTCTTCAATTTCATTTTCAACGTATTAATCTCATACCATTAAATGATTTTATTTACGAAAATGTGGTGGTCCTTTTTTGATTCAAATACAAAATAACACAACATAATTCAATGATCAATAGATGAATTTGCTTGAATCAAGTCAACCAGAAGTAAATGGAATAAATTCTTCTCATTTATAAAATAGAGAATTCATTGTGTGGTTAAAGAAAATTTCATTGAAAACAAAGAATTTCCATTACTATTTCATACATGTAGGAAATTGATGCCAATTTTCATTTAAATTTCCGAATTATTCACATGTTATTATTGAATGCTTGTAATGAAAGAAAGAAAAAAAAACGTCATCCACTTGTTCATTTATTATTTACCTGATACATATTTTTTATTGTCAATTTCAAGAATCTGAGTGGGTTTCAATGGATATTTATATATAAAATCAAATTTACTAAAATAATCCACAGTGACCGATGTCTTTTTATAGCTTCTTGTTGTGATTAACATCAGGATATTTGAATGAAATTCACACTGTTCTATGGTGCTTTTTATAGCCTTCTCAAATTATTCAAGTTGTACAAATGTAACGAAGAAAATTGACATCGATTTTTAACATTTTCATAATTGATACATGGAAATTATACTTCAAAAATGGTGCTTAGCTCAATGAACTTAAAATAGTTACTATGCTAGTTATCATTGGTCATAAATCGATATGTGACTAGATTTTTTATGACTGAAATTGTGCTTTTTATAAACCTTGAAATAATAATAAGGATAATTCATCGTGGGCTTAGGCACATTATTTTTTTTTTTCTTCACTCATTTGTGACCAAACAACAAAGACAATAATCATATCAAAATCTAAGCGGCAATTATTTTTATGATTTGAATGGATAAAATCTTAATTAAACTGAACATATTGAAAGCAGTTACAAACATTTTCTTCATTCAACATCAAATATGCAATTACATTGAATGCCCTTTTTCCAATGAACTTTCGTATGTGATGTGGTTTAAATTTGAATATATTTGAATATAAGCTATATGCATGAAATGCCTGAAGTAAATGTAACAAGTAAATATGTGCAGTTGCTGATTTCAATATGCGTATATGCTGTATGCGCTCTCTCTCTCTCTCTCTCTCTCTCTCTCTCTCTCTCTCTCTCTCTCTCTCTCTGTGTGTGTGTGTGTGTGTTTTGTGATTTGTATAGAAATGTCGATGATTTGGTTTTCTCCCTTTTTGTTTTATCAGGTTAAAAGTATCCGGCATATGTAGGTATATTTTTTACCGCTAAAAGCCACAACCATTGCCACAAGCAAATATGGATGTATTTGTGGTTTACATCTTCATCTATTTAAATTAATTTTCAGAAAGATATTTGCTCGTATAGCATTTAACCCTCACACTCCAACTCAATTATTCAAAATGGTATATTTAAATTCTCTCATCTTTGGTGCTTTAACAAAGATTACCAAAAACACATTACAAAATCATAAATCGTGATTCAACAGTTTTTGATTATATAAGATGAAATTCTTGCTCACAGCACACGCAAACACATATGAATCACAATAAAACAATGTAGGCGATTCAAATTGAAGATAATTTATCAAAAAGGCTTCGGGAAATCTGTCAACAATGAATTGAATTGAAATAAATGAAACAAAGGTAAAATCGCTGATAAATTTTGATTTGGAAACAAATAAATGAAGAACAAAAAAAAAAAAACTCTTTTCATTGTTTTATTGATTCATTTTCTATAAAATTACTTGCTTGTAATTCTGTATTGTTTATCATTCAATAAGTCAGCTAATACGCTGTGAAATCAATGTACACTTCATGCAAATTGATCTAATTATCTTTATAATTATTTTATGCTTTTCATGCAACCACATTTCTCCAACAGTAAATTAAATACTTGCGGAATTTCTGTATGTAATTAAAATTATTTGCAACATTTTCCAAATATTTTGATTTGGATTTACTCAAAAGGTTATTGCATCAGAAAAGGTTTCAAAAGCTTGAAACTGTGGTTTTGTCTTATCTTAATAATGAACTTGATGGATGAAGTTTTATTTTTTTTTTTTTTTTCATCAAGTGAATGTATATTTGGAGAGAAAACGAATAGCTTTGATCTGTATGACCATTGTTATGGAATATAAACTGTTGTAATTATTAATATACAGATGAAACTATTACAACAATTTATGCATGAATTTGATCGTTTGAATAATAAGTTTTTGGAATAATAATGCATTTATTTGAATTCCTCGGTTATTATTACATGAAATGGTCATTGAAAAGTAGTTCAAGTGTTTGAATTTTGTCCAACAATTTTTTTAATTCATATTTCTGTTTGAACTTTCTACACTACTTTCCAAAGGATGGCATATTTGGATGTGAATTTCCAACAAAATGAATAACCATGCAAAACTATGAAAATAAATTCTTTGAATTCAAAATATCTATTTGATTATGACGCTCAGTTTATTGCCTTTTTTTTTTGACTCATCTATCCGGTTTATTGCACTTGCACTTCAATGAATAAGTGTAAAATGAATAACCAAAAATGAAAATACTTGGCTAAAGTTAGAAAGTAATTTCACAATGTTCATGAGAAACAGAGATGAAGAGTTTTATGCCTTTTCCATCACAGATAAAAATCAATGTCATGATTTAAAATGTAATATCCCACGATGAGCGATAAAAAAAATGGTGTCTACTTAGGTCACATGAAAGGTAAATTTAATCCTTTTTGGCATGGTAAAGTTCTTGATTTTTAGGTCAAAATTGGGATTATAAATCGAAAAGATTTTTCATAAAAGGATTGTTATCATTTATCGGCCCACAATTTTTCGTTTTTTTTGTTTCTCTTTTTGTATGTTTAAAATGAAAAACCGTTAGCTAAGTTCATTGGAATAACAAGTAATAAGTATATTATTAAAATGCAAATACAAAATACATGATGGCTTGACGGAATTGAATGCCAAAGGGAATTATCGAAGATGAAACAAATTAACACGGAGAATTTACCAATGATAAAGTAAAATATGAAATATTTTACCACCAAATACCATCGCATCGAATTAATTATTTATGGTTTTTGAAATGATTTCATCCTTTTGCTAAAGTTAAGTTAATGAGTTACCAACTGTGAAATTGTTTCAAAATGCAAAATAACTGAATAATTTTTTTTTCTTTCTTCGGTTTACTCTTGAGACCATTTTAGAGGGTAGAATAAAAAAAAAAAATTTGACGATATTTATGGTTTTTATTGTAAAAAACAAAAAAAAATTCATAATATTTTCCTCCCCATAAAACTTCAATCAAATCGATTTCTGAAATCGAAAATTACAACGCTCACCAAAATGTCCGGGGCAACGATGCCAATAGCAAGATTTAATTTGTATATTTTCGATAAGTATTTATTTCGGTCAAATAAAGATTTATGTCTGCGGGCATTTTGTTTTGACTTTCTTTCTTTTTTTTCAATTTTCTTTGAGCCGTAGACATTTTTTTTTTTTCAATTTATTCTATACTTTTTTTGTTAGACATTGGACTTACCTGAAATACCATCATATGTCCACCAATCTTCCCAACTTACTGCATTTGTCACTGAAACAAAAAGAATCAAATTCATTTTTTATTTTCAATAATGACAATAAGATACATTTTGATAAATTTTTTTAATAAAAATATTATCATTTTGAACTGAAGTTTCACGCAGCCAAAAAAAAGAAAAAAGAAAAATAAAAACAATTAATATCAAATCCATTAAAATATTCATATTAAATCTGATAATTTTCATGTTATTTGTAATTTATTTGAGAAACAAAAAGACATCCAGTTAGTCACTGACAAAATTCAATCAACATTCCACAATATTAATTCATTAATACATTTTACCAACCGCTATTTTGTCAAACAATGTATTGTGGCCAAGTTAAATGCATGTATTTTTTTTTCACGTTTATTTATTCTAACCTTTTACCAAATGGAATTGATATTTAATTTACATTTCAAAAACTTATTCGAAAACTACTAGTTATTAAGAATATTATGAATCCATCAGACACGAAGAGACATAAATTAGCTTTTAATTGTTTATAGGTTGGGTGAGAATGTGGTCGTGAGCATAAGCGCGAATGTTTTCTGATGTAAATGCATGAATAGATTATTATGCATTCAGTTTGAAACTTAGCGTGAAATGGCGAGAAATGGTGACCGTAAAGGGATCAACCGTACCAGCAGCAGGTAATAATAATAATAATGATATTCAGTGAATACCCTACAATTTTGGGCGCACAAGGTGCTCTATTAATCACTTAGAGCATAAGGTCGAAAAACAAATCCATTAAACAGATGTCTTGCATTCGGGCGTTCTCACACATATTTCAATCACAACATAGATTTATTTACATACAAATATTCATCAAATTCAAATTACTGCACACACACACACACACACTCACACTCACAGTTATTCTCTTATTTCACAAAAAAATATTTGCTGAACTGTTTCGTTTGTATCAATTTGATACAATTATTAATGAATAATGGCGCTGCCGATGATCGATGATATTTAGTTAAATAGAATTGTTTTCGTTTCTCAACAAGTTTATTATACGATTTTAGTATCAGTAATGATTAGTTGATTGATTGTTTAGGCTGACAGAAGTCATCGATATCTTTGTGCTCCAATATTGTATTACAATGAATAAAAAAAAATAAAAAAAAAGTAAATATATTGGCGTCGTTAAAACTGGCTACTAAAATCGATATTGGCTTAATGAACTATTTATTTTGATTTCTTGTAAATTCGAATTCAGAAATCCAAATTGAATGGACAAAAACGAAAAATCGTTAAGAGGAAGGACGAAAGTCGATTAATATTAGAACCCAATGAGACGATGTTAAGCGATGAAGCTTATCAAATGTCAACAGCACGACCACGATTTGAAAAGAAAAGAAAAAATCGGTATGAATATTCGATGAAGGGACTGAATGCTATTGCAACGGGCAATGAGCACGAACGAATTTTGTTTTTTTTTTTTTTTTTTCCTTTCATCCTCTACATTCATCGTTGTTGTGTTGTGTGTCAAAGCGTCGGCTTTTGAACGGCACCGGACAAGCGAATGAAGCAATTTTTATCACTTCATTTGCAGCCGAATCAAACATAAATTTTCAATTTTCGGAATGTCACTTATTCTGACTGACAGATATTATTAACAGAAATTGCACGAAAATACCCCCAATAAATTCAATTTCACATGAGACCAAAATGTATGCACACGTTTCCGTCTACAATTTCCATCATAGTGATTGTTTTGTTGAGCCATCGCTTATTTTGTTTTTTTTTTTTTTATTCTTGTTCTTCCTTTGTATTAGTGTTGTGTTTTTGTGTACAGTATTTTGGTCTTTATTATGCAATAAATCATCCATTTGTTGCTTGGTTGGTTGGATATATACATATAATATGCTATATGGATATCATTTGCTAAAGCCGACAAAACTGATTTGACAAATTCAATGGAAATGCCACCCACATTGCTCTCACATTTGCTCATTCTCTTTTGCCCATCATTTTGATTAGGCTAACTTATACATTTCTACTGTGAATGGCATTCATTTCTTATGAACACATCCGGTACATGAATACTTTGACTCCAACCGTGTCAACGTCAACAAAACACTTCACAAACAACAAAATGTTTTCTTTGTTAGTTACTTGAATCTCCAACAAAAACCAATTCAAATGTTTATTTCTATGCAGTGTACAGGATATACACAATACTTTGCTCGATTGAATTCACACAACCATAACACATTTACTTTATCTGCGCCAAAACAATATGACATTATATGCTTTTAATATTCATCTTGAACTTGTGTCATGTAATTTGTTGAACTGGGCGGAAACTGTTGAAATTTATTCCGGTTTCACTGGGCAATGGACACACCAATTGGCAAACGAACAAATATTGCAATAAAAAAACACTTTCCTGTGGTCTTTCTATGAAACACATTCCATTTCTAATCAAAATTAGTCATTTTTTTTTTTTTTTTTTTGAAATGTTACCCAGGAAACAATCACAATTTTTCAAACTAAATAAAACATATGTTATAACAATTGAAAAAAAAAAAACATCGTCGCTTGATATAAAAATATTTTCCAAACATATGATTGAAACTAAATTTATCACAAACTAAATTTATTGAACATTATTAGTAGATATAAATTTATAATGATTTTATTTATATCACAAATTGAATAGAAACAAATCATTTTCAACGCAACAAATTTCAAATGAATATATCTACAAAATGTTAAATTCATTTTCCAGAATTATAAATAGAAAATACTTTCCTTCATGCTCATTAAGTGAAGTAGTAAACTGTGAATTCATTAAAAATGCAATGCTCATTTCATTCATTCATTGGTATAAGCCATTGAAATACATTGAAATAATTAAATTGTGTTAATGTGGAAATTCGATATTTTACCATTTCTACATAAAACACAATACTCTCAAATTGCAATTGCAAATAAAATGAATAAATTGAAATGATTGCTGTTGCGATTGATTGATTTGGTTTTTCTTTTATTTTTTTTTTTTTCGATAAAAAATTCCCAACATACATTGATATATTTACAATATTGAATGAAATTAATTTATATAAAACGTAATATGGCTATTACATCATATTCATAATTAACTTGTATTGTGTGCTCAATTCCATTTGAACTGGTTTTTTTTTATGTTATTTTGTTGCAGTCTCTCCTCAGAATCAAAATAAGAAAAAACCATAAAGTTTTCATTTCATTTCCAGACGAATCAATTAAAATGGTAAAGAATATTAAATTTGTGACTATAGAAATGCAGAAAGACGTCAATATTCATGTTGCATGGATCAAATAAAAACATCAACAAAGGCGACAAAACGAAATTAATTGTATCGTTTGTTGTGCTATGAAAGTGAAGAAAATTGAGGTGTGTATTTGTTGTAAGAGAGCGAGTGAGTGAGAGAGAGAGAGAGAACAAAACAAATGAAATGTCGATTTGGGTGTGCCATGGAACACAATTCATTCAACATATTCGTGTGATAATTAGTAAACACAAGAGAGGAAAATGAGAAAATGCTATTTCAAGTTGACCGAAATCGCCCCCAATTCGATACATTTATTTCCTAATTATTTTATAAATCAATATTATTCGAACGAGCGCGTAAATTTCAAACCTTTAACGGTCTCCACCCAGTTTTTTTTTTCTTTTTTACGATCAATATTATTCACTTTATATGATGAATTTTTCACAATTTACCCGTCTTTAGCCGATCAAGCTCATTGACTTTGAATCGTGTAATTATTTTCAGTGGCAATGTTTGATTCTTGGAATTTTTCACTTTGAACACAGTTTCAAACCAGTTGATGCAAATGAATGAAAAAAAAAATATAACGAAATGCGCTTCTTTTTCAGTATTATTTTTTTCTTTTTTTTTTTTTGTTATTTTGGTCTTGTCTATTTTGCCAGCAGTTCAAACATTGAAGCAGTCATTATTTTTCCGTTTAATTAAAAAAATGCTTGTGTTCTTTTTTGCTCTGAAAAAATAACAACGAAAATTATTTTTCGGAACAAATGAGCGCCTTTTTTTTGGAAGATAACATGCAACGGTATTACAAAACTGCATCTAAGGCTTTGTTAAATACTTGAACATCCGTTTTTCTATAATGCACGTAATATAGACGAGAAATAGAGCGAGAGAGAAAGAGAAGAAGAGACGAATGGAGAGAAAGAGAGAGAGAGAGAGAGAGAGAAAGAGAAGAAGAGACGAATGGAGAGAAAGAGAGAGAGAGAGAGAGAGAGAGAGAGAGAGAGAGAGAGAGATTGAAGTTGAAAGTGATTGAAAAGAGAAGAACAACAACGTTCATTTTTGCATTTTTGAGTGAGTTTTGTTTGGCCTGAAATATTACTCCAATTATACTGGAATCGCATCAAAGAGAAAAAATAAGCTGTAGATTTCTTATATTTAATCTGAAATAAAGGAGAAATTATTGATTTTTACTAAGATTTTAATAATCAGAAAAGAAAGATATCTCGGTCAAGAAGCACAATACATTGAAACTATATCAATATTCTTTTTGTTTTTTTCATTTTTTTTTTTAATCTCGAAATTGTTGTTAGTTTATATGGAAACTAACAATGAAATTTTATGATAAAATTTCTGCAATTCATTGGCAGTTGCATGTGCATTAATTACACTGTAATTTTAACAGTTGCTAATTGAACATGGGTAGTGAGTGAAACAAAAATCGATAATTTGAAGAAAAAAAAGCTGTTTGCTCGAAAGCAACAGAAATTTTTTTTATTTGCATTTGGTATATTAATTGAACGTACATGTTTTTCAATTGTGTATAGAATTCTATTGAAGAGTCAAAACAATTTCGAAGAACGAAAAAAATTCATACTTTTTTTTCGCCGAAAAGGAAACCTACAAAAATGCCTCTTTCTTTTTTTCCACTTGAAGCGAAACATTCTTTTTTCGAACTCATTTTCCAATTCGATACCAAATTTAAATGTATCCATCGTAGAATGTGTCGCATCGATGAATACAAAACATTTTTCCAAGAAAAATTTGACTTGCAAGCTCGATGGTAAACTCATATCGTTGACTGTGCTTTAGTTTTTGTGGTTATTGCCGTTTGCTTGTTGTTGATTTTTTTTTTCTTTTTTGTTCTTTTTGGTCGTCAATGTAGTAATGTGCATTGAATTCAGCCACTTTGTCCACTCGGTTATTTAACAATATTCGAAAATCGAAAATGCAAATGCTATGAGTATGATATTTTCCATAATGCTAGTAATTTGCAAATGGTGGCATCTTGTGTTGTATAAACAATGGCAACATGAAAATGCGATAAAATATATTGGTGAAGTTTAGTGAAATGTTTCATAAAAAAAAAAGTTGAAACCGTTGTAAAAGCCATAAAATCAAAGAGATAAAAACAATATCAACGTCAATATCCATATCGATATCGATATCGATACAGATATCGGCATAACAACATCAAGTACACTAAGTTGTCACGGAAGAAGTTCAAGCATACAGCATGAGCACGACCACGAACAAGGGGTAAAAAGAGTGAGAGAAATCGAGGGATAAATTGTTTGTTGCGTATGGCATTCATAATTCGATGAGAGGGTTGTCATTTCATTGATTTTTTTTTTTGTTTTTGTTTTTTTCTGAGTGCTGTTAATAATTCAAACGGAGATGAGTTTGAGTGGCAACTTGTTGCTTTCGCATTTTATGTTCGATTTCTTGAGACACACCAGATGCGGATAAATGTCGCTAACGTAAAAAACATCCTACAATTTTCTTGTGAATGAAAACCGGCTACAAATTACAGAATGACTTTGGCAACGTTTACAACATTGTTTCAATTTCAATTTTCAAACGTAAAACTATCTGTGTTGTCGAGTCCAACCCAATTTTTTTTTTTTTTTTCATGTTTCCAATTCTATTTTTGAAATTCATTACACCATTCATCAGGCCATTAGACGATAACATAAATGGATAAATACCACCAGCAACAACAACAATAACAGACTGTGTATCAATTTGAAAATTGATCAAATTAAACAATATGTATGTTTATGGATTAGTTCAATGAGTGAAAAAATGATTTGGTAATTGCGTCAAGTGTAATGTGGTGAACACCATTTTGCTCATAATTACAATTCATACATTCAATGGCTATTGTTTCATACTTATCAAAACCATCATTCTCAACCGAATAAACATTATATACATACATTACATGACTACCGGATTTGTACGAACGACATTTGCTAATGTGTTTATGCGCACCTGCCAGTTATAATTTATTAACGCATTTAAGTAAAATCACCGATTTAAATGTGCGCTATCAAATACATCAATTTTGAATTTGTAATTTGTAATGGCAAAGTGAAAGAGAGAGGGAAGAGCATGAGAGAGAAAGGGAGAGAGAAAGGGAGAGAGAGAGAGAGAATGTGTGTCTGTATTATGCATGTGCGCAAATCGAAAATGGATTATGTTGGTATTGATGACAGTCAAATCCACATACACGTAGACATTTCGATACCTTTACAAATGTTCAACTAGTTACTTCAGGGTAACAGAGATTATTTTAGTAATATATCAAAATTCTGTGCATTTCTCTCTCGTTTTAACACCGATGTGGTAAAACGTGACATTCCCATGAACATTGTGTGGATGTGGGCTGAAATGCGGAAAAATGTTAAATATGATATGAGATGATGTTGCATGCCTAACCATAGCATCTTTCGTACAATTCATACCATCGCATTTAGCACACTTCATGCACATATATTACCACACACACACACGTTCTAATGAAATCAAATGATAACATGCGAAAATAACACACCAAATTAGTTACAGTTGACTTCAATCCAGTCACTATGAGGATGAAAGAGAGTGAGAGTGCGAGTGAGTGAGAGAGAAAGAGATAGAGAAATAGAGTGAGAGAGGGATTGAGAGAGAGAGAGAGAGAGAGAGAGAGAGAGAGAGAGAGAGAGAGTGAGAGAATGAAAATGAGAATGAGAATGAGAGTGAGAGTGAGAGAGTGAGAGAGAGAGAGAGAGAGAGAGAGAAAGCGAGAGGATGAGAGAGAGATTTGCCGCGAGACATCGAGCACATTGAATGGCAGTTTAAGAGATGACAGCACTTTTCGTTCGTTCAACAGTTTGAGTTTAAGCTTCAACGATTCATTGTTAGACACATTTGCTTGTTATCGTTTTGTATTAGCACCGAGATTTGGTTGCGATGATTCGAATAAATTTCCATTCCATCGCTCACAATCATCGCAATGTATATGCACTGTACGTGCTTATAAATACATATATAGCTTGTACTAGTATATTGTACCAATCAAATGGATTGCACGTTGAAATTGCTGTGCAATTGTTTCATCATAATGTTTTACATGTAAATGTGTCCAGTGTGCGTTTTGTTGATGGATGAAACTCATTAATAATTGTATGTTGTTGGAAAATAGTCATTCATTTATGTCTTGAAAATTAAACACAAATTTTTATGCGTACATGTGTGGTAATTCACCATTGGTGAATAATATTTTCATAACGAACAATGGTTTTTGTAAATGCTTCCGCCGTGTAATGAAGTGTAGGGAATTAAGTGTGATTTTTCGGGAGTTTCTTTTGCAGAGGAAAGGCCGTACAAACAAAGTTTGCGACAACGGTATAAAGTTTAGTAAAAAAAAAAAAAAAAAAAAAAAAAAGATTAAATGGAATTTCCTGTACGGCTGTGTGTTTTCTCCCTGCCTACATCATATTCTCCTTCTTCTTTGAGCGAATATCGGGTGCCTCACTTTGCCTTAGGGTAAAACTTCACAGACTCATTCACACCAAATTAACCAAATTTGCAAGTGCTTCGACCAATACAAGCATAACTGGATTAGCGGCACAAAGTTGCAAAACCGAGTACACATGATTTGATAGAAACGATTAATTAAAATCATAATTTGATTTTTACGATACGAAAAGTCAGAGCGTTAAGCGTTTTGAGTAAATCAACTTTTCCGGCGCAATATACTATGACGACCGAAAATCCGTCTACAACACAGTGCACAGTGCACACACACACACACATATATGTATATATATATATCAGTCAAGGTAGATCGATCAGGTACACTGAGTGCCAGAATTTTATTATTAATTTTTCTGCTGGATTTTGAACTGTCTTGACATTGTATTTTGTTCCATTTGTTACATGCCAGTCTTGTTTTGTATGCCGTATTTTAAAAAGCTGTTCGTCTTTCCAAAAAAAACAGAAGGAAAAAAAAACAAACTTTTCAAATCGCTTGACATTTCACTTGAAACATTTTCTATGATGGGAAGAGTTTGTTTCATTGCATTGACTTTTATTAAATGGCGTTTAGCGTCACTTTTCTTATTGTTCATGATATAATTTTAAAATACAGTAAAATGGTATGGCATGTTGAAAGAAGTTTATCGCATCAAAATTTGTCGTTCCGAATGTTGCAGTTTTGAGAATATTCAAATAAAATAACTTCGAAGCAGTTAAAAAGCAAAAAAAAAAACAAAAAATCACTTGCAATTTTCCATATTTTCAAATTGAAAGCGATTCAAAGTAAGACATAAACTTTAAATTGCAGTATTAACAATATAAACAATATGTGCAGCATTCGATTATCGTTGGTGATAAATTTCCAAGACATACAATACGAAGACGTCATAGACGCACAAAAAATGAAAGCATCATGGTATTGAATCCAATTTTTATGAGACACAAATGGCTTGAATCGTTTGTCGATAATATGGCATAAAAGAACGGCATCAATAAACGAGAAATCGAACTGCCGAACATAATTCGTCGCATGGATGAAAATTAAACATTCAATTTTCAATAAAACTAAACTTGCTTGCGTTGAACATGATATCTTTTTCATTCATTCATTTGTCTAAGGAGAAAAAGCGTACCGAAGAAAAAAAAACCACAATATTAACTTGAACGTATTGAACGAAGCAATAGTGAAATGGAGACCATTTGGCTCGACCACAGACTGTAAAGTAAACATTAAGGATACATATGTGTCCAATGTGACCGAATGGAAATTTTATGTGCGATATGAGACCGGTACCGCGTCATCCATACGGGCAAACCGGGCAATTGCCCGGGGCGGCAAATTGGCTGGGGCGGCATGTTGAATAATTTGTGCAAAAAATCACGTTGAAATTTATAACAAAAACATTTACGTCTTTTGATGGGTATCATACTCGTTTAGATCGTCATTGTTAATAAATGTCTAAACAGTTTCTTCCTAGTTCAAATTCGCATGGGAAATGAATATAAATTTCAATCACTCAATTTTGGTTGTTATACTAATGGGCGCCAAAAATGATTCAATGCATGATTCTTGAAAAAGCATTAACTGCTTCAATCAATGGTGTTGAGCAGAAAGACATTGATGGAAAATTGTTGTTTGATGAAATCGAAATTTTCAAATCCATCGCCCCAAACACTGTGAAGGCTCCTTTGGATGTTTTGAATCATATTGCCTCAATCCAAAGCATCCAGTTATTTCCCAATTTGATAATTGCGTGTAAAATACTGCTTACTCTACCGGTTGGTGTAGCTTCAAGAGAAGCAAGTTTTTCCAAACTGAAGTTAGTGAAAAACTACCTTCGATCGACAATGAAACAAGACCGATTGAACAGTCTCGGTGTCCTTTCAATTGAAAAGGAATTGTTGAACGATATTGATATCAAGGAAATGGCACAAAAATTTGCGCGAGCTAAAATACCTAGGGGGATTCAACTCTCACGAATGCGTACATTTTTACGAATTTTTCATGAATTTTGCGAATGCACTTATGCACATTTGCACGGTATTAGCGAATGTGTACGAATGCATTTGCTCCAATAATAAATTCGTAAACATTCGATAATACTGTGCAAATGTCCATAAGCGCATTCGCAAAATTTTTGAAAAATTCGTAAAAATGTACGCATTCGTGAGAGTTAAATCCCCCTAGTAAAATACACTAATTTTACCCTATTTAATGCATTTTTGAAAAAGGGCGGCAAAATTGAGATTTTGCCCGGGGCGGCAAAATCGTTGCCGCGGCCCCGTATGAGACTAGAGAAAAAGTTCCATAAATGCAAAAACCATTCCTAATACATATACAAAGTCGCACGAAGCAATGGAAAGGCATTTGGGATTGCGACTGAGTGTCTTTTTCTTATGGAAATGGCAGACGCTCAGAAATCGACAGAATGGTCAGTTAAATACATAGGTGCGAAGTCAACGTTTGGCCAGTTGCCAATCGATGTGAGAAATAAATAACAAAACCAGCTGAAATTTAATAAAAAAAAAAAAAAAATATTTTTTATGACTTTCACCGCATGCTTTCATTATGCCCACACAGTTTAATGTAATAAAAATTTTCAACGTTTTTCCAATCGCATCAAATTGCACTTGCGGCACTTTTTCTCTCTCTCTTTCCCTCTCTCTTTCTCTCTGTTTTTCTCTGTTTCTCTTTCTCTCTCTCTCTCTCTCTCTCTGTTTCCCTCTCTCTCTCTCTGTTTCCCTCTCTCTTTCTCTCTGTTTCCCTCTCTTTCCCTCTTTCTTTCTTCGATTCAATTTTTTTACACTTTCTGTTTCGTTCTTCACAACCGCAATATTATTGATTCATTGCTGCGATTGGGTCAGTTTATTTTTATCGTTGTTTGTGCAACTTCTGTTTTTTTTTTTCTATAAATTTTTTTGCTTCAAGCATTTTATTCTCTTGATCGTTTGTAGTAACTGTCTGCGAACTGTTGGTAATAGGTGTAAATGTGCGCAGATTTAGGAAAGCCAATGGAATGGTAATAGGGCCAATTTTGTGATTGAAATTCACATGAAAATTTACGACTGTCTCCATTTTTGCAGTGATAAATTTGTTCGTGTGTCAATTTCCAGAAACCATAATTTTATGTTTGTTCATGCCATTCAATGGAATGACCCGATCTATCCAACAATTATATAAAACAAACAAAAAAACTAAAATATGCTTTTAACTTGAAATTACCTTGCAAAATGCATTCACGAATGAAACTTTAAACCCAAAAATTAAGCTCATTTTATATTCGAAGGTTGAGTGAGAGTTATTAAAAGAAGAAAAAAACAACAAAACATACTTTTATATGCACATGTTTGTTTGTGCTCAAAAAAGAACAATAACAATTTTTAAGTATTTAAAATTTGCATTTGAATGCCCTTTTGGAAATGTAACTAAACGACAACATTGATGATGATGATGATGATGGTGATGATGATGAAAGAAAAATATATGTATGAATGGGAAATAATAAATAGTTAGGAAAATACTGACCTTGCAATTGAAACAGTGTGTGCAAAATAGCAACGAGACACGCGACCAATGCTATAATTGCCATAATTTCGTTGTTTACTAATTGCTTGCGACGTTGTGATAATCGATGGTTTCGTTTTAACTGTTATCGTTGTTGTCGTTTTCGTCGTCACCGGTCGTCGTTGTCGTTGTTCAGCCGAATATTCTTCAACATGCACACGACTCCAGTTCCACTGCTCACAATTCTTCAATATAAATTTTTTTTTTTTTTGTATGTATTTGGTTGTCACCTATTCAATGCATGCAGTTGCTGTTGTTCTCGTTCAGCTATCCTGCGTTCAAGCTCGTTTAGTTGCGTTGTTGGTGGTGCGTCTGTGTGCAATGATACATTTTTATGAGAAATACTACGTTTGGCTTATTCATGATTTCGCCCATAAAACTTGTGGGTTTTGTTTTTTTATTATTATTATGGTGGCCCCCGGTTTATTTTTTGCTTGCTCTTGTTCATCAACTCATGAATAGTAATTAAAGTTTAATTTACTTGCTTATTGTTTATGAATTCAATAACAAAATAAACACAATGTTGATGACATTCAATAGTAGTGGATGAAATACATGTCATTCAAACTGTGACAAAAGAGCATTTATGTCTTTGTAACACTCAAATTGAAACTTCGTCGGGACATATTTGTTTTTTTTTTTTTCTTCTCGGTTAAATACTAATTTAAATATTTTATTTGCCCTCATCAAAGTATTTCCGTTTTATTTCGAGCAGTTTGAATGAAATTTGCTTTGGTGATTATTATTATTTGAAGTCGGTTGATTTTTTTTTTCCTCTCTTTCATTACACGTTCGTCATTGTCAAACTATTCATTCAACTGTTTTCCACTGAATTTGCTTAATCATCCGATCAATTGTGCACTGAAATGAAACAAGAAATTGAATCTATTGAGTATATTGCAGTTTTTGATGTTGATGTTGCTGTGTTGCTGTTGTGATTTTTCATTTTATTTAAATTTCAATTTTGCTCAATTAATTGTGCGTTATTTGCCAATGTATTTTTTTTTTTATGCGCTTTATCCATTCATTTGTGCACTCAATTTTTCGCTTGGATGGAAAAAGCTTAATTTTTTTTTTCATGCTTTTTCTGGTTTTTGTTTGCCCATAAAGTTTTCCCCTAATTAAAATGTAATTGAAGCAGTACGTAAACCATTCCAATTTTTTTTCCTTCTCACTCTCACTCTCACTCTCATTCCCACTCTCTTGTTTTTATTCTCATATTGAAAAGTATACAAACAGATTAACGAATGGTCATTAAGAGAAATGAACGCAAAAAATGAGATGGAAATAAAATTTAATGCAAGTGCGTTCGAAAATGTACAGAGGAAAGCCGAAATTTTCATGACGTTTTTATTATAGCATGCAACGAAAACGAAAGAAAAAGAAAAAAAAAATAAGATACGAATCATTTGCTTAGCCAGTTCATTGGACTGAACATAATAAAAGTAAAACATGTGCATTAAAATATAAAAAGTAATTCATAAATGTTGAGCGTCTAAGCGCCCTCAAACAACACCACGACACATATGCATATATTCATTTCTCGCGTAAAAAATTATGAGAGAAAGAAAAAAAAGAGAGAGAGAGAGAGAGAGAGAGAGAGAGAGAAAGAGAAAGAGAGAGAGAGAGAGAGAGACAGAGATAGAGAGACACAGTCGACAAACAGAGTGCACATTCAAATTTGCCGGTTGAATGCAAAATGAAAATAAAAGTATGTGTAATAAACTAATAATTCATTAGCAAAATAACGCTTAAGCTTTTAAAAGCATCCAATGAGAATGAAAAGTATCGTATGCGCCCGCAGTGAGAATATAGAAATATGTGAAGGAAAAAAATATGCGGTACGCGCTTGAAGCGATATTAAACAGCTGAAATAAAAGTGAATAAATAAAAATTGTTGTGCAAAAATGATGGAATTCCCTGTGTGTACTCTTCACGGCGTCAACTGTTCACATTCGTATACGTAATGGCATTCGGCTCACTCGGTCTGATCAACACTGCCATTGTATTTCAAGCATCATCAACATATTTCGTTTTACGATGGGCGAAAAAAAAAATACACGACAAAATGTTGTTGTTGTTCTTATTTGTCGGTTTTTTTTTCTCATGTTTCAACGGAAATAGTGTTACATGAATGTGTTTGTGTGTGCTTATAAAAGGTTTTATGCAGTTTGGTATGTTTGCGATGAAATTTATGTTAAATGAAATATCGTTGCGCCAGCCAGTCAGCCAGCCAGTCAAATAGACAATGAAATCGGGGAGCAATTGGGCAATGTTGCTATTGTTTGATGCTTTGAGTGTGTATTTCATTTTTACTTGAATACAAATTTTTCTCTCATCGTTATTTTCCATATATAACTTTCACTAGAATTTTTTTTTTTAGTGTTGTCATTTTGTCTCACAGCTTTGTTTGAATTTTGTCATCTCGTTTATCAAAGCAACCTTAAAATTCTTTTTTTTTTTGTCTCGTCATAATTTCATCGTGAATACCGAAAAAATTGCATTTTTTTCGATAAAATAATAATGATAATGGAATCGATAACGATATTCCTGGATGCTCCGACTGATATTGGCCACTTTTTCCGAGTTTAAATGCGTGGAAAATATTGCATAAGCCTATAGCGGATGCTATTTTTTCTGTCACATCCGTATGGATATTTTGTTTTTTTTTTTTTTTTTTTTTTTTAAATAGAATGAAAAATCGAATATCCATAAAAAAAAATATGAATGACTTTTACCACAATGCAACACAAACACAGCCGTTTTCCGTTGACTTGTTTTTTTTACGAGCCCTCCAAGTTTCATTTATGAATGCATGTAAACATATTATTTAATGGTATCGCCGATATTTTTCCACATAATATAATCTAGGGGTTTGACTTTTGTGAGAGAAAAAAAAACGAACTTTGTTTGATTTCATCGATGAATAGAGAAAAAAAAATATTCAAATGAAAATAATTTCACCTTTTTGAATGGTGATTTATATGTTTATTTTTTTGTGTGTTTCTGAATTTTCATTTATTATTAATATATTTACACAAGGCGTGTAAATCGTGTTTTATCAAACGTGTTAATTTCAATACTGGTGTCAACTGCTTTCATCTACTGGCCGATTATCAAGGAAAAATAAACAAACGGAATTGAGCGATAAAAGAGTAGAGTTGTTGTTGTCGTCTAGCCCCTCAAATAATGATAATGATTAATGATGCTTTTCATTTGATTGGTCAATGTTTGCATTTTCAAATCAGAAATGTATGCTTGATAAACGGGCCGTTTATGGTTTGCACAATTCATTGAATCGAATACACACCAACAATATAAACGTTTTTGAATGCTATCGGATCATTCGCAAATTAAAATGCTGGGTATTTTTTTTTTCTTTTTTTTTTAATACAAAATGTGTTGCCACATTGTAACATCATCATGGAAATCAATAACATATGGTATGAACTGTTGACAAATTGATAATTTATGTTAAGTGGTTTTTATTTTGAGGGTGCAAAAAAAAAAAAAAAAAAATAACCGATGCTCAATTATTTAACGTTAAATATGCGCAAATCAGATTTTCTCAGTTGAATTACGTCATAAATTTAAAAACGAATTTTCAGACCGCAAAAGCACCAAATTCAATTAAATAGAGAAACAAAATGCAATTGTGATGTGATAATAAGAGTGACTTACGATTGAGAATTTCCACATGTTTGATCAATGATAAAACATAAAAAAAAAACATTCAATTAAGGTGTTTTCACCTGAAGTAAAATGACAGAAAATCTGATTTGTATTTTTGTTCGATTTTCATGAACATTCGATTCAATTCAATTGACGATTTATCACGTGTGTAATCAACTCAATCTATCGCAAATGTCGTACATTGAAATTGAAACCTTTAACCATTTAATTGAAGTTGAACATTTTAACTTTTTGTAATTATGTCGCCTGCAATTGTATTGTTACTTTACTAAATCCTAGACTAAATCACACCAAATCGACTTAGCGTAATGAAAATCCATTTATTTACTTTAGCGACAACATCTAAACAGCGTGAAAAAAAAGAACGTTTCCAATTCCAAACGGAAAAGAAAACTTAATTTCCCCTTCGCATGAACAATAGAAAAGTAACCACTAAAGAAACTAGGAAATGAAAATAAAAACAAAAATAAGACAACAAAAACAACAAAAAAGTGTAATCCATTGGAATTATTTTCCGAGTTAATAGTCCAACAAGGCATATGCCAGTCAGTGTTGAATATTTTTTTTTATTTTCCATATAGAAAGCAAAACAGCAATGTACTTATCTGAAATTAGATATCTTAAGGCGACAAGACCGAAAATTTACCGCTTCATTACGAACGTAAAAAAAGAAGCAACCGAGGCTTGAAAACGTTCAGGGAAAATTGAATGTGAATTGTTGCGGATTCCATCAAAGAAAAATGTATGTGTGTGTTTGTGTGAGTTTTTTTGTTGTGTTGTGTGTATTTTTCTTCTTCCTTTCTTATGCTTTCGATAGAAATGGAACAATGCCATGCAGCAACAGAAAATATGTGTTTGCTGTTCTACTTGAAAGGTGTTAGATACAATTATCAACAGTCGATTATATTTGTAAGAAGCGGTATGTTTGTTGAATACAATTCCTTCCTTTTTTTTTCTTTCTTTCTTTAATTTTAAATGGCCCATTGTATGCGTAACAAACAGGCGACTGAGAGACGAGACACTCAAGAGAGAATATGTTTATCTCAAGAGAGTTTGTGTCACAGTTGATGGAATTTTCCACGAAGCATTTCTCTGTGGTATTGCTACAGTGGAATATAGACTTGCAAAGAACTACGCTTGAACTGAAAACGTATGAAATCATAACATGCATCATCATACACTTGTAATTAAACCACTTGAACAAAGTCTCTTACGTACCTCAACAATGGCACGAATTTATACACATATTTGGATGTTAGGCTGGATTTGAAAAGTAAGAAATGAAAACAAATCAGTGCAAAAATGCATATGAAATCAAAATGAGTTTAAAAATTGTTGTAATAGAAAAATCGAGTGTTAAAAACTCTGAATCAATGTGCACTTTGTCATGGCATTGAATAATGTTAAACGTTCTTTATTCATTTCGACATTGCTTTGAAAATCATATGGTTGATATCAAATGGGTAAAATTGGATATGCATAACGGGTTCACTGTTTTCAACATATGCATATTGACATGCCATTCATTTTATGGTCGAAACGGTCGAGCAAAAACCGTTTGTATGCAAAGTATCTGGGTAACAGCAAGAAATATGTTGATATTCGTTTGGCCCCGGACATTTTATCATCAAACGACAGCAAAAATGTATTGCGTTTTGAATGTGCACGGTGAATTTTGAATTTAAAACCAATGGACATACATATGTCATGAAACATGTTTGTTTGTACATTTGAAGCATTTGGTCGTCATCGTTGATGGTAGCTTGCATTGCAATTTCATAAATTGCGTTATGTCTTGCCTAAAAATTACATACATCTTGCACCCGTTTCAATGCACCTCATATATATACTCACATACAGACAGACAAATATATATATAACACACACACACACACAAACACACACACACACACACACACACACACACACACACACACACACACACACTTTGTTGGTAATGTTTGGATGCAGTGAACAAGCACTTGCTAGTAAACAACTAAAAAGTCAAATGGAGCTCTATCGTCTGTTAATAATAGTTAAGTGAAAGCGGTAGAGAGCGAAATCGTTTGAAATGTGAAATACAAAATGATTGCATTGCATATTTTAGTATAGAATCGAAAAAGCCAAACAATGTAGGCTGCGTTGCAATGCAATTTATAAGCGTGACGTTTGGTCGGTTAGCGCGTTTAACCTACAAAATGGATAAATTACGTGCAGGAAGGTAAAATTTTACTACAGTTTGAAAATAACATTTTGAAAACTATTAATTTTCATTGAAACAATGATATACCACTCGATAGCGCAAACATTCTTTCTTTTCCGTTTTGAGCTAGAATCGCGGAGTTTTGGTTCTGGTGTTCTCTTTCGCTTCAGGCTCATTTCTTTTTTTTTTTTTTGCTGTGTGCAATTTTTAATTTTTTATTGAACGTAGTAATTGTAATGTGAAACTCGAACGATTTCAAGCTGCATTGTAGCTACGGCAGAATAATGATGCTATTCATTTTGTTACCGTTACATTCTTTCACATGACTTCAGCTGAATTGTACGATGATGATGACGACGATGTTGCCGACAAAGTCTACTATGGATAGACACACGCCACTGAAACAGTCGATACTCTGTAAGCATAAATAGTATGCAAAATGCACATTTACAGCTTATACAAATGGTTTTTACATTGCACAATTCCATAAAACTGAATCCCGCCAAAACTCATTAATATGACGAAGTACTTACAATCACATTTCCAATATCCACTTTAATCTAACCGTATTTGAAACAAATTGTGTAAATACCCGTTCACTTACATATTCATATGCACAACCACACACTCACACTCACACTCTCACTCACACTCACACTCACACTCACACTCACACTCACACTCACACTCACACTCACACTCACACTCACACTCACACTCACACTCACACACACACTCACACTCACACTCACACTCACACTCACATACACATGTACAGATAATGGCATGGACGATTAACACACAATTGTTCCGAATAATGTGTAATGTGCATTCGATAAATTCATTATAATTAAAAACTCAAAGCACGAGCAAAACTGAAACCTATATCAAACATTAACTGAATACCTCAAAGTAGTGGCAATGACTGCGGGAAAAATGGTTGGAAAAACGTGCAAACAAAACTATTTTAATTTAACTTTCAAGTGCTAATTAGGATAAAGTGTATGTTATTATTTACAGGCTTTAAACGTGCTCAATTTCCATTTTTATTTGTCGAACTTTGTTGTTGCTATTTTTCCTGTTTTTTTTTTTTAATTTTCATTTAGAGTAACATTTGTTTGTGAATCAGTGAAAATTGGCAATGGGTGATCTTCGATTTTGGCACAGGTGAAAACAAAATCCAAATGAATGTAATTACTGCACTAATAATGACAAATACCAATGATCTCTCTTGGAAATGAAATATCAAATAACATTTGTTTTGGTTCCATTTCCATGCAATGCAATGCAATTTTATTGAATGTTTGTTAGAGCAAAGCGAATATAAACAACAATGAAACTATCGATGACAAAAGAAAAATTTTAAGCGAAAAAATTCATTTGATATTTTATCAATTGAAAATGTTTATCATTTTTTTGTCGTTTAGATTTGTAAGCTTTAACTTGTAACAATTATTACAGAACTTTAAAAATTTGTAGCGATTTTTTTCAGCTATTTCCATAGATAACAAACTTAAAGTGAATTTAATTTGCTTTGTGAGTTTGCATTCTTCTGAACTTATGCACATTGGATTGCAAACTATGTATTTAATCAAAGTATATTTATTTCAATCATTACAAACTTAAGAAAATGGACATGAAAAAGCCGTTTTATAACAAGTAATTGCAATGCTAAAGTAACCGCGATTCTTTTGTTATGGTTATGCTGCTATATTGTTGAATCGCTTCAACAAAGTGCCCAAGTATAATTTGTATAAAAGTGTATGTGCAAGTGAGAGATGATGGGTGGAAACTCATTCTGCCAGTACTTGATGCTTGGTACATATTGTGATTGTACAAAATCGTCCACAATACGTTGTTTTACTGTTTGAAAAAGCATGTGGCCCCCAACACAATTGCGACAAACACAATTCCGAAATCAAGCACTTTATTCATATCCGTTTCTTGCTTCCCACAACATGCACACACAAACTAACCAAATAACACATTCAACTTGATTTCCCGCTGCCGGAGAAAAGTTTTCTGATTAGATTTGTTTTTCTTTCGACTACTGTGTCTTTTGTTTTGAAAAACCGTTTCTCATTTTCTCTTTCTTGCAACTGTTTGTGCATGTATATTTCTACATAATATGTATGTATGTATGGATGGATGTGTGTAACGCATCGTCAATTCACAGAACGTAATCTTCTCAAGTGGCGAAAATTCTAAATGCTTTTCTAGTTGGATTGTCGTAAGCGAGTGTGATAAATTCGTACACATATACAAAGAGAGAGAGAGAAAAAGATAGAGAGAGATAGAGAGAGAGAGAGAGAGAGAGAGAGAGAGAGAGAGAGAGTATCAAGCGATTCTTGAGTTTTATTTCCTGTTGAGTGTTTTTCATCAGTTTGTTCGAGCGATTTGTATGCATTAAATGCATTGCGTCGACGGCAAAATCCAAGTTAAGTTCCAAACCAAAAATATCTAGATACACAGTAAAAATGAAGAGTGAACGGAAAAAGCGAATGAGCGAATGTGTGTGTGTGAATGCGTATGTGAGTATGGAACATGGAAACATTATCATTTTGTCTTGCTTAAGATAGATGTTTGGGGTGCTTGTAGTTGATTTACATAAGCAACCACTTGTAAAGTTCATCCATAAAATGTGAACACATATATACACAAAACATATCAAATACTTGTGAACGAGTTGTATGAGGCGAGAGAGCAAGAAAATCTCTATTTTCAACGAGAGCAAAAAAAAAGAAGGATAACAAACAAACATTCGAATTAAGCTTTAGATGGAGTATTAGCTTCCTTTTCACTGAAAGTGTTTTTTTTTTCCTTCTTCAATTTGACTTTTTCTTTTCTATTTAATTTGAAAATTGTTTTTCATTCACATTCACACACACATTTGTAATGTTTTTTTTTTTTTTCTTTCAAGTGTTACACTTGTTTATTGGTGTGAAAAGAAGAAATACATTATATAACAAAAAAAAAAGAACTCAAACAAGATTAACATCAAAGCAGATTCTGTGAAATGCTTAGGGTAGATTGGGTTAAATTTTAATGAAGGTTAAAAAATAGCAGTAATTAACTAAATATATGCATATGAATCAACACCTGCTCTTTCCCACTCTCAAATAAAAACATTTACAAGCAATCACCAGCAATTGAGATATAATTAGAACCGTAATAAGTTTCGCACATAATTCCATGACATTTTCAGGTCATAGCCTGAAAATATACATTTAAAATGCGCATATATGCTTGTGCAAATGTTATTTTCATTTTTCATTTACATTTATGCAAACGTAAAACCAGTAGAATTTGGTCAAAAATACATTGTTCGAAATGATTTATTTTTCAGCAGCTCTAGTGATTAGAGATCCAAACATTACATCGTAACAATCGATTTTAACCTGCATTTTGTTTTAACGTCTAGTTTTTAATCTATTCAAAGAGTAAGTAAAAAAAATACTTTTCAGCAATTACCAAATAACATGGCAAAAATATGCAAAAAGTGAAATATGTTGAGTTAATAAGGTGCTAAGATGTTTTTTTTATTCACTTTTGTCGTTTGTTCGCTTTTTAATGGACGAGATGATAATTAGAAGAAAAAACCTATTATAAAATTCACCTGATTTTACTTTCACAAACTTTACCGGTTCATCCAGCAATTGCATGCGACTAAACACGAAAACAAACTTAACATTTTACAGTCGCCTGAAGTTGACATCGTGCAAAATCGCCATCACACTCACATAAGCTTCCTATTTATTCGATCAAAGCATGTTACTGGCGGCGTATGCAAAAAAATAAGAAACTATTTTTCAATGTAAACATGGCCAAGAACTTTTGAATGAAAATGCAAGCAAGAGGACGAGAGAGAGAAAGAGAGAGAAAAAGAGAAAGAGAGAGAGAGAGAAAGAGAGAGAGAGAAAGAGAGAGAGAGAGAATAGCGGCAAAAAACTGACTATACTAATTAAAAAGTCTCATCAGCATGAATCTCCAATAAAAATGTGTTTTCGAAGTTTTTATTTGTTTTGGAAGTTTTGCTCTTTTGCAACTTTGAGATGCCATTGACGGTTATTTTCTTTTTTTTTTCTCTCTCACTCTTTGTCTCTATGCATCGGTTCCAGTATGAACAATATCCAAATGAAAATTGTCCATAATACAATTTTCACACATAAAAAAATGGCATAACGGATATTAAAACAATTCTCATAATAAACATGTTTGAATTTTGAATGTCGTTGTTTTCTTTTCCTATATATTGCATTTGAATTTCTTTTTTCGGTAGCTTGTGAAAACTCACCGACCCAAAATGGGCTGCAATAAATATGAAAATCCATTACGATGCTGACTTTACAAGCAACAAACATGGCGATAATAACCGAAATGACATCGACTTAAGCTGGTGTTAGTGTTGAAAAGTGGAAATGAATCGCTTTCCATTCCGCCTTAAATGCACTCAACGAATGTTGTGCTCTTTCATTTTTTTTTTTTAATTGAACGAATGGATATCTTGAAGAGAAACAAAAAATTGACCAAACATCCTGCAAAAACCTTAAAACTTTCATTGCAGATTCATTTTTTATGTACACTGAAGTGAAACATATCTTCGGTAAGTTTTTACAATTTTTGTTCAGTGAATAAAAGAAAAACGGACAACATTACAGAGTAAGAAAGAAAGAAATGAAAAAAAAGAAAGAAATCCGAATAGAGAATATATAAACGAAGCACAAATGCAATGGGACTTCAAAGATCGTCGTAGCGGTAGTCGCCATAGGAAATAGACAAGAATTTTAACCGACAACAAAAATGTACAACTTTTGTAATTAGTGGAAATTTTTTGTTCTCGGCAAGAATCTCCTGGTTTTCAACACAAGAAGAAAAAAAAAAAATTGTTCTCCATAGTTGAGTTTTTGGTCGATGCTGAATATGTTGAGAATCTTTTATTTTTTGTGCATTTCATATGCAGTTCATGCTGTAGAACTGCATAAGCGAGATTTCATAGACTCGAAAATCGAGCAACACCCCATGGCAAGAAAATACGATTAAAACAAAGTTTCCACCAAATATGAAAAAGTAAAAAAAAAAAAAAAATGTTTAAATATTTGCTCCACAGATTCCAGTTGATTTTATTCATTTGGTAGCATTTGTGTGTTTGCGTTTTTTTTTTGTGTGTGCCACGCTCTGTTTTCCTTTTCATCCAATTTATCATAATTTATTTAATATGAATTTCATGAATCATGATATAGATGTTAAATTCGGCGATATGCGGAATGTGAATTCCTCTCGCTATACTCTTCTTGTTCTTCTTCTTCTTCCTCTTCTTCTTCTTCATTCGTGAATTTCTTTCCGATAGTATGCATGATATTTGTGGAGCTTAACATAGTTGAAGACACGTATTCAGCTACTTGATATGTTGCGTGCATTTGATGGATGACGGGATACAGTGGATTTTTCTTCATCCTCAGTTTATCTCTCAATTTAAATGCTCCATTTTTCTTTTTTTTTTCTTTTTTTCTTCTTGTTTTTCGGTTTTAATATTTATTTTGGTTTTTTGAAAAATGAAAATGCTAAATGCTGTTTCACCTTGCCGCATTCATTGCGTGCAAATACATTCATTAAAATTTAAAGATAAGATGGGTAAATTTATATATTTGTGTTTGTATGAAAGAATTATTTAATTGGATTTTTTCATATTTCTCAAGTGCGTTTTTGCAATCAAAGTACTTGAGCCAGAGAAAAACAAGAAATTCCACAACAAAAAACAAGTCAAAGCCGACGAGAGGGTTCTTTTTTTTTCATTTATCTAGAATGGTCGTGATTTTTCACACACATTTGTTTATATCGAATGATTCGTTGAAAAAGCGAAAAAGCATATGATTCACTTGAAGTGAACAAGCAAAAGAAAAAAAAATGGAGTGAAGGCACCAGGCAATCATTAAAAAAATCTTCGCTTTGCAATTTTTCGTTATCTTTCAAAATTGAGATACGTTGAAACGGGGGAAGGTTCGTTTTGCCGCCGCGCTATTCGTAGACACTTCTAAAGTATTACTGCAATGGCAGACATCGAACTTGGGAAGACGGAACAAAAAGTGTTATTTTTGCTAGACAGAAAGGAATTAAAACACTCTACGACGAACAAAAGAAATTTTCTTTTTTTGCCAATGAATCTAAGCGACGTCGACGTTAAAACAACCCATTTTCCAGTGTATTTTGCCATATTTAATGGCATACTGATGTATGAAAGCATTACTTTTTTTTTTTTTTTGAAAAGAAATGAGAATTTTTTCACTTCGTTCATCCCATTTTATGCTCTTGATGTAAACAACACTCATTCTGTTCTTTATTCATACCAAAGAGCAACGTTTTATTTGACAAAAAGAAGAAAGAAAAGATAACTGTTAAGATAATTATATAAACGATACGATACACACTGAATTTTTTTGATTTATCTTCATCTTGGTTCAAAGGCAAATAGCTTTGTTCATTGTCCATGTGTGTACAAGAAAAAAAAAAACAAGTTTTTTTCTTTTGCTGAATTCACTTCAAACGTTGAACAAAATGCGCTTTGCAATAACAAAAATGTTTGAATAATTTACTCATTCACTCTATATTGAAAATAAAATAAAAATTGCTTTTGATATATGGATCAAATTAAACGAGTTGCATAGATACATTGAATTTGCCCAATTATCTTGACGAATTTTTCATAGAATTGTTTGTTTCTAAAACATCAATGTGAACTAGAACAAATTCGAATTTTTATCTTGATTTTTAATTCAATTTTTTGTGTAAGCGTAAAATATTCATTTTCATCGTGTGCTACATTCTACATATTCTTTCATTTTATTCAAATGTAAAATCGAAACAAAAAAAAAACGTTGACGGGAAAATTAATACATTTTAATTTCGATATCGATTTTTATGTATGACATGGAATAAAATGCTCTCCCTCTAAATGGATCAATTTAAGAGAAAAATGCGTAGTTTTTTCTGAAGTTTTTTTTTTTTTTTTTTTGAAAAAAAAAATCAGCCATTTCCAACTCTCCAAATGGGTTGACTCCATTGGGAGCTCATTTTGCAATAGTAAAATCGGTGGTGATTAAAGAAGGGAGAGGAGATCTATCGTGTTTATAGATGTGATCGATGATGCATTGAAGCCAAAATAACTGAATCAGCATTTATATATTTAATATTGATGTTAGTTAACGTCATATGTAGTTAAAGTGCTTCAACATTTCAAATCATACGTTATTGCTGTTGTTAATATTGTTTGCAAAATGAGATAACAACCAAAAAAAAAAACCCACGTAGCAAAATGCTATGGGAGTGAATTTCATTCAGGTTTACTGGCTTAATATTTCGTGTGTTATTTCAGTCTTTTTTTTTTCTCTCGATTATTACGTAGCGTTGCATTGAATTTTATTCCCAGCTTGAAGTATAGTGAAATCTCAATGGATTGTATGCTCTATGCAATTACTATCATTATTATTGTTTGGATGACACATTTGTCGTTGTATTTCAGTAAATATAGTGATATTGGTGCTGTCACTTCAAATGCATTCGGTGTGAATTAGAAAAGTAGACGATTTTGGAGAATGAACACATCGAGATGAGCTCAAACTGAGAAAGAGAAAAAATGCACAGCACACTACCATACAAAACGAACTGCAACACAAAATAGTAAAAAACAACAAACAGCAACAATAAAAAAAAAATGAAGAAAGGATGTATGAATGAATGGAAATAAGTGCACTCACTCGGAAGAACAATAACAGATGCTGTGCTCTCTTTTTTTTTCCGATTTTGTTTTTTCCCCTTCAGTTCAGTCATTCATTCATTGAATTTGTAGTTTTTGTCGCGAATTCTGTCATGTCTGTCTTTTGTTTGTTGAATTTTTCAGTCGCACTCACATCATTCTATTTGTTTGCTTGTCTGCTTAGTTTTTTTTTTCGATTACTTTTAATTGTTTATCTCATCAACCAGCTTGTGAAGCTCTTTATATATTGGCGAAGCTGTGTGATGGAAAAGTGTGAAATGCCGCACAAAAATCTATGAAATTTCAAGGAAACTATGAACAAGAATATCGAGAATGATAGGAAAAAAAAACGGAGCTTTCAACAATACATCGAAATTCTCTATTTATCGTGGAAAAATATTCAACGGGCTATGATTTTTATTCTTATAGTTTTATCGTGAACAAAACTCTTTATCAGCACGCATTTAACGAACATGCACAACACATTTATTTTCAACTCACTTGAAATATATATTTAGTGCTTTTGTCTTTGAAAACACGAATGATATTTGTTTTTTTTTTCTTCACTTTTGTATATTTCTGTTTTTATTTGCTACAAATGACCGCTTCATTTCCACATTCTTATTCAATGATAATGAGATTATAGTGTTCGTTTTCTTATTGTTATTGATAGTCTACTTTTGTACACTTTACACTTCAATTATTGGCCAGTCAATATAGTGTGTATTGAATTTGTATCGATATCATATCACAACCACTTTATTATTACCCGACCAGTGAAATGGTGCGTCCGTTTTCAACGAGCGATGAGTATTTACTGACGACAACAATGAAAAATCGAGAACAGGTTTACCCATATCGTTCAAACATCATCCCATTCACAAGCGACGATTTCATACACACACACTCACACTCACACTCACACAAATCGTACTGGTTTGAGACATGGAGTTTTCATATTTCAACGTTAGTTTTCTACGTACGGTTTTTAGTTGCACATGGAGTGGAGTGGATACGATGCATTTTATGTACACAAAATAAACAACAGCTAACAAATATCCTCATTAGTTTCTCCTTTTAGGGATTTTTCTTTTCCACATTTCCATTCCGTTGTCTCATTTCATTGTAGCACTGCCATTCCAATGAGATTGCGCAGTTAATTCAATGTATATTTATATTTTGCCGGTTGTTCAGTGGTTCTAACCTACAAATAACTGAACTGATATTATTTTATGTTACATTATGTTACGTTATACACTGGTCAGATTTTCCGATTGTATCTATATTTTATTATTATTTCTGCAAGACAAACATCGGCAAACACATTGCATGTTTGTGTCAAACATTCGATTGCCTCATATAAACCATTGAAAAGTGGTTTTCACTGCACAAAAAAAAAAACGACAACAGATTTTATTAAATCGAATTGCTCAAAAGAAAAGCACAATTCCAACAACGAAACGCATTTTACCAATGTCAATTGTGCATGAAATTGAACGACGTGCGTTAACATTGTTTTCAACCCGATCTTTATTATTCTCTTCTTTCACTTTACTTCAGATTGATTGGATTTGTTATTTATCCTCAACGACTTGACAATTTTCATCCAATCACTCGGATAATTATCATGTCTTACTGTTGACAATGAAGCAAATACAACACAAAATAAAAAAAATAGTGATACAAACGGGAGGTAAATGTATATGGTATCATTTGTGTTGGATTTTTAATCATTTCGCGGCGGGTACCTTACAGAGCCACAGGCACTTCATCCATGGTTGGGGTGGAGAAAAAAAATCGAGAGAGAGAGAGAGAGAGAGAGAGAGAGCATGAAACGCATGCAGTTGTTTGCATTGTTAAAATTCATTCGATATCATGTATTAAGCTCGTTCGAGAACTAAATGACATTATGTCATTACATATAGACAGAAGTACGTGTTTCACAAATAGATTGGAATGACTTTGCATCAGTTTGTTGTTCAACAATAAACAGTAAATTCACTCACATCCAAGCGCTGATCAGTTTTTACAACGAAACAAAACAGCGAATGATAAACAAACAAACAAACAACAACAACAACAACATGTACAAACAAAACGAAACGAAACGAAACAAAACAGAATAAAAACAACAGCAAAGAGACAAAAATAGAGTGAGAGAAAGAGTAATATTGAATGCTTTCGATGCTATCAATAGCGCTTGTGGCACATAAATGCAAATGGCATAGCCAGAGACGGTAGATTATGTCGATATTCGCTGTCAAGTTAAAAATATGCATTTTGTTCGATTTTTTTGAAAATCGTTTTCTTCTCTTTTGCTCTCAATTTCGCTTGTGTTTTACTTTGTTTTGTGTTTTTTTTTCACCCAGTTCACATTCTCATTTTACAACGAGCGCATATTAGTGTCGATGGCTGCAAAGTCCATGCAATACCATAAAAAAAAAATCGACGAAACAAAAATGAACTGACTGCAACACACACACACACACATATACAGCAACAACCCTTGCCAATGGGATTAAAAATGCCATCAAATAAATTGGTTTCACCATTTCATTTCCATAGATTTTGTCGTTTCGTCGACGTGCGCTTTTAGTTGCTTCATCGTTTGTCTTTTTTCTTCATTTTCTCCTCACACTTTCGGAGAAATGTACAGTTCTCGCCTCTCTCTCTCTCTCTCGCTCTCTCTCGCTCTCTCTCTCTCACTCTCTCTCACTCTCTCTCACTCTCTCTCACTCTCTCTCACTCTCTCTCACTCTCTCTCTCTCTCTCTCTCTCTCTCTCTCTCTCTCGATCACACACACGCCCCTTTAGTTCTGTCGTATTCTGTTATTATCCGTATGTTCATTCCTTTCATTAATACTTGCGCTTCTCGAGGCTCTTTGTTAATGGTTTAGCTTTTTTGGACTCGTTGACGTTCAGACGCAATCATAACTGGTTTGAAAACTGTTTAGGATGCATAACTGCTCCAAAATCTCTGACAAGCCATCTGTTCAATGCAAGTTTGCACAGCTGTCATTTGGCAAATACTCATTTTTTTTTCATCATTTCCTTTTCTCTCCATATCGTGGATCATATCGAGTGGCAAATAGAAAGAAAAAATCTTGAATTTCAATGGACAGTGGCGAATGAACTGATGCTTAATAAATATAAGACATTTGTGAAATTCACGTCACCGGCAACTTTTCTCCATAGAAAAATGATTGCAATCATTTATGCTAAATTTAACATTATATTGCGCTTTATCCAAACGTTAATAAGCATGAATGATCGATATTAGAATCGGTAGATAGAGTAAGAGAACGAGAGACAGAGAGAGAAAGAGAGAGAGAGGGAGAGAGAGAAAGTGAACAACTGTCGTTATTTGTCATCATGCATTTGTCCAATTATGAGAAATCAATATACCAACCATACAGTATAATAATTCTCCCAGCTGTCATCAAAGTTACAGAATTCGAAGTGACTCTCGAAATGAGTATAATTGAATCCAGTCAATTTCCAAAATTGGAACCGAGCAAAAGAACTCCCATATCTTGTTTTAAATTATGAACATTTTGCAAATGTATTATCCACTAAATAGATCTTTCGGAAGATAGTCTTTGCATCAGTTCGATTTTTTCTTCCATTGAAGAGAGATAGAGAGAAAGAGAGAGAGAGAGAGCGAGAGAGAGAGAGAGAGAGAAAAAAAGCAGTCTTTGCCATTCTTTGCAGAGATTTAATCAAATTCAGCAATGAGTGATTTTAGAGAGAACTTTGTGTTTGTTAATTAGTTTTGGTGCGTTTATTCAGATAAAATTCACTTTGAATCAACATTTACTTGCATGCACAAAACTTAATGCACAACGGAAAAACACTTGGGAAACAGTAAAGAAAGTGTTTTCGTAATAAATTCAAGAATCATGCACGTGCAAAACTTCTATTTTCTAACTGCATTTTGGTGGTGTACGACATTTGGCAAAAAAAAAAAAAAAAACCCAAAAAAGCACGCATACACATAGAGCAGTCAATTTGCGCTAAGCAACACCATATTATGTAAATTTTCCTTAGACTAAACATTCCGCAAAATAAATTTCAGATTTCATTAATTTTTCTGTGTTGCGCATTTTCGCTGAAAATCTTAGTTGATGCAATTGCATGGGAATATTAATGAGAAAACAGCAACTCCCGTGCAAACACACACACACAGAGAGAGCACAAACTTATGATTTTTGATATAAATTTCATTTGCATATACTTTTGCTACTTTGTCGGCATGTTTAGCTCGTTCCCATTGAAATCGAAATCAATTCTTCAACGATGAATTCCAATGACACTTGAATCATATCTTGGTAGATGAAAATCAACACACAAAAAGAAAAAAACAAAAACAAAAAGATATTATGATATTACAACAGTTAGTTGCCATCAATCAAAAGCAGTGTAATGAATACGAGAAATTTGTTGGAAAGTTTGCAACAATAAATCACATTTCGAAGGGAAAACACACAGTTGGTAAATGAGTTTGAATGGGAAACTACTGTGTGCAATTACTTCTTTGTTTACTGGTGCAAAATATGAATGTTGAAAGCTCATGGCGGGATCATTTAAACTTATGGTTAGAAATGCCATCATTCACATATCTCAAATGATTCAGACCATTTTAAAGTAAATACTGTAAATATTCACAAAGTATTTAGACACAAAAGTGCAAGCAATAATAAAATTAAATAAAATTGAAATACAATTTTGAGAATCATAGTTTTGGTAAGCCTCAAATAAAATTTATAAACAAGACAAGCTTCATTATATATTTTCATTCATTTTACTTCTATTTAACTTAGATTTGAAATGTAAATCAATGTTATGCGTGAAGATGCCTTACCGCAATATATTATTCGAAAGTTAAACTCATGTAATGTTAGGCCATTTACCGGCACCAGATTACAGACAGTCAAATAAACACTTTCGTTCATTTACTCTTTTCAACTATTTATGTCGAAAATTTTGATGGTTTCAATTTGCAAAGTTGTTTTTTTTTTGTTCTTTCGCATAATCTTCCCCCATCAATCAAAGCTCAAAACACATTGCTTCAATAAAATTGTATTGTGGTTGTCTGTGAGTGAATGAGTGAGTGAGTGTATGCTTTAAGTGTTTATCCAATTTATAAATGTTTTCAGACAATTTCTCTGAATATCAAAACAAGTTCATATTCCGTTACGTTGTCTTTATTGTTGTTGCCGTTGTCGCATCATGTCGCGTCGCGTCGCGTCTCGTCGATTTTCTGAATTTGATTCGTGCACATTTAATAAACTTGAATGATTTCCTTGCATTGCTATCTAGATTTTATTACATTTCAAGTTGATGTAGTTTTAGAAGAGCACTTTTATCGCTTGAAATACCGAAGTATTTTAATTATGTTTGAAGATGTTGCCACTAATAGTTGTTGAATGTTATGGAAAAAAAAACGACTAAAATAGAAAAATACGTTAAATTTTTGTTTTATATTTTCTGATATTATGATTCATGCTAAAAACAAGTGTTCAATTTCATTTTATAACCATTGCACAATAATTTTCAATAAATTCAAAATTATATTCACTTCGTTACATTGAAGAACTACACAAGAATTCAACATGAAAATTTAATCATCATATAAAAATCATTGTAAATGTTACCGAGAAATGAATGTATTTAATAAAGTGTTGGAAGGTCATGCAAGACGAACTAATTTTGAATGTAAATATTTGTTCAGGGCAGTGGCCGAAAATATGCAAAAGCATTGAATTCTTTTCTTCTTCCTCTGTTATTTACATTCATTTAGCATTGCTTTTCAGGCTATTCAACTGATTGTGTTGTATTACGTTCGTTTTTTTTTTTCAGTTCTCTTTTTTCCAATTCATTACAAAACTTTTCTCATTCGCATTGAAACATCGACAGCAAAGAAATATCGACGACAGCTTGCTATTGATAAAGTGCGACCAAATGGTGAAATAAAATTGAAACGAGGAAGAAGAGAAGAAGAGAAGAAGAGAAGAAGAAGAAGAAGAAGAAGAAGCAGCAGAAGAAGAAGAGGAAGAAAAAAGAAGAAGAAGAAGAGAGTAAAAAAAACGCCCGTACTTTTGCACAGTGGATGCAATAGACATTTGCTTTGCACCACAAAATATATTTATAGCGCTTGGGCTGCTTTTTATTCCTACTTCTCATTGCCATTCGCAATCCACGCCTAACTTATTATTTTTATTTCCATTTTTTTCCCGTTTTGCGTATGCGAGTGCGATTGAGTCTGTTGTGGTGGTCGGTGAATTAGAGTACCGTTTAAGCGTGTGTAATGTGATGACTGTGTTTTTTCTTCTCTCTCTTCTAGTATTGTTGGCGTATTCTGCAATTTATTATTTATGGTGATGTCTTTGACACGCCTCAATCGGATGTGCTATTTGTCAATATTCATTCGAAAAATGCGGCTAGTAAACAATAACGAATAAAAACGATAAAAAAAAAATACTTTCGAAGTATTTATCGAGCGCGCAATATGAAAGAAACATCAACACAGGTATTACGTCGAAGGAAAGAGAGATAAAAAAAAGCCGTCCATTACTTGATTATGAAATAGCAAAATATTGATATAGATAGCAGAAAATCGCTTTAGAAATTGTTCACCAGGCCTATAAATGCGCTGGGCAAAGCCGCTAGCATGCTTGTCGGGCGGTTTTTTTTTGTGCGACTAAACAATACTTATGTTTTTTTATTTCACGCAAAAAAAAAAGAGAGCCACTTTCCCATTGCGTTTTAGTTGCGAGAGTTCAACCGCACCGTTCATAGTTCAATGTTAGAAATCGTATTTTAATGGAAAAACTTGCCGGTTTTTTATTATACCAACCAGACCAATAATTCCAATAAAAAACAACAACCGACACTTCCACACCTGAATTTTGCAAAAATTGCCTCTATTCATTCAAATAATCACTAACACAGTGAATTATATAAAAAAAAAAAAACCAGTACCACGAAAAGAAACGCAATAAATAGATTATAATAAATTTATGCCTAACATAATTGACCGGAACCGTAAAGCGAAATCGAATTATTCGCTATGTTGAATGGTTTGTGTGTTTGGATCAAGTTAGCTTTGATAAGTTGAGCTGTTGATTTATCTGCTGTCAATCGCATATCATTGAAAAGGGAAAAATAACAAAACTGCCAACATTTCAGTTTTTTTTTTTTTTCTTTTTTCTTCTCATTCATGGCATGTTATAGCCACAATAAAGGTGGGGCGTACATTCAATTTGTCGGTCATATTTCGTATTGAATGGATCATTTTGCAGGTAAATATGACCGAATTAGCTCATAATTTCTTATTTGTGTTTGTTCTTTTGTTCGCATCACAAACACATGAAATGTATGTATAAATGAGGATGACATTCTTTAAGTGTAATATTACCGTGAGAATTATGGAAAATGGTACGCTTATCTTTTGATAAAAAAAAAAAAAACATACGCACAACAGAAACTCAATGCAGAAATAACAACATTAATATAATTCAACGTGAAATTTATGTAATCTTATGGTTTTTTGGTAAGTTAAACCAATGTTACCAATGCATCGTTCATTTTCTTTTTCGCATTTCCTTTTCTGTATAGGCATAGCACACGCTCTTTCAAGTGTATGGGAAACCCTTTGAAGAGACAAAATCAAATACCAAAAGAATAAACAACACTCATACAAAACATACGAAATGCCAATTTTAACATGGCCAAAATACATTTTTCACCTTTAGGTTATCGTTTGTATGCGAACAATACATCTCTCATTTCTTTCGTCCTTCTTTGCTTCGCACTTTTACTATTATCTCTTATTCGTTTTTTCCCCCCTCATATCTCAGTGCTCTGCTCTGTTCATTTTGTTGCTCGGATATTTATAATGTATAATAAAAATGTGTGTCACATCGTAATACAATATGATTCTCATCAGACAAACAAAAGGCAAAATAACTGAACATCATTGTAAAGTGAATGACGCGCAGAGAGAATGAGAGAAAAATGGAAGGCATCCATATCAAAATGTTGCTGCCACGGGGAACAAGCAAGCAAACCGAAAAGAATCAAATGAAAAGACGACAATGTTTTCAACTGAATCGGTGTATTTTCCCGTTTCTTTTCGTTGCTTTTGTTGTAACATTTGTTTGTGTATATTTTAAGTTGGTTGTCAGCTTCTGTTGTTTGTGGCTGTTGACTTAAATAACCTGAAGTCAATCTTACATTAAATTGTATTATTCTTTAGGGTTTCAATTCAATCAACGCACTTGACTTTATTCAGCGAAACAAAAGTAGAAAATACGAAACAACCAGCAGAAGAATATGAAGAAGACGAAGACGAATGTAAACGTGTCGCCGATCTTTTTTTTTTTTTTTTTTTTTTTCTCTTCGTTTATATTGTTATTTCATGTACCTTCATCAGGCGAAAAATGAAAAACACGGCACGTAAATGCTGAGGTTTTTCTATCTTGGCAGGTTTCGGTAGAACCAACTCCACTGACTTTGATTCTTTGGTACTTCTACTTGCTATCACTAATAATGCCAATTTAACAATTTTATTTTATTCACCATTCACACAAAACAAAATAAAAAAAAAAAAAACAGCGAACATTGGGCTCAACGTGGCAGAAAAAAAAATTACATCAACGTTATTCTACGAAACC
>JAQOWM010000712.1:215000-282500 GCA_029041755.1 Resseliella maxima
TATGAAAGGCAACCATCTGGTTTTTGTGTTTACTGTCGTAAATTTTATTCGCACAGCAGGCGATTCAACTATGAAATCACCGGAAAAAAAGAGTCTCAACAAAAAAAAAAAAAAAAATTTTATTTATTTTGCACAATCGACGAATGTGTCGAAGGAAAAAGAATTTTTTTTTTCTTTTTGCACTGAAAAAAAAAACGTAAATTTGTTTATTTCCAAACCGCGCGAAAACTAAAATTTTACCTGTGCTTTTTCCGGCATTTAAATCATGTGAATAGTAAATGAAGCAGTAAAACATTCCCTCATGATATTTTTTTTTTCTTTTTAATTCTTTCGCTAACATGCCAGAGCTAATTTTCATTTATGAAAAATGTGCGATGAAGAAAACGTTTCAATGAAATGTATGTTAAAATACACTCAATTGTGTTAATAAAAAAAAATGGTCAGTGTGTTTGTTCAAAGGGTTCGTTGTTGTCTTTTAATTTTGTTAATTGAACATTCTATAATTGATAAAGTGGGTGGTGCCAAAAAAAAAAAAACATGCATTGGATTGAGTCATTGACCAATGAACAAAAAACCAAAAAATTGCCTCAACCCGTTCGGCCTTCAAGCCAAATTGAACCCGTTTACTTGAATTGTTTCCGGAACTTCCGAGTATTACACCATGATATTTTTTACCTGATCAAATAATAATTTGTTAAGCAAATATTTGAAATCTAAGAGTGGCTTGCTGCTTCACGTATGGAAGAAAAAAATTTCTCATCCGAAGAAAAAATGCACTTACATTTTCATTAAATGTAATGAACCATATATGCACCTACAGCATTTCAGTATTGCACAAACTAGAGTGGCTAGACATTTTATTTAAAAAACTCAATTAATTAATATTACTTATGGTACGGTATCACCACATTACCAAAGCCGAAACACATGGATAAAACTGATTTTGTGTGAAAAACAAATTACAACATGAAAAACTTTTTTAATTTCGTTAACACTGGCAAAAGCTCATATTTTAAACTAATCAAATGTGCATTGGATCAAAAACAAGAGCGGTAAATCTCGCTTGAAATTATATTATGTTAAATGTTTTTGATATTTCGCAGCATGTGCAAACAATTTCAACATTACTCATGGGAAAATATGACGCATTGCCACAACTCAACTGTCGACCTTGTTTATGAATTTAAGAATAAACAACAACAAATCATCCCCCAAAAAGAAAAGAAAAAAGAAAAAAGAAAATCAAAATTTTTTCAGACCGTACGATTATTTCCAATCAATTAATTCTTCAATTTGACCTTGGGTTTCCATAACAAAATTCAATATCATATAATGGATTTTCTAAATCAAGTCAAAACAATATTATCGGTTAAAATACCAACGATTTTCATTTTTGACGCTTCATTCATTCTCAGACTGATGGCTACTGTCATCGATTTATTTTTATACCTTGTTTTCATTTACTCTTATGAATACGTGCATTCCAAATTCAGAGCGAAGAATTTTACAATTCAATGCGCACTCGGAAATTTTTATTTTCTTATTAACTGGCATTCAATATTGAGTGATCTGTCGGTTTGGTTGAACTTTGCAAAATCGGTATTCAATCTGAATTCCTAAGCTGATCATACAAAAATAAAAAACCTTTTTTTCTGCTTGATTGTATGTCTGTTGCGTGAACAAATAAAACTAAATAGATGTGAGCGCCTGTGGCCATTTGTTCAAGGCTCATTTGTTTTCCAGCCACTTGTTTATCTTTCACCTTTCTTCTTCTCTCGACATTATATTGTATTTCATCCATTGAGTAACCATTGGTCGCCCCACAGAACGAACAATCTACAAAATGAAATTGTTTTTATTGTCGATTGGAGTCCAATTTTTCTTTTTTTTTTTCGAATAAATTCTGCTTAAAAATTAACTGAATGATTTCAATTAAAAAATTTTCTTCAATTGATTTGAACATTTGATAAATGTACAAGAGTTAAAAATTAACTGAATTGTTTTCTAGTTGAATTCAACTTAAAACTGCAATGTCATGCAATAAAAGCATCGAAATTTGTTATGAATTACGCAATTGTGTTAAAATGAGCAAACGATATTCATTAAAGCATTAGGTTTTAGACAAGTAAAATTGTTGAGCAACAGACAAAAATTAATTGTTTGCGATGTAAAATGGGGTAGTGTTTGGTGTGCGATGGCAAATGTATATATATATATGCAAGTATGTGTAATGTAAGCTTTTGTTGTGTATGTAAGAGAAGTGATAAATAAAATGCCATTGTTGTGTGTGCGCTTATTTGAGTTGTATGTGAATTAAGTACATCTGCTGCAGTATATTATCGAACAAGTTGGCATTTTGGTTCACACAAGCATTTATTACGGTGGTGCGTTCGCGGCTGCTTTTTGATACAGCCAAGCGAACATTGTGGGCTTTGCAAATAAATGGCATATGTGACTGTGGAAATTTGGAGAAACCAAGCAAGCGACGGGGTATGGTATTTACCCTGAATAGAGCAGTAGAGAAATAAGCGAGCAAGAGGCAAAGACTAATTGCGAATTTCATTCAAAACATATAGAAAACAAGAGAGAGAGAGAGAGAGAGAGAGAGAGAGAGCAAGTGAACTTGAACAACGGCAATTTCTTCTTCAGGATAAAGTTTTGTGCGTATCTCTTATCGCTTTCATATTGAATTGAAATGAAATGGGTATTTTTGGTGCAACGTTGTTGCCTCGCATTGTCGCTCCCGTGATTTTTGTGTTTGTTTGTTTGTGTGTACCGCACAAGTGCAAACACTTAGTTCACTGTAGAATGAATGCTAGACAATTTTGGGCGAACATTCACATGCATCGCTCTTCTCTTCTTTTCTTTTTTTTTTTTACTTTTTCCCCTGTTCTATCTGTCTTCTTTATTTTCGGATTCTCTTCATTATTTTTCCCTTTCTTTCTAGACGATTCAACTGTGTTTACATGCTCTGGGAATCAAATCACATGCTTGAACCGAAAATTCTGAAATGAAATCACACATTCAAACGAAAACAAATGAAATTAGAATGGATGAATTGCTCAATAAGTTTTTTGTTGTTTTGAATTGGCACACCGAACAAAAGACAGCCGCATCCAGCTAGCATCCATAAGCGTTTCGCAAAATAAAGTTTTCTTCACATGGTCAACCATGAGTTAAAAATTCAGCCATAAATAACAATGCAGCCATGTTTGGGCTAGCGGCGAAACATATGCGAATGTAATTTTTACATGGTGCCAGTGATATCTTTATGCAAATGATACCGTTGCCTTTTCAAGCTTTATTTTAAACAAAACATTGTACAAAACCTCTGGCGATAACATCGGACATTGTTTTTTTTTTTTCACATTATCACAGGCAAAATATGATCGGCATGTAAATGACTTTCTTCTCGAACGGTGGTTCATGGTCTGAAAATGAAGAGAAAAATAAAAAGAACATACCAGCCAAAACACATTTCACGTATCATTACCAAATGAGCACTTGATTCTAAACAACATGTCCTATTTGTTGTTGATGTTGTTGTTGTGCATTTTTTCGCTCAGCGAATCGAATAGTTTTGGCCATGGAGTATATTTAGATGGCTCGTCATTTGAACTGAGCTCTTATAACTCTATATATGTGATATAAACACACATTACTATTATTTCTATAATTTCTATTAATTTCATTGACTTCATGTGTATAATAGACTAGATTATAATAGAGATGATCGAATCGTGAACAATTGCAGTGTCAGTGTCGGTCGGGAACAAAAATTTCTTTTTTTTTTTTCAATTTAAAATTGAGAAAACCACCCATCTAAGTGCACTCCTAACCACCTATCTCGCTACCTAGATGGCCATCATTGATGTAAGTCTTTTTCATGAATATAACACTGACATCTGTCTTCTATGTTTCTGCTATCATAGTTGTAAGCCATTACAATGAAAGTTAGTTCATAGGTAGAATTCAACGAAAATATACACCTTTCATCCATCACTTTATCTATGATCGCGTATAAATGACTTTCTTTCCGCACGATACAAGGATCAAAAATAAAAGAAAAACATGCCAGACAAAACATAGTATTTTCTATAAAAGGAGTACTCGATTCTAAACATTAAGTTCTAATTATTTGTCATTGTTTTTTCTTTTAAAGCAATTTTGGCCGATTTTTAGATTCACATTTTATGCAAATGTTATTCGTTGTGCATGTTCAACGTTCGAATATTTACTCAATTACTTGATGTTCCTAATGACCTTTGTTACTAGCGCATAGTTTTTGATCGCTGAGTGTATGTTTTTTATTTCTATTTCTTCTCTTCAGCCAATTCCAATGCATGCTCATGCTTATTCTCTTCTATACCTTTACTCTCCATCTATTTTCTTTGTTTTTTGTTTCTTCTGAAAAATAAAACGACCGAAATTATTCTCATATTGTAGTTTTCGAGTTAATTACTTTTCTTGCAAACAAAAAGACAAATAAAAAGTGTTCGCGAGAACTAGAAAACGTGTAAACAAGTTGCCTCCTTTTATCCAACTAAAGTTTCTAAATGTCAGCATTTGTTTTCATTTCAGAAGCGCTTTTTCATTTGGTGCCAACATAATACAACAGCAAAAACCTATAGAGAGACAGAGAGAAATGGAGAGAGACAGAGAGAGAGAAAAAAAGGAAAAACGCACAGTATCATGTATTTATTATGTACCGTAAAAGTTTAATTGCGCAGAAAAAATTTGTGTATTTGCAAAATCCCTATATAGTAAAACATTTTTTTGCGCTGCTGCTGCTGTTAATATTGTTGTTGTCGTGTTTCTATTTTTTTTCTTTTTGCTTATTCGGATTGAAAATAGATCAGCTTTAGCGTTGAAATGCGAATTTTCCGGTAGACAATGTTATATAGCGGAAATGAAAAAATTATAAAAAAGACCAGTCCCAAAATCTCAAAGCATTTTTTCCATTTGTACAATTCTTCTTATTCCCGGCCATTTGTGAAATAACGATGTTTATTCACAGTTAAAACTACTATCAAAAGCGTTAAATTTTTCTCTTTTTTTTCTTTTTGCTGAAACTACCCGCTCCTGATGAACGCGCTCAATGAAAAGAGAAAGAGTGAGTAAAAACATTTGAATCAACGAAAAAGAGCAAGCTGATCTCGACAAACACAATTTGTTTTGGTTCGTGAAACACACCGCAATTTAATCGATACAATAAACTATCAGGATATCGCTAGTGAAAATGTGAACGGAGATCGCCAAAAACCGTAGTTAACTTTTCGAATGGAGCTGCAAACACGATTTGTGGCATCATTTACTTATGCAGACTATCAAAAACTTCGGATGCAATGAACATTCATGGTTAAATCCACTCTCTCTCTCTCTCTCTCTCTCTCTCTCTCTCTCTCTCTGTGTGTGTGTGTGTGTGTTTGCGCGCTATATGGTGGCTATGATATAATATTTGTGATTATTACCGCTCTTGTCAGAAGTCCTAGAAATTTATACAAACTTTTCACCCATATCTTTCTATATTACCGCGCGCCTCGTATTTACCGCCGTCGCCACCACAAATGCAAAACCAAAACGAACGAGTAAAATGGTGGAAAAGACATTCGAAAAAAAGCAACAAAAACACGAAATGAATAAAAATAAATTAGGGTAATTCATTGAAACGAAGAAAATTTATGCCATTCACACGCTTTTTCTAAAGGTGGAGACGCTGATGGTGAAACGAGAAATCAACCGCAAACAGAATAAAAAAAAAATTACGTTGAATGGTAACGTTTTACACCGGGCAAACTTTAACTTGATTTCGTTATAACGGTTAGTTTTGTTGCCCCGCCAATGTACAGACACACCACTTCACTTGATGATCTTTTTCACGGCACGAAGGAAAAGTAATAACATAAACAACAACATTCGGGTGGTTTTTCTTCTTTCGATTCCCTTTCGATGTTTTTTCATTACTTTTTTAGCCAGTGGATGTGAGTTTATTTCGCTTGATATTTTGTTGCTTCATTTTCTAAAAGATCAAAACTATTAACCCAACACGTTTTTCAATTTGTTTGCTTCTTTTTTTAACTTATTGCGTAAACTTTTTCACAAGCTGCATACATTTTTCCACCAAAAGTCATATAATTGGTCACAGTTTTTTTTTTTTTTTTTTTTTTTTTTTTAACTTTGTACAAAAATGAATGTGTGCAATTTCAATTCGAAACACTTTGAACTTTGTATTCATTGTGGTGTGACCATTATTTCAGAGTTGATTGCATTGCATTGTTTACATGTAAACTCCGTTTTAAATAATTCATTTGCTTTTGGTGCCGAAAAAAAAAGAGTTAATGACAACAATTATTGCCGCTTGTTGATCAACTCAATCAATTGCCATTTAAATAACTCAAAAACAACTTAATTTTCACACTTGTTTGTTGTACTACAACTCAATTACCAAACACTAGCAAACTTTTTTTTTCTCTCACACACAAATAAACTGTCGCCAACTGTATTCGAATTTAACTGACTACGCTATGTGCATGATGATTTATGTAACACATCGAACTCAATAATAAAATCAAAGCTCTTTTTGTTGATTAATTCATCATTTGAATTAGGATTGTTTTGATTGATTTTTGAAATAGAATATTCATTGAATACGATAGTTGATTTTAAATCAATTCAAATTTTCAGTAGCATTGATTAAAATTCAACGTGATTATGCATGGTTTGAATGGTTTATAATGGATTTTAAAACGAATACAACAAAAATGGTTTAAAATTCATGGGATATAATCAATTTTATAAGCTCTAAGCCAAACTCTGAATGGCATGTGCTAATGCATTGATAGCTTATTTTTAAACAATTGAAAGAAGAAAAAAAAAACATTTATTCGCATTTTGAAAGCGTTACAATTTCAGGTGAATTTTTTTTTTTTTTTTTTTCATAAAATAAAATTTATAATTTTATTATTCAATTAAATGTGAGTATTGCCATCAAAATACATATGTATAACGTTACCGCACGATTAGGGTATAATTTATCATTGAGTTTGATGCAAAACGATAGGAATGATCCAAAATATTCCACATTGAATGGGTTTTAGAGATAAACGAGTTTGTAACACGAGCACAAAAGACAACGGTTTCAGGTGGTTGCAATATGAAGAATTACTTAATTCAAATGAATGCGTTACCCTAGTCGCTTAAATGACCTCCTGCCGCACACAATTCATATGCAGTTGTGTATGATACCCGCTATTCTATCTGGTTCACTGGTGTTCGCTGAAAATATTGTGGTCTGAGAAATAATCCCAAATACAAATGTCCTGTCGAGCTAGCTCAGTAATGACTGCATTTTATGCAAACGCTTGTAAGAGCACAGTTTGTTGTAATTTCGCTTTCTGCAACAATTAAAACCACAATTCATAAAATGCTCTCTATGTCGGTCTTGCTCTGTCTCTCTTTTCCTCTTTCTCTTTATCCGTATGCCATTAGTTTCGACGCAAAAATTGACCATTTAGCAAAAATGGTTGCGTTGCCTAATTTAATTTACACAAAAACTACAAAAAAAATAATTATATCTCGGGTTTGCATGGTGCATGCTTATGTTCTCACCACCTCGTCTTTTTTTTTCTTTTTTTTTCTTTTTTGTTCAAGCATTTCAAACGAAAAATAGAAAAAATTTTCAATTTTGATTTTAATCGCGGAAATTTCGTTTAATTGCAATAAATGAGATTATGTTTCGTACAAACCATTTTTTGTTTTTATTCTTTATAATGTAGCATTGAGTCAATGGTAAATTTAATCTTTGTTGCAGTGCGCTGCATCAGCAGAGATGCCAAGAATTGGCACTATAAATCACAAGCGTGACGCGTAGAAAAAGCGCAACGAATAAACAAAAGGAAAGGAAAAAAAAAAAATAAATAGAATTGACGACATCAAACAATTTTCGCTTTCTTTTACTTGAGAATGGAACAGAATAAAAATAGCAAATAAGCTCGAGAAATATATTTTTATTATTTTTGTTGTTGCTGTTGTTGTTATTGTTATTTTTGCTTTTATTGGATATGTTTGGTTGTATGTCTGCTTGCGTGTGATATGAAAGAGTTCGACCACACTGTACGCGATATCTATCTCACTTTTATTTCTGTTGCTGGCGAATTTTAATCTTCTTACAGCAAAATGTTCACGTTTCAGCTTTAACAATTTCGAAGGACGACCAAAGCAATTCGTACAAATAAATTCTCATACTCGTTTTTACCATCTCTCACATACGCGCACGAAGCTTCAACAAATTAAATTTCGAGCAGACAACAAACAAATGCATTACAAGTGGGAATGAAGGTGTCAGACATCACCGTTGAGCTTCGGCCATAAAGTATGCTACAAATTCACTCACTCTCAAACCCACGTAACATATACACACACAAATTCACGCAACATGAAAATCGGAAAACAAGAAAGAGATGCCTCGCTATAAATGGCTATGTGTATTTCATTTATTTCCTTTTTCTTTTATTCTTTCTTCGTATTTTCTCTTTCCACATCACATCGTTTTGTATCGCTTTTCATATTTTTATTTATCCCTGTCGCTAGTTTCGACTTGAATAAATTTTCTAATGCCTCCCATATAAATCTAGTCTGTTGCATCCTTCCGAAAGGTAACACATGATGATCCCAAATGCTTTCACCCAACTTCAACTCATTCTCTTTCTCTCTCTCTCTCTCTCTCTCTCTCTCTCTCTCTCTCTCTCTCTCTGTCTCTTTCTATCTTCCTTTCTCTCTCTCTCCCTTTCTCTCTCTATCGCGTGCATTCTCATTCTTCTACATCTCATTTGTTCATTCTATGTTGAATTCAATCTCATTCTTGTTCATCCATTCAGTCAAATCGTAGTGAAATAAAAATACACAGCAAAAATTGAAATAAAATGAATGACGGAACATAAAAGAAACAACAAGAAAAAAATGTGGAAAAGGATGCAAAAACGAAAAAGAAATTCCGGGACATAACATTCAAGATGCAGGTAAAAGTAGTTTTATTACATTCGTCAGCTTAAGCAAACTATGACAGTGGCGCTATGTGCTAATGCCAACATACAAAATATTTGCACGAAAGAGCAAGTGAATGGATTCAAGAGAACAGCGAATGAGAAATACAACATCATAAACTTAGTTTTGTAACAGACTGCCGTAGATTGAAGTTGATGTCTTGTAATCTGTGCACAGTTGACTGAAGAAAATTGCATTTATCATATTTTTCTCGCGCGTTATCTTCACTACCATTTCTTCACTGATCAAATTTATCCGCTTCACATTTTTATAACTATGTTTCATTTTTTTGCCATTCAACATTTTCTTCAACTAGTTGTCCTTGGAATAAAATGACAATCTTTTTTTTTTTATTTTTTTTTTTTATTGTTGTTATTGCTCGTCTCTCACACTTTCGCTTCCATTTTATCCGTTGCAATTTGAATGAGATTCATTTTGAATGACAAACATCTCTGGTTTCAAAGATTCTTCCTTTCTTACAAGTATAATCAAATGTAATTTGTTTGATGGTGAGTTTCAGTTGCAATCATACAACATTGAAATTTATTTTTCAACAACAATTTTTGATCCAATTATTTGATTTAGTGTTGCAACGTTGACTAAATTAAAGTAAAATCCTTCTCAATTAGTTGTAATAGTGAAAATAATGACCTGCTTTTGTTTTTTTTTTTTTTTTTCAAAAATGTTTATAGATGAAAAATGATTCTGTTTACATAATAACGCAAACGTCTGATTCTTTCACTCTTTCTCCCTTTCTTCCTTTCTCCCATTCTTTCTTTCTCCTTTTCTCCGTTTCTCACCTTTTCCGCCCTTTTTCACCCTTTTTTTGCCCTTTCTCTCAATGAATTCAAGCGAATTATTCTCAATTTATTCCAAATTTTGTGTAATGAAAATATGAAAAGTTTGTTTTTGTGCAAGTTGTGTTCGTTTTTGATTTCGTTTACTTTGTTTTCGGAAAATTATTGGCAATTGCATCTATTACATGGTAAAAGCGTGAAACGTTTAGTTTGTTTTGCTTACGTGCACACCGAAGTTTGAGCATCAATAAATTACCGAATGCTGTTTGTATTGTTGTTGTTTCTTTTTTTTTTTTTGTTCGTTCGTTTGTTTGTTTGTTTGTTTGTTTATTAGTGCTAAGTCTTGAGTCGTGTCGATGCAATGTGTAATACGATACAATAAATACCATTGACTTGTGCATCCCGTTGCAATAATTCATACTTAATAATAAATAATACAATTAGAATGAGGTGGAAATGAATGCTAAATAAAATCAGACAAACGAAAACAGAAATTGTGCAGATGCACAACATTTCGGAGAATAAACAGCGAATGGCAAAAAAAACCATTCGAAGAAATTCAATACAGAGTCAGCAATATCAGTAACACTTTAACCAATGACCAAATGTTTTACCTTTCGTGGAATCGATGGTTTCAATGTTTTATTTATTTTATTTCTTTTCTTCATTTTGTTCAACTGTTTTTTTTTATTTTGTTTTTGCAGTTAACTCAAATCGAACATTTACCCTTGCACGGAAAATGGATAAATGATAATTGGCAAGTATCTTGAAAATTCGATTTGTGGCTGATGAGCTGTCGAACGATGCGAGCACAAATTGAATTCTTTTTAATTAAATCAGCAAATACGAATTTAATTGCTTGAACTTTTCAAAATGAAACGTGTCGATTATAATAAAATACAATGGTAAGCTGACCTCTCCGCAACTATCATTTAAATTATAAGCTTACCGCATTGCATCTCTGTCACCTGGAATTAAATAGATTCAATGTGATTTACGTAATGCAATTGTACAAATTTCAAACTTATTCATTTTAATTCTACTTTATTAAATATTTCACTCAAACAAAATCCAATTGAAATTGCTAATCAAAATAATAAGTTCGGTATTCTGTCGATTCTCTAACAAATTGCACAACCACATTGAAGTGCATATATTGTTTGCACTCGTAATAGATTTGAAATGGAAATGAGTGAAATGAACGAAAATATATATATTTAGAGACAGGCAGAAGAGAGAGAGAGAGAGAGAGAGAGAGAGAGAGAGAGAGAGAGAGAGAGAGAAAATAGCATTTGCAAGAAATGAAAACCATTCAATTAAAAGTTCAACAATAATCACGATAAAAATGAATATCAAAACCAACACAATCCACTAAATTCCACGGCAAACAGTCGAACTGAAAATCGAGACTAAACTTTTTAATATTATGAGCAAAAGAAAATATTACAAATTTCATTATATATGCTATTCTTACTCGCTGTTTCTATAGCAATCAAAAATTTAATGTCGGAATGAATGCTCAAGAGGCTTGTGTGTTTCACTTTCTTTCTTTCTCTTTCTTCCCCCCCCCCCTCTCTCTCTTACTCCTCTCTCAATCTCTCACTCCTGTTTCTTCTTCGGTTTCTCTCATTTTCATTTGCTCACTCTCATTCCTCTCGCTTATTTTTCGCACGAGGTCGACGTCGCTTATGCTTGCATCGCGCAAGTTAAATTGCACGACCAGGCAATATTCTTTGGAACCTATGTGAGTCAGTTGCAAAAGTTGGATTAGTGTATATCAGTAATTCAATATCGTAACGCCCAACAATAACAACAATCGGCTCAGCTACAAAGATAGCAAAATGAAGGAAATTTTATAATTTTTCCAAAATCGCTTTGTATTTGAAAGACAACTGTTTTCGAAATTATAATTTTAGTTTTTTTTTTCTGTCCTCGGGAATTGTTAGGAAAAATCTCATTTTCGAGCATCTGCTATATTTCTTTTGTAAATTTAATCATACTTCAAAAACTTAATCATAAATATGGCGGACAATTTTTGTTCTTTTTTTATTGTAATTTACCTTTAAAATATTCTAGTTGTAATACTTTTCTTTTATCAATCTCTGGGAGAAGTGGAAAAAAAACTGTTTTCAGTTTTTCATGGAGAAAGTCGCAAACAACGGTAACGAGAGCAAATGATTTAGCGTGGAACAGGATTGCAATGTGCAATTTTACAAAAATACAACTTCTTGTTAACAATGCTATTTAGTAGCATGGCTGTTTTTGTTGTTGTTGTTGCTGTTATTATTGTTGTTACGTTGTGTAAAAGTTGTACTACGCATAAAAAAAAATATATATATTAAACGAAACTTACCAAGTAATAAGTAATAATAAGAAGAAATAGGGCCAATAATCATGGTAGCAGTAGGTTGAAAAATGAAAATTCGTACGAGAAAGAATTGCAACAATACATAAATGAGAGAAATATTCGTGGAATTGCCAACGAAAGAGAGAAAAAAAAAAATCCTCAGAATGAAAAGCACTTATAAAATACAACAACGACACTACCTACCACCATACAAATTCTAAGAGTATTTTCTTTTCGATATGCCTATAAGAATGAAAAAAAAAAACAATTGCAAAACATATTTTTCTTATGATTGCCCATTAAAGACGTTTACATTTTTAATTTTTTTTTTCCTTTCCTCCATCCATTTCTATGGCGCAAACTAGGGCACAAATAAAATCGGTTTATTAATAAAAACAAAATTTGCCAGAAAAAAAAAAAACATTAAATAACATGAAAACATATAAAAAGTTAAATACAAAAGTTATGGAGTAATTGATATACAACGGAACAAAAAAAATATATATTAACGAAAGCGCCAAATGGCGGTGATTTTATGTGATCAGATTTTGTTGGGAAATTTTCACTAAAAAAGATTTTTAACAAACATTTTTACGATTTATTCATTTTGGGGCGCTAGTTTAGTGCAAACTTTTACATTGACAAAAAAAAAAAGAAAAAAAAATAGAGAGAGAACGAACGCGTGTTCATCATTATCTGCTTTTTAAAATGTTTGTGTTTGAAGCACATTCAACAAAATTGATCCGACAGATTTAACTTTTATTGAAAACTGTCTGAAAAGAGTCTTTTGAAATGAAAATCGGATTTGAATGTTTTATCATTGAATGCAGCCACAAAGGCGATTGCAATTAAATTGGCCAGTTATATCATCAACTTTGCTAATATTTAAAAGTCAACTTTTTCATCTATTCCTTATTAAAATGTGAAAAGAAAATAACCTATCGAGTTTTATTGAACACTTTTTTAGGAAAATATTTCAAGTTTCAATTCACGAAAAATTTAAAAATTGAATGAATAAAAGAGAACCGCATTTTCGAAGGTAATTCAATTTCATTTTAATATTCGATCAAATCAACCGTAAATGGTTTTACGGCACTTGTTCAGTAAATGGGGTTTATCACCTTTCCGCCCGATTCTATCGATTTAATTTCCTATTAAATGTGAACATCCAGATAACGATTTATTTAAATGCAATTGCAATCACAAAACCTGTGAAATAAATGAATATATATAACGGAAATGAAACGGATGAGCATTAATTTCTTCGTTTCGTGTATGTTCGTTTTTTTTCTTCCTCTTTTCTGATTTTATTATTGTTCATGGCAGGATTGGCAAATTAAAAAGCAAACAGGAAGCTTCAGAAATCTTGTAGTGACTCAACAAAAGTGTCGATTCAAAAATTCGCCTCATTAATTTCAGACTTTTCCAAGTGTCGGCATAAGCATTGTATGCAATCAAAGACAAAGAAGAAGAGAGAAGGAAAAAAAAAACATTGAAAAAGAAAAAAAAAAATGAGTGGAACAGTGAAAAAGGAAAAGAAAAAATGCGGATCTGGTTGAATGCGCACAAAGTGATTCAGAGAAAATATCTAATCTTTCATTTCATGTTGGTTCTTTTTTTTTTCATTCTTTCAGCCATTCTGTTGAAGTGTGATAAAAAGCGGGATGAACGAAAGAACTCCATTATTTGTAAGTGATTTGCATTTAATAGGTCTCATTATTCCAAAGAGAACGAGAGAAAAATTCACTGTTTTTCCAACTTTCATTCGTCGCATCATTATCCATTTGACGATGCATAAGCAGACTTTCGCGTAAACGAAAAAGGACACACACACACGTACACACACACACACATATACACTGACACTATGACGCCACTCAAAGGCTCAGGCTTTTAATTACCATTTTTTGTCACTGTTCCACGCAATCCATTATGTTTAACCACTTTTTGCCACCACAAAATAATTGCGATTCACAATGACAATCGAAATAAAATTTCGCTTTGGTTTGTTTGCGCACACACACACACACACACAGAAAATCAACACCCCGAAAACAATACCCATTGAAATCATTTAGTGTGACAAATACACAAGAAAAACATCAGCAAGTGTTTTTGCATTCGATTCATAGTTAATCAAGTGTATATTTCTTATATTCGTCTTCAGTAAAAGTTCATATCATCCATTTTTTTTTTCTTTTACGTTTTTTGTTTTTGTTTCGAAGGAGAACAATGACGATGATTGCACTAATTGCTATTTCGTTAAGAGAAAACCGAATCCCATCGTATTAGCCGCATTATTGTTTGGGCTAGTGATTTCATACAATTTCATTTCTTGCATTGATTCATTGAAGTGAATAAAAAAAAACCCCCGTTGAAATTAATACTAAGAATGTAGACAATTTTCAAAGGATGATATGATGATTTTTCATTATCTCAATGAATATTATGCTATTAAAGTGAACCGAAAATCATGATCGCTTTCATCATTGTATGTAAACGAAGCCTTATTGACAACTGCATTTTGGTTATTTGTCAAACGATGCAGCTTAATCTGCATTTCCTCTGGCAACACTGATCATTAAGTCTATGTTTTTAAAAAATGTTGTTTGGACATTCACCTAACTGTTTTTCTTTATTCATAGTTCAGTGTTGTTATTGCAAACATCAATTGCCTTATTGAAATCAAATTTTCGCTATAGTGCATTTAAGTAAGTCATTTTGTGCTCAAAATATTAAGTGATAAATTTAAATTTGTTTCCATACGTTTGTGAGTATTTTCGAGAAAGAAAAAGAAAAAAAAATGAACCCGATATTGATATTAATAATAGTATTCGAAATTTGTAAATGTATTTACAAAGAAAATGTTAAAAAACATGCTAAATCTTTCACTGATGTTTATTTTGTTATACTAAATGATTCGCATTGTAATTGGCATAATCGTTCAAAAAACCATAGCCTGTGCAAAAGTAAATTTTGCAAAGGAAAATTAATGGCAAAAATTATCAAAGAAATTGAATCAGCAAAGAAATCCATTTGGATTGCAATGTATAACATGAAAAATGATCTTATTATTGATAGTATTTTAAGAGCACGTATGCGTGGTATTGACGTAAAATTTATCGGTGATAAATCAAATGTAATTGACATTGAGGAGAACTGTAATCATGCGAAAAAAATGAAAGCAGCTGGTATGTACAAGATGTCCATTTGATTGAAAGATTGATTATAACTATTCAGAATTTCCTAAATTTTAAAAGGTATAGAGATCAAACTGGCTGGTGAAGAAAGGAAGTTAATGCACAACAAATTTTGTATGATTGATCCAATGTCGTCGGATGGAATGATCATCAATGGATCGTTAAACTGGAGCCAAGGGGTACGAAAATTTACATGTTCTTTTTTTTTGCAAATAAATTACTTATTTTTATTCTCATTTTTTCTATAGGGAATCCGAAATAATTGCGAAAATGTCACATTTATTTCAAATAATAATAAACTCGTTCACGGAAAATTCAAAGAAGTTTTTAATGAAATGTGGACTAAGGTTGCTTCACCATTTATTTTTTAATTCAAAAAATGCAAATAACATGCATGTGAATCATCCTGAATGGATTGCTTTTGCCTGGAACCCTTTACCTCAGATTTTCAAAAAAAAAAGACAAAAAAAAAAAAAAAAAAATAGTGAAACTTTATTTTATAAATATTATGTTACGACTTTGTATTTATTTACTTTTTTACCTGATATTATTTTAAAATATTCTTTTTTATTCTTTTTTTATTTTATAATTAAAAATAAAAAGAGGATTTTTTTTTTTTGAAAATTTTAAAAATTATTTTTTTTATTTTAATGATATAAAATATTGTCAAAGGCAAAGTTTGAGAGTATTACAAGAACAACAATTTTTGTGAAGACACTTATTCATTTTTATTTGTCATTAAAGTATTATTCAAAAAAAAGGTACATGTGAAATATACTCTACTTTACCGCTATATGAGTCTAGAAAAAAAAACATACTCTACTCTTAATCTCACCGATAGACATGTGTCAAATTTTTGTCTTATCATAAACAGCTGTTCTGTACACACAACAAATGAACTGACATAATGCTTTAAACTGGAAATGACAAAATGCATGAAGATTGGCGAAAGTTGGCAAAGGGCCAGAAAAGGTTGGTATTAGTGTTTTTCCAGATATACATATATATATGCATACATATACTGCGCGAAATAATTTTACCGACACTCACATTTTTTAATATATATTTTTTATATATATCTTCACAAAATGAAAAGATTTCGATTTTTTTTTTCTTTGTAATTTTATTACAATTTATTTACTAAAATATCACAAAAACATTATTTAAAAAAAAAAAAAAAATTGTGTTTATGGTATTTTTTTTTTTATTTTTCGATTTTTCGCTTCCAAAAAGTGTGAACAAATTTCACCGACACTTTACAATTCGAACGAAACAAACAGTGTTGCTTACATTTTAGCGATCTTTTTTGATGTAATTCACCGTTATGCACCTTTTCACGTCTATTGATGCAATTTCGAAATAGTTGTGCCGCAGTTGTCAACCAAAATTCAATCGAACCAAAATGGGATACAGTAAACGATTAACTGATGTCGAAAAGGTCAAAATTTCTACATTAAAAGACTATACAAAAATGTCAAATCGTCAGATAGCATTGGAAATAGGTCGAGACAGAGACGTTGTTGGAAATTTCCTCAAAAATTGCGAAAACTATGGCAAAAACAAGCACACCGGCCGGCCATCAACTGTTTCAACGGCCCAAAAGTGGCTTTTAAGTCGAAGTGCAGCGAATAGTTTCAAGTCTGCCAGGAATTAAGGACTGAAAACAATTTCTAGTTGGTGTTGACGTGTTAAATGATTTTAAGGGGCTCACAACGTCTAAAAAAGAAAATGAAGTGTAAGCCAATGTTGACAGCAGCCAATATGAGGGTCGTAAGAAGTTCGCTTTGGATGACATTCATTGGACAAACCAATGGTTTAAAATCATTTTGTTCGATGAAAAAAAGTTTGATTTGGATGGTCCAGATGGCTTTGCCTATTATTGGCACGATTTATGCACCGAAGAAAAGATTTTCAGTAAGCACTGGGGTGGTTCTATGATGGTGTGGACCGCCATTGGCTACTTGAAAAAGATGCCGCTGTCATTCATGTCAACCAGAATGAACGCAATACAGTAAAATCTAGGGGCGTACAACTACTTGAAAACGTGCAAAAAACTCGCATCAAATCATTGCACACAGCTCCGAATGCGCAGTATTCGTGCACAGCACAAGTTTCGCATAAGACTAACATGGAGGAACTCGCGCGAACTCGTACGCGTTCGAGTATGACAGTAAATCTATATACGTTATCATTTCAGTTAGATTACAGTCAAATCAGTGTAATGTCATCAAATACGTTCATTGTAAAATAACTACGAGTATAACATTTGAAAATACTATTTGCTTTACAAGATTTTTTAACAGAATTATAGCATTTGATTGTGAGATTCCTATGATCTTATTCTCTCTTTAAATAGTGAACTCATTAAAGAAATTGAATCAAATTATTTGTAAACCAAAACTAACATCATGGCTTAGAAAACACAGAATATGCATCATTTAACAAAAAAAATTCTGAATATAAATTCAAACCCGGACAAAAATCAATATATTTACTGACGAAAGTATTGATCGGTTAACTTAATAAAATATTTTCCAGCTTTTTATACTTAGCAATATGACAAATATTTTCGTATTATATTTTTCGTTTATAATTGTAAACAAACTATTGCCATCTCAGTTGTCAAGATTATTGAGCGTTATACTTCTGAACTCGTATAAACTCTTATTATAAACGCAGAAACTCGCAAAACTCGCATGAAACTTGGTGAACTTGTAAAAACGCGTAGATTTGTATGAGCGAACTCGGAACTCGCACGAGTTGTACGCCCCTAGAGTAAAATTAGTTCGCACTTTTTGGAAGCAAAAAATCGAAAAATCGAAAAAAATATTGGGAGTGTGTATTGAAACTTAACAAAATGAATGGATACATTAATCAAATTATTGCCCGTCGGATAGCTATGACTTTTTCCCATCTTTCTGGTAGCATACGGATTTCACGCCGAAAGAATTCCTCATCTTTTGATGCCAAGAATGAATCGACCCAATTTTTAATACCATAAATAAAAATTTTTTTTCGAAATTCTAATCATTCATTTTGTGAAGATATTTTAAAAAGTTGTGAGTGTCGGTAAAATTAGTAAATTAGTTCGCGCAGTGTATATATAATGTACATATACGTATGTGTGTGTTTGTGTGTTATCGCAAAATATAAAACTCTCTTTTAAGATAAGAGGTCAAAGTATTTTGTCGTATTAAACATTTTAGTTTGTTACGTTTCGTACATATAAAAAGACATAGTTTTTTTCTTTCTTTTCCAAAGTAATATGACCGAATTTGATCCTTCTTTAATCATTTTCGCAATAATTGCGATTCATTTGTGGTATTATTATTACGTTCGAACAATTATTAAAGTTAGATTTGTTCGAATGAACAATTGTCGCAATTTTAATAACATTAACCATAGCCAAATATGTGAAAATAAATATTGTGCGGCAAAATTGATGAACAAAATCCTCAGAAAAATTAATTCAGCTAAAAAGTCAATTGATATTGCAATGTTTACATTCACAAATGAACAATTGATTCGATGTGTATTGAAAGCATGTAATCGAGGTGTAAGAGTGCGTGTACTTATCGATAGATCTATGTTTGAGAGTAATGAAAATCGAATGATTGCCAGAAATTTTAGTGAAGCCGGTGAGAAGAAATATATTTAACTAAAATCGTTCATGAATTTTTTTTTCTTCAACAAACTTCATTCTGTTTGTAGGCATTGCTATTAAAATTGCTGGCGAACAAAATAAATTAATGCACCACAAATTTTGCCTAATTGACACAAATGATTGGTTTAAACTTGGCACAATTATTACCGGTTCTTTGAATTGGACTTATGGGGTATGTGTTATATTGATATTGTTATTATGTCAAAATTTAAAAAAAAAAAAAAAAAATGTTTTATCTCTTCAACCAATGTACAGGGTTTCAATCAGAATTGTGAAAATGTTATGTTTATCGAAAGTAAGAAAATTCAAGACGAATACAATGAATCATTTCTCAATTTATGGAATACATTTGCAGTAAGATTAACTATTTAATCGAGTTAACCCAACCAAACTGAATACATGCACCTATCGAATACGAACTAATTCATTATTTTCCATTAATCAATATCTTATTAAGATAAATTCCAATTTTAATGTAAAAGTAAAATATTATTTGATCAAATAAAACAAACGACTATTGAACGGATTTCAATTTACCAATGATAATGAACAAAAAAAAAAAAAAAATAAAAAATAAACCGAAATCGCATGTGTATTGAACCAAAGTGTTGCGCCGACCATATATAGCAACACTTATTACATTTACACTCACGTTGTTTACATGAAACGTCACTGCATCGTATGTACAGTACTGCAACAGTATGCTAGCATTTCTTTGTATTTTTTTTTGTGCGTTGAAGCAACAGTGTGTTTATCTGTTTGATTGTTCTGTCATTGTTCGGAGTTTTATCAAAGTAAATGCCACATTGTTTATTTCATAAAATGAAATACACTTTGTTTTGCTGATCCAGACGATATACAAGCAAAAATTGAGTTTATTTTGTGTTGTGTCAAGTTTTTTTAAAAAAAAAAACTGAAATTATGACAGACGAACAATTTGATTATGTGCCCGTTTTAATCTTTATTATTGTGCTGTTAGTTATTAAAGAACTACACAATTGGTATAAAAAATTTACAAAAAATCATCATGAAGTTTATTTTGTTATGATGGGTGAACCACAATGTTGTAATCCAAATGATGTTAGTGTCTCGACACCAAATCAAAATTGTCGCAAATATTGTGTGGGAAAGCTATTGGGAAAAATTATGAATCGTATTAATTCAGCCAAATCATCAATTTGTATTGCAATGTATAATTTTTCAAATCATCGGATTGCCGATTGTGTTTTGCGTGCCCATAGACGTGGTGTAAAGGTAAGACTTATTATTGATAAGTCAATGAGTGAAAGTAATGAAAGTAAAACACAAGCCAAGAGATTGAAAGATGCAGGTAAATAGAGAGAATTCGATTGAATATTTCCATTTTTTTTTTTTTTTTTTTTTTTTTTGAGCAAAAATTAACATAGAATTTGTATGTGTTAAGGAATTTCCGTTCGAGTATCTGGTGAAGGTGAAAAACTGATGCATCATAAATTTTGTCTTATCGATGGAACGGCAGCACGTGGTGTTCTCATAACTGGATCTCTTAATTGGACGTATGGTGTAAGTCGACTCTTTACATATATAGAAAAGTATTGCATTAAAATTTAAACGTAGCATTTCTCTGTGTTTACGCTCAAAATAGCATTTATGAATGATACATTTAAATAACTCATCTAACTATTTTATTCATTTTTTTTCTTTCACATAGGGATTAAGCAAAAATTGTGAAAACGTAGCATTCATAAATAATCTTCGAGTAAAAAATTTTTATCGAGAAGCATTTGATCACATATGGAATAAATTTTCGTCACCATATTATACAAGGCCTGGACAAACTCAATAAATTTCTGTTTCACGGAACAAACAATTTCTGTTTTAAAATGTCATTTTAATGACAAATTTATGTGCACCAACAAGTTAAATTTATTCTTACAACAAAATATAGTTTTCAATATTTTTTTTTTCTATTTGCATCGAGCAAAATACGAAATTAAGAAACTTAAGCAATTGAAATTCAATTGAGTGAAATTAATTCTAAGAAATTCAATTTTTTAATTCTACACAAATCAAATGCAATAAAAATGTTAAATATAACAGATAAAGTGAGAACAAATAACTAAAAGCCAAAAACCAAAGCAATCAATCAAACAAACACCGACGTATAAATTAACACAATTTTTTTTTTTATTAAAAAGCAAATTGAAAACAAATATACCGATAATTATCGGTATTTTTTTTAATTATAATCGGACAGTGAAGTAGAAAAGATAAGATGGGAATCATTGGATTTGTTAGAAACTCACCGAATAATGCAAAAAAAAAAAAGAACAAGAAGAAGATAATCGAAACAATAGATGTTGAAACATAATTCCATTTTTGAAGCATTTCTGCATAAATTGTAATCAATCGTTTAGTATAAGGCACCGAATCACATCAATACACGATGATATTGCTAATTGCTATTGAATGGAATGAATAGAAATTATCTCAAAATCGATTATTTAGTATATTATTGTATTTTGATGAAAATATTATGAGAGATATGATCCATTGTTCTTTTGAATGCATTGAATTATTATAAACAAAACCAAAATTAATATCAAAATCCTCGGTCATCTCCTAATATTGGGTTTTATGGAAAGGTCATTGTTGTATCGGTAAATTGTTTTTAGAAACAATATGTTTTGTCCATCAAAAACAATTGACATCAAATATCTAGTGTATTGTATGCTGAGATTCAATAAAGAACCGTTTTTTTTTTGTTCGAAATGATGCTGATGATGTTTGATAAATATTTTCCACTATAACTGTGAAACTGCAATTTATGTATAGTATATATGTTGAATGCCAATCATTGGAATCTGATGACAGGTAATCAATAACAAAATTCAGACACACATTTTGTGCCAATATGATCAAGAAAATGTGCCTGGCGACTGAAAAAAAAAAATGAAACGAGTTGATTACTATGATTCGTAAGAAGTGAAAATCCTGATGACATCGCACATGAAATGACATTCAAAAGAAATGTGTGACGGGCAAAATCCATCGTTCGAAGTCGGAAACAGCTGTGCGAATTGACACAATATTAATTAAATTAAATATTATATTTTCCTTTCATTTTAACCGTAAACGTAGTGAAGGAAATGAAACAAATCTTACGCTAAAAAGGAACTATTTAGCAGTGGAATGAGCAAAAGAAGAAGGAGCAGCCACAACGTCGATTTGATCGAAATCCAAAATCCATTCGAAATATTAAATCGCTTTATCACTGCTCAATCTGACGTTTATTTGTATTATTATGATTTTTATTCCATTTTATTGTATTTTTCTTCCAATATCTTCCGAATTCAGGAATTGCTCCGGGTGTATGCCATTTTCTTTCAAATAATATTCAGACAGATTTACACATATAGAGAAAGAGAGACAGAGACAGAGACAGAGACAGAGACAGAGACAGAGACAGAGACAGAGAGAGAGAGAGAGAGAGAGAGAGAGAGAGAGAGCGAGAGAGAGAGAGCGAGAGAGAGAGAGCGCGAGAGAGAGAGCGCGAGAGAGAGAGCGAGAGCGAGAGAGAGAGAGAGCGAGAGAGACAGAGACAGAGAGAGCCAATGAAAGGGGGAATGTGTCAAGCGCTCTTCTGCTGTATATTGGCGAATCGAATCCAATTGTTGAAAACGGTGATTGAAAAGAGTGTGCAGAGTAAATCGAAACTAATATTAAATCGGAACGTATATTGAACTATAGCCGTGCATGTAGGCAAACACATACAGACACCGCGTGTGACTCTTGTATAAATAAATAATATTATATCACGATTTCACTATTGTTCGATAGAGTGATAGAAAATTGTAGGATTCTTGCGACATCACAGATTTTTTTTTTTTTTTTTTTTTTGTTGTTGTTGGCATAACGCGACGTATTGCATATATATAGAGGTATATCTACTTTATGATGCCATTTTTGTACCGTCTGCGTAAATATTTTTCCTCAATATTTTCAGCACCATCATCATCATCTCATATTTTCAATGTAAATAAAGCAAAATATGATTGTTTTCTCTCTCTCGCTTAAAACAAGAATCTTGTTTGATATTTCCATTGAGAATCGTTTCGAAGAAAATGTTAATCTTAACGAGACGCCTGAAATGTTCTGTTCAAAGAAGAAAAATGATGATAAATTTTCTTTCAACAGTTCAAACAATGATACTTTACCTTGGCCTTATATTTTGACCATTTTGGTGGCAAGTGTATGTTTGACATAATCATTGACGACGCTAAAATAGCATGTTTGAAGCCGTTCATCGAAACACTGAATCCAATACAAATGTGAACTTTTCAAGGGTCAAAGAAATTGTTTTCAGGTAACTAAATAGAAAAAATGTCACGAAACGGATCAACGTGTTTAGTTAGCTTGAGATGAAAGATGAATTAAAAGAAGAAGAAGAAAAAATGATCCATTTTGTTTACGTTAAATATGTCAATAATAATGCCATTTCACAAATTAAATAAATACTATGAATAAAACTGTTTTTGTTTCACATATTTCGTTCAATGCTAAAAAATAGACGACCAAACAAATCACAAGAGATTTGCTGTACTGAAATTATTTTTTTCTTTTCTTTTTTTTTTGCTGGACCATTGAAAATCCATGCTGCTAAATAAATACAAAGTCTTTCAAATCGTTTGCTCTTATCTTCCTTCAATTCAAAAGAGCGTTTCAGGTTTGTCGTAATCTTTTTATAAATTCATTGAAATCTCACAAAAAGATGAGAGTTTGTTTTGAGAGCACGCTATTTCATTTAATTAACTTTACATTTCTTGAGTTTTGAATTTCAATGTAAGCATTCATGCAATGGATTGAGTGGATTGCTGGAGTTTTAGGGAAATGTACAGACAACACACATTGAATGAAAACATCAAAGTTAGCAGATTATTCTAATCCATTTAGCTTGATTTTACCGATGATTAAGTAATCATAAATTCACTTGAAACACTGAATTTATTGAACCATCAATGGTCCTCATCTCATAGATCTATACAGAAAATAGATTTTGCAATCATCTGTTATGCCGTCGCACAGTTACATCATTTTGTTATTACTTAAATTCCATGGGCTTTTACACGCACAAAATCAGGAATACATCGGCTGAAATATGATTATTTTTCCCTTGGCTGAGATTTGGTTTTGTGCAGGGCAGAGCAGGCAAGATAAAACGAAGAAGACAATATTGTTGATGTTTCTGTACTTTGAGTTGAAATACAGTTAATCCAGTGATTTGTTCCAGTCGGTCGTTTCGATACGCAAATACAAATAGGGAGAGAAAGAAAAAAAAAATATTGTTCATAACTCCATAATGTATTACGGAAAAGTAAAGTAGTAAATCTTGCCATATTATCGAAAATACACATTCATTGAGTTCACAACGCTTTTACATCGTTCTCAAAACGGTATTGGTCGTATGCCTCGGATTAGTTGTTGCTTTTTTTTTTGTTACGTATGTGTATGCGCTTAAGATATTCGAAGGTTATACAGTGTATTATCATAGAAAAGCTGACATCGAGCTTATTATTATGCCAAGTTAAAATCTTGAAATTGAGGCTTCTGATCAAATACACTTGAATCAATTCTATCGTTACTTTTCTCTCCTCTCTCTCCCACTCTCTCTCCCACTCTCTCCCTCTCCCACTCTCTCTCTCTCCCACTCTCTCTCTCTCTTCATCGTTGCATTATTCATTTTGTTAAATGGCAATTCGTTTCCTGCCCAGATTTGTTACATACAAATGCTTTTTTATCTCAGTTTTTTTTTTGTCATATGTCGAGATAAAAATGCGCACATTCGTGAATATCACTGACCAGATTTAATATTTTATATTTTAGTATTTGACACATATGCAAAAAAAAGAAGAAAAAATCCTCTACTCTTGTTACTTATTACTCGTAATACTGATTTTGATTTGATAAAGATCAAAATATTTATTTTATGAGCAATGTGAGCTTACATTTTAAATTCAGTCACTCAACTGAATAGGTTAAAATCAATTCAATATCACAATGTTGACCCATCGTTGATAGCAACAGTTTTTTTTTCCCTTTTTCGTTTTTCAGTGGAAAATAAAAACCGCAACTATTGATATAAAATGTGAAAATGATGTTTTTCTTGAGAAAACGGAAGGGACAGACAACATTTACGCAAACCTAAACTGAAGATGATGGTCAAGTGAGGATGATAGCTGATACAGCAGATAGCTTTTTATGAGGATGAAAACATTTTCTTAACCGAGTTATTCCCCATCACGTTTACTCTCGTTTTTTCGTCAAAACCGATTTTATACGCATCAATGAACATGAAACTGTATCAAATGTGTGAGATTTGTTTGTGTGGTTTTACGTTTTTTTTTCTTTTTTTTTTTTCTTTATTCGTTCAAATAAAAAACTTTAATCCCAAAATGATAGAATGAAATTCAATTCAAGAACCTGAAATGGAATCAAAACTTTGAATATCATTTATTTTCCTAAAAGTCTGTGAATTAAATGAACGATAAATTGGGTTATTTCACGATAGGTTTTCCATTGAATTGAATTATGTTAAGTAGAAAACCACTTGAAATTTTCAACTGACCTTTTTCATCACATTAAATAAAGTCGCTTGTATATTCACTTTGCTCAATCAAAAAACGAAAGATTATCAAATGTGGTGAAAAATACCAAAGTCTTGTCAAGTTTATTTCTCATGCTATGCGTGTATATTTGTGTCTATAATATTAAAACTTTGCACTGGCGCGTGTAACGAAATAGGATCAAAAAAAACAAAAAGTCAAAAGGAGAAATGAATGCAACGTGACGCGCATTAAAAAGCAACAACAAACATCATTCGGTGAATCTATGTAAATGAATGGTTCACTCAGTCAGTTAGTCGAAGATGCGTATCACTTTTATAAAACAAAAGGCAAACCGTGCACAACCATTTCAGTATGGCATCAACCAATGATGGTTTACATTTGAAATCACAATTTGGCAATCATTTGAAGTGTTTTGAATGAAGCAAACGTGCATTATTAATAATGATTTTACCGGAACAAGCCAAACGTGCAAATTTGATTTGCCGTTGATTTTTAGAGTGCTTCTGCTTTTGTCAGTTTTAGACACCGAAACCATCACGCTTTCACATTAATTTTTTCTTTTTCTTCGTTTGGTCGTTGTTTTAACTTCAAGTGAAACCACTTCCTTCAGTTCAATGAACAAAATGTGAAAGTTCTTGTGAAAATCTTCTATAATTTTCACTTTGTCATTGAGATTCAGTTTAAACTAAGCAAACCAATGGTAAGGTCATCGGTTCAATTGAAATAAATTTGGTTGAATGCGCACAAAAAAAAAAAAAAAACACAAAAAAAAAATTCGAAAAAATATTCATGTGATATGTTATAACTATCAAATAGGATTTAATAACGTCACAAATGATGGCGGTAAAAATAATTGCGGTCAATTCGAAAATGTTTGAAAAAAAAAAAACAACAAAACGATAGATAAATTTGGCAAACAATAAATTATGTTAATCTGTGCCCAAAAGCGTATGCAATTCATTTGCTCCGTTATTGTTATTTAATTCATAATTAATTCTCTATAAGCGCCGTATGTTAAACAATCCATTTTAATATATTTTATCGCGAACTGTATTGTGACCATCATCATCATCATCATCATCATCATCATTGTGCAGGTGCAAAATATGTGCTTATAAGTTATCGTTAATATTATCACACAACATTAGCATTATTAGTTGGTGTTAAAGTACACAAAAGCGACAACATCAGAAAAACAAAATATTGTGGTTCACATTAACTGTCTGATGGGAATGTTGTATTTATGGGTGCACTGTGCATGTGATAAGTATGCATGGACATGATACAGTTTTCTTGGTTTTCAGAAAATATTTAGCGACAATGTTTGTTGTTTATATCGCTTGAGGTTTACGGTTAACAGTTAGCCGCTCACACTATTAATATTCTATTAACTTAGTTTTCATCTGCACATGTTTTCAACTCAGGATTAGCACATTTGCCTGACATGAAAATCCCTTAAATGCCATGCAAACAAATATATACATTTATACAAGTATATGTGTGACATAAAAGAAGACATAAGCTACAATGTGCATGAGACAGTCCCTAGCCGTATCTTTCGATGTTTGTTGTTCCGTTGATTCCGCATAAACAAAAAAAAAAAAAAAAAACAAAAGTGCGTTGCAAAGAAGGAAGATACACGGAAATAAATTTGTTGGTGTTAGAGGTTGCGTCTTATTGTGCCAAAGGTGTTGATGATAATCGCACTTAATGCAATGAAATTTTTTCTGCTTATCTCTTTTTCTCATCGCATTCTACCTGCATGTTTTATATACATTCCAAACGGATCGGCGCTATGTTTATGTTTTCTTGATGGTTTGTTTTTTTTTTTCTTCTTTCAACTCAACATTCTTCTAGTAATGCTTACGCGTTTGTGCCACTTTCTAGCAATTGCCATTGTTTGAGAACTTTTACGTGAATTGAACCGAGAACCAGCATCTCTATGCGATCAGAATTTTTCCATCGCGTTATTATCTTTGTCGGATCAGTCTTTTTTTTTCCATTCCCATCCTTGTTTCATGATTTTATCTAGGGGATTTTTTACCGTCACAAAAATATCAGCTATATTTGGATTTTGTACAGAAAGCAGCATAATCATAAAAATTATCCGAAAATCACTTTTATTAGTACATGCAAAGAAAGTAAAAATAAAACAACCAAATCGGATACAACATGAAAACTTTGACACTGTTTAAACTCAAAATCCAAAAAAAAAAAAAAACCTCCAATCAATTTGCTTTAAAGTGCTAAAGGTTAACAATTACTGCAAGTTTTATTTTCGAAACATGTATTTTCATCCATTGATTATCGAGCATGCATGAAAATGAGAGAAAAAAAAAATCATATCGATTTTATGGAATAAATAAATGCGGTTAGCTATTGAAAATCAGCAAATCATTTGTATTTGGAATTAATTCATGAGCATATATGCATGATCCATGACCGTATCGAAAATCTAGTAAAATCGCTTTCGATAAAATTTACGATTTTAACCTGGCGTCATTCACACCAATTGCATCGGATATGTATAATGAGCTTAATAAACAAAAAAACAATGATTGTCAATGTATAAATCTTCTTTGAAATATGTGACTTATGAATGTGATAAACAATCGACAGTGGTTTATACAAATCCTGAACATTGACAAGGGGAACATGTAACATGTTACCAAAAACAATCTCAAAATAGCATTTAAATAAACATACAATGCAACGATTTTAAGAAATCTAATACAATTATTATCAATTGAATGTATAAATTGTACATGTGATTTTCAATAATACGATGCAATGGTGATATCATAAAATATTTATACGATGACATTCGACTGTCAGTTGTCAATGGCAATTCAATTTGGGATTTAGTTTCAATTAAAAATCACCATAGATCCCGTTTGAATAAATGAAAAATGAATTTAAACTCCATTATTCATTCTAAAGGATTTGCTGAAGAAACACAATTTCATCGAACCCAATGTACATTAAATATTCTAAATGCTTCGGACACATATGGTATGCGATGAAAATGGATCGATTTTTTACCCCCTTTTTTCTTGTGTTTTTTTTTTCTCATTTTATCTCGTAAAATGTATTGTAACAGATACATTGCCGTCGAAAACCGACGATTGTAGTGCAAAAATACTAAAGACATTACATGCAATATAAACAAATCTCGTCATTTAGAATCGATTCGACAAAAATGTAAGCGTATGCCGGATGGAAACGATGAGGACGTCGACTCATCGCGGATATATTTTCAATATGAACGGATTGAAGAAAGCAGTTAAAGGTAAATGGGAAGACAACAGATGTGACCGCGTATTGAGATATTAAAATGAGATTTCGCGGCTATTAGACAATAAGCTCCATATGTGACCCAATAGATGAAAAAAAAAAAAATTGCAATTTCTCTGTATCAAAACTGATTGAAAGGGATAAGAAAAAGTAACGAAAAGAGAGAAAAAAAAACATTCAAAATTGCTAAACTGATGATCAAATTTCGTACTAAGGCAACGACAGATTTGAAAGAATGTAACTGAAAATTTACGAAATGGTTTCGCTAAAAACCGACAAAAGAAACAACTTAAATTATGATGAGATTTTTTTTTTTCGTGCTCATTATTGTAATTTTCCGAGCAATTTTCTTTCCTGTCAACAATCATATAACAACTACAACATTTTTACAAACTTTTTTTTACTTGTGCCATCGGTTTTTCCCTTGCATTTATGTATAGATACAGTGTAATCCACATCCGACAAAATAGAATGAAATAGAGTGTAAAAGTGTCGAGAATGAGAAAAATCGAGAGAAAAAAAAAATGAGAACTGGCTGTAATCTTAAATGAGATTAAAATTTCAAATTGTTTCCTTTGGGGCATGTCTTAATCGCGGATATTTGTAATAGTATGCGAGCGACAGCATCATTCTAATGAGTAAGGAGACACTGAAAATAGTTGAGGTTAGGGGATTCCACATTTTTTTTTTATCTTCATTTTAACCAGAAAGTTCTTATGATTCTAATGCCAATTCAGACATGGCGTATATACACAAAAAAAATCAGAGCATTTTTTGTCCTCTCGCTAATTCTCTTTCTCTCTTCCTCTCTCTCTCTCTCTCTCTCTCTCTCTCTCTCTCTCTCTCTCTCTCTCTCTCTCTCTCTCTCACTCTCCTCTCTCTCTCTCTCTCTCTCTCTCTGTCTCTATCTCTCTCACTCTCTCACTCTCTCTCTCTCTTTCTCTCTCTTTCTCTCTCTTTCTCTCTCTTTCTCTCTCTCTCCCACTTTCTCTTCTTACTCTTTTTATCCGTCTTGACAGTACTGCAATTTTATGCACACAGGAGAAACGTTGTCAGCCAATTTTATATTCATTGAATGCATCTTTCTCACACCGTCTATAAATAAATAGTTTTGAAAGCACATTTTTACTAACAACATTCAATGCATGTGCATACATTATGATGATATTTCAGTCTATCGTCTCATATTTAAAACGATTTTAATTTTAAGTAACGCTTTTCGACTGACATGTACTCCCTTTGCATAAATAATGCATTGGAATTGGTTGCAGAGCACATAAAACGATTTCCCCTGTTTTCACTTCGATTTTTCGCTTTAAGCAGTAAACTTTACATGCTGCACGTACTTCAGTAAAAATATGATAATTATCTCAATATTTTTTCCGCTTTCATTTTAACACAGTGAGAAGTGATATTATACGTTCAATCTCTGAACGCGGCACCTGAACGATGCACATTTCCAGTTTGAATATGAGTATGTGTCGGTGTATACACAAAATCGCTTGCAGCCACAAGCACGGCACAGCCAGTGAAAATAGCTGAAATGAATGAATGTCGCAAATGAACATTCGTTGTCTATATACTTCAAGCATGTTTCATAAGTCTATATGCCATGCATAGAAGAATATATAATTCAGTACATTGATCATATTATTTATACTTATTTTTTTTAATTGGTTGATGCAAAAAAATTACTTTAAATAAGTATTGATTGCCAAAATATTATTTATTTAGTTAGATCGATTTTTAACTTAATATATAAATAAAATGAATTATTTTTATCATTAAAAATAGTTGATGATATCGATAAACTAATAAAATGTCATAAATGATGTACAAAGATGAGCTACTATAACTAAAATGTTGATAATATTAATGATTTAATAAATATGAAAACGAAAAAGCATTTATGGTTAATGTTGTTGATATTTGACTTTGGCATTCTGTTACACTCAAAAGACATTTTTTGCTTTTTTTCCAATCAAAATTAATATGATTATTAATAAACAAAATTAATATAATTAATTAATAAATAAAATTGCACAGAATATAACGAAATAACCACCATCTTAGTGGTGAACGCTCGCAGACATAAGGGGAGAGGGCGTTGTTTTTGGTTTCTTGACCTATTACCAAAAATTCCATCAATTTCAAATAATGTTCATCCAAATCCGATGTAACACCAAGGAGAGGTTCTCAGCCGACGATTTAAGGAGGGGGGGGGGGGGTAGATATTCGTGCTTTTCTCTACATTGTGCACTACTATGACAACCATAATTGATAAAGAAAAATGGTACTTGAAATATAATCAAGTCGAAAGGCAAAGTAGTTTTCGTCTGTATTGTATCAAATCTATAAATGCATGGCCAAAAATGCAATTAAGAATCGGATATACGCCAAGTTTAAATGTCTTCACTTATATTCCTCTAACGTTTTGCTTTTTTATTCTTAAAATGTTGATGCGAATATTATTAAGAAAAACGACTAAAATTGTAAACAATTTTCTGTCTGCTTATTTTCGGCCTGTGTGTGTGTGTGTGTGTGTGTGTGTGTGTATAAATTGTTACATTTATCACCAGACATGGACGAAATAATTGTTTCACACTTTAGTTTGAGTCGATTACTTATCTTTATATTCCCGCACATTGCGGAGCATTGCATTGTTTCGAAACCTTTGCTGAGTTGATTTTTCATTGTTTTGCTCATTTTCTGAGTGCACATTATTCGAAACCAAGTTGAATGAAGTGCTTTTACTGATTCATGTGTGCGAGAGATTTGGCACAGACACAATACACTTTTAAGTTATTTGTGTTGTAGACAGTATAAAATAAGAAAGACAAATTCCTATCCAAAGGAAACTACAAAAAAAAAAAAAAAAAAAAACGAATCGAACAGGAAAAAAATACAAGTGAAAATACGCTTGTCTACAAATGAACGCAAAAGAAAGAGTAAATTTAAGATTTATGGGTATTCGCCATTATCATCGCACTTTATAAAGCGACTCGTTATGTGCAAATAAGAGGGTGATACATTTGGCATCGGGTGAAAGAAACTCCCAGAACAGTGAAACAAAAAAAAAAAAAAACAAAAAAAAAAATACGCAAGAATTTCTTGTTCTTGCAAGAGAATTAATTTCAAGACATTGCGCGGAATCATCATACTAAAGGCATTCATTTTTGCGTAAATTTATTATCATCTACAGGTTATCTGCATGCATCGATGTCTGCAGCCCGAATAAAATATCTTTATGGAAAACCATTTGAGTGTTAAAGAGCGAGTTTAAAATAAAATTTTCATTTTTCTGTAAGAAATTAAATGCGCAAAATAACAACAATAATGCAAATTCTCTGTTGCTCTTTGAATTGTTGAAATATGTACAATAATTTTTTCGAATGCACCCCGTTTCGTAAGAACTTTTTGGATTTAACTCCAATTGTTTTTACCAAAACACTTGAACAAATAACGTGTATTTACAAACACTTACTTACGATTTCAATAAATGCCGGCACCCATTCTTGTTGAATCTTTTATACAAAGAAACGCTCCATTTACTTATTTATTTTGCTGAAAGTCAAGTTCAAAAAAAGCCCTACTGTACGCTTGTATGTTTGGAATGTTCCTTGTGAAGACACACTTTGAAAATAATTTTTCATCAACTTAGTTGTTATCTTATTTCTTCTGATCGTCCTACATGATTGTAAGAAAATTATTGAGAATTTGAAATAAACACATGTTCCATTTAGTTATTGACGTGAGTGTATGAATAATAATTCACTTTTTGAATTCAAAATGAATCACATTCTGTTAATTAAAACAGATGGACTCTTACTTTTATCCTTATACACGAACGTCAATAAGTGAAGTGAACTTCTTTTACAAATCTAAGTTTTCCTCAGTTTGACTCTTTTGTCTTTCACTGCTTCCTGATTTTCTCCATTCGATGCGATTAAAAGACAAACATTTTTCATCTAATTTTTGAGTTCTTTTATTTATCAAAAACAACAATATCCATTTTTTGTGTACTTAATAAATGCTTGATGTTGTAGTGAATTTCAGTGATTGCATGCAATTTGAAAAATCCATAATTAATTTGGTTGATTCATTGTAATTCCAATAATTTCCTGTTCAAGTCGCCTGATTCTCTGTTCAATATATGAAAATTTTGAATCAATTAATAGCAAAATGTTCTTTTCCATAATGTGAAATTGTGTCTCAATGATTTCTTTAATGTCATCGCTTATTATTGGCTGTTTAGTGTGTTCATCTTGATGTGTTCGTTCACTATGACGATGACACATTTTTGAATCGATTAAACATTTTGATTCATGATTGACAATCTGTTGTTTCTTCTTTGTCGTCATCATCATTGAATCGATTGATTTAATTCGATTACCGTCAATGTTAAGAATTTCAAGTTGAGAGATAATGCCACCCAAATCCATTGTCAATATTTCATTAAATGAAACATCCAACAAGTTTAAACTTGGCATTCGTATATTTTGCATATCGAAATGTTTAAGTTGATTGTGACTTAAATCCAACTCTTGTAGATTATTGAGTGTGTGAAACATTTGAGCATCAATGTGATTGAGTAAATTGTGCGATAAATTAAGATATTGCAAATGATGAAAATATGTAACATTTGCAATGGATTTCAATCGATTGTACGCCAAATGCAATGTGACAAGTGAGTTTTGATTTGGTGCACTTAAATTATCCAAATTGATTTCGCGAATTGAATTGTTTGTTGCAATCAATGTGTCCATACGTTGGCTGATTTGACAAATGTGTATACCAATATTTCGTACATCAACCACAACTGAATCCAACCAAATTGAATCATGTGATGCAACATCAATTGGATTATCGTATATTGAAAATGTTTGCATTGACCTTGATGTTTGCATCGCATTTACCACATTGACAATTTCATTTGAATGTAAATGAAATACATTTAGATTGGGCATAAATTCGAGAAGTTGCCAGTCAATTGCCCGTATTTGATTATTGTTTAATGTTAAAACGCGCAAATACAAAAGATTCTCAAACCAAAGTGGATTCACAACGGTTAATTGATTATTGTGCAAATACAAATATTTAATCAAATAAGATGTGAAAATGTTTTCATTTAAATCGGTATCGTGCAGCAAATTAAATGACAAATCTATTTCTGTTAATTTTGCGGCCGCATCAAATGCAAACGGTGCAATTGTCTTGATCACATTGTGTGATACATTCAGTCGACGTAATGAATTTGCATGCAATAAATCAGTGAATTGAATTGATTTTACATTTTTATAAGTAATTTCAATGCTTTCAATATCTGGATAATGATCAAAAAAATGTTCAGGCATTTTTTCATCAGTTGATTCAATAATTTTTACATTTGTTGCATCTTGTTCAATACAATTAAATGTACCATCAATACTTTTCCATTCGCCATCTTCATTGAAATCTGGTCGTATCCATGTTTGATACATCAATTTCATTGGATGATTATTAATATTCACCAAAATAATCGATTGATTTTTTGCTAAAACATTTGATAATTGATGCAGCAACGTCAGACATATGAATAATGCTAACCAAATCGTATTCCTTAAAAGAAATAAAAAATGTTACATTATGCGGTTAATGCACTCACCATTGGCAATAAAAATAAAACTCACGGCATTTTAACTTTTGTTTTGCTGATTTTATTATGATTGAGTATTTTTGACCGCCACTCATGAGAATTTATCAATGACTGAAGTGTATTCAATTCTAATGAAAATGAATTTTATACACCGAATACACAAACAAATGTGGATAATATAATTGCAATTTTAGAATTTTATTGCACACATTGAAAATATTCCTACAATTGTTACAATGTGATTGTAATCAATAGTTGCACTAATTTCCGTCACTATTTTTGAACAGTACAAACTCTCTACGATGTTCTTTAATAATAACAATAACAACACTGATCACTCGAACTCAATGGCCAGAGACAGCGAGTGAAATGTATGATAACAATGCCGCTTTGACAGATACAATAATCATCGGGCAACACACAAGATTTAACGAAATAAATATCAAAATTCAAATTGATTTGATGGTTCAATGATAAACATGCACCCTGTTTGTCTACATTTCATTTGTGCATTGCAAGCAACAGACTCTCACAGTAATAAATTCCTTTTTTATCTGATAACTTTGTATGCGTGTCAACCAGACAGTGTTATTGTATTAGAGTTTTTTTTTTTTGTCTTGTTCGCTCATTAAATGTTTATTTTTGGATACAGTGTGTTTTATTTACGTTGTGTTGTTTTATCTCCGTCAAAACAATTTCGGCAATACATATGGCATAGCAGATATATACAGTAAAATACAAACAAAATACTAACAACACTAATAACAATAAAATCCCTCAATTTTGAATAGAACTTGACATTTCAACGAGTGTATGCGATAAGCCAAATTCTCACGACTCATAGTGTGTATCTGTGTGTATCGCTGGCAAAAAAAGAACAATGTTATGTGCCCGGTCTTTGTGCCGATTATTAGTTTCACCGGCTCTGTATTGCATGTTATAAAGTAACACTTTTTATTACATATTTCTTGTGTTATCTTTTGAGTGGCGCCTTTTAAAAGAGAGAGAGAGAGAGAGAAAAAAAAATCTACTTTAAATGATATTATTAACGACCGCATATTTTCATTTCAAACATTTGTATTTCTCTCGTTCTCCCGCTGTCCCACTCTTTTTCTCTCTCTTCCTTTCTCTCTCTCTCTCTCTCTCTCTCTCTTCCTTTCTCTCTCTCTCTCTTTCTCTCTCTGACTGTCTTATTTTCAGATTCAGTTTAAATAAAATACTGATGAGCTGTGAGGCTACGGCAATATCATATACATTGTCCATCGCACACTCTATGAATTGAACTGATCAAAATAAATGGAAGCGCCACAATTGCATGCCGAGTGGTCGAAAAATGGTGTTAGATTTACTGAAAACTAGATGAGAAATTGCATGTCTGTTGAATGGCCGAAGGTGTTATCTGAACACACACGACAAAAAAAAAAAAAAAAAAAAAAAAAAACTTTGCACGAAACATTTTACGATACATAACAAAATGTGTAATATTGCATGCAAGATTCAATGTCGTAAAAGGAAAAAAAAAAAAATTCGCAACAATGTCTGGAAGGAAACCATGCAAACGCTACACTAAATTAAACATATTTAAATCCAAACAATTTGAATTGCACACTGTGAAATGCACCAACAACTACCGTATTCATATCATTTGTCAAGGCAAGCTACCCAATTTTCCGAAAAACTCGTTGAAAATGTTGTAGTAGTTTGTATTTTTTTTTTTTTACAATTTCACTTGCTTGCGGTTTAGATGATATTAGAATAATTTTATTTCGTAATACAAAATCTGTGGATGTGGGACAAGTCATGTGCAGCTTTCAGAGCACAAATCAGACTCTTTTTTTTGTCGTTGTTGTTGTTTATTTTATATAGGAATTTGTTTGAAACGAGGCCGAAACCAATGTTGGTTTTGATGCAAACGGATCCGTTCGGCTTTGCTCAGTCAATTTTACCTCACAAACCACCAAAATCAATTTAAAATTAAATGAAATAGATTTATTTGAATCTTTTTTTTTTTTTTTTGCATTCAAATTGCCACAACCACATACAGCAACTTTTCGATTGACATTTCATTTCTCTGTGTGCTCTATGCTCACATCTTGGTCTGCCATTGTCACCGGATTTTTTTTTTTTCGCCGTAAAACTCTATATTTTTATATACACAACAATAGATCGAATTTAAATCTGTTTGAAATGTAAACTTGAGTAAATATTTAACGATTTAACTTCATGCGATTCGATTATATGGGTTATCCATAATGCACTCATTCAGCCGATTTCAATATATGGCAAATGAAGAGGTTAAATAGGAATGGTCACATCAGTGGATTCACAAATGACAAAAAGTGACAGCAACAAGGGAATGAGAAACTTCTTTGCGGTTTTTTTTTTCTAAAAAAGGATTTACTACTTTCCATTCATTTTGCTGCGTTACATTTGTTTTTATCTATTTATTATTCCATTTGGTTTGATACTGTTTTATTAGGTTTTCAACTGAAACTATATAAATAAATAGAATGTCATTTGCAACGGAATATTTCTGAAAATGAATCAAATAAACAAATAAATTCCATATGTACGATTATTTCAAATTTCAAATCTTCTTTATTTTCTTAGAAAAATAGATGTCATCCATTGCATTCATTCTTTTTCGTTTTGCAATTTTAATTACCAGAATATGTTTTTTTTATAAATGAATATTATTACCAGAAGAAAAATTTTTTTTTTTAATTCAATAAAAATTGATTTATTTCACAAGTTGACAGGATTCATTTGATGTGCATTATCGTCACTTTTTTTTTTGTTATGTATGTGAAGCATGCATTTATTGATGACGTGTTCTCAATCACACTTTTAAAATCCATGAAATATTCATCCTGTTATAAATCAATCAGATAATCGTAAAAAAGTTAATCTCATAATTGTACATATATATCTGAGAATTTTTGTAGAATTACGTACATGAATTTTATAATATTGTCAATTTCGATGATTTAAGTTTTCAATTTTAAAATTCGTTTTAAAATTGGCATATTACGCGTGAACAATGATTCAATTCAATCAGAGTTTAAGACCGAAAATCATAAAAAAGAACCAAAGGAAAAAAAAAATGTGAATAAAAACTCTATAATAACGAACTAGTTTTTCAGATCGACAACGTTTTATTTGTATAGTGTTTGCATATGACAGATGAGGCCAAAAATTGAATGTAAAAATTTGATTCGACTCGGCGACACGAATCACAAAAATAAACATTCAAACAAATTTCATGAATAAGATTAGCAATTTCCCTTGAATACGAAAAGGCATAAAGTGACAAGAAATGGAAAAAAAATTGCGAACAAATAGCAAATATAATGTGTCTTCATGTGAGTTATTCAACTGAAACATGTGGCATTAAAACCAAATAGAGGAGATGAGAAAAAAAAAAACGTAAATGTTATCTACACAATGAGTTTGTTCCGCAATGAAGATGTAGCTTGATTCGTTTTCGAAACGAGAAGGAAAAGGGGGAGAGAGCTAAAAAAAAAAAATAACGAAGTGTTAAACTACATCTATGTCTACACACAGAGGAGCAACTTTATGCGCTTGAATTCTCCAACTGTGCGAATTTGATTTGTTTTATCGATTGAGTGAGTTCGTGTCTTGGCATTTGCCTGTGAATACATTGCCAACATCAACATTCCAACTACACTCGCGTACAACTCATTTCTCTGTTTTTCTTTTCATTTTTTTTTTCTCTTTCGTTGCCTTTACTGGCTTTCTCTCTCTCTATATCTCTCTCTCTTTCTCTCTCTTTCTCTCTTTTTCTCTTCCTCTTTCTCTCTCTCTCTCTCTTTCTTTCTCGCTCTCTATCACTGTCGTCGTGAATGCCAAAATTGACTGAAAGTAAATAAAATCTTCGGCATTGTCGACGATTGGCTCGTAAGCATGTTTCGAACATTATGTGTACCAATAGCAAACTATATTTTGAATATATTGACTGAAAACGAAGTAAAATTGTTAAAATGTGATTGAAATTTAAATAGTAAGTCAAAATTCTTACAAACTAAAAACATTAAAATGTTACTTTCATTCTTTGAAATTATTGAGAAAAGTTTTTCCACAAAATGCACGATTTAGGTGAATTTTTACGAATTTTAAAGTGCATCAAAGAAGCATTTTTTTAATTCATAAAAAAAAAAGTGAATGTGATTTTAACAAGAAAATCAACTTCATATTTTACGTGCCATATTTTAAAACTAGTAACATAAATAAGTAGGAAATCAAATAAAGGATTATATTGAAAATGGTAGTAAATCCTGTATTTGGAAAATTTTAAAAGCTAGAAATTAATCACAAAAAAGAAAATTGCATAGTCGATGAAACAAGTATTTTATGTGTGAGAGATAGAAAAAAACAAAATGTTGAAATAAACATGTGATTGTGCTTCATGTGACAATTCATCTCTGAATCAGCGAAGCAAGAAATTACAATGCCATTTTCATTCCAAGCTTCATATAATAAAATAAAGAGTGCAGACATGACGATTTATACGACAAACAGTGTAGTTATGTTGTCAAATGAACGCTTGAGGATGAACAAAGTGCCGGCAAAACGATAACAATCGTAAAATGCGAAATGAAACAATGTAAAATGGATGAGAGAGAGAGAGGAGAGAGAGAGAGAGCCGGGTAAACAACATTTATCTACAATTCTACATGACATGGCATGTGTGTGCATCATTTCGTTGGTCTCTAAAATATATTTTCTTTAATTTCCAACACTTTTTGCTGAACACGGTTTATTATGCAAATGAATTTTCTGCTTGGTACGTCGAGCATTCAGGCATAATCAATTCGTGTTCGAAATTTAAGCGATCATCAACTGCGTTTGTTTTTTTTTATTGGACATATTTTATTTCATATACTTTGAATATATATATATATTAAATATATACAGAAAGACGATTAAATGCTTTATTTATAGATTGAGGGATCACAAGAGGAGTGATAAGGAAATGTATTCATTAGTAATGATTCGAAAAATCAACAAGAAATTTGTTTGCTATAATTTAGTCATTGAAAAACTTTAAGACTAATAAAGCATACACTTTGAACCAAGTGAATTGAAAAGTAAAATTTTCAATAAACATGAGAAAATATAATTTGTCTTTTGATAATTTTAATAATTTGGAGTTTTAATATAATTTCTTCAAGAAATCAAACAATTGTGAGAGAAATAAATCCAATAAATCAAGAGCAAAATGGTAAGATTTGTGAATTGTATATATTGCGATATATTAAATATTTATGAGAAATTTTATTTCTATTAAAAGTGTCACTAGTCCCATGTATGCCTATGCCACTTGCACCCAAGATTTGTGCACCACCTTTTGAATTGATTAATGGAAAATGCAGACGAATAGAATAGGTTAGTTTACAATTTATAAGTGTATTCGTCATGTGATCATCATATTTTGAGACAAAAAATCTTAAAAGATACAAAAATCATAGGAAAATTGTTGTTATTAATTGTTGCATTAAAATCATAAGGCTTGAGTTTGTTCTTTTTTTAATAATGTTTGATGTAACCGAAGTGACGTAAATGATGAGCTACGTGTTTGAATTGTTTTTTGTGTCCCAAACAATGTTTTCCATCTGAAAACAAAAAATGATTTTATAAAATAAACTTTTCAAATAATCAAAATCATTTTAATGTTGAAGTAATTAAGTAACTCTGATCGACCTTTGTTTAATTAAATTAAATACCCGTCGTTTTAATATGAATAAAATGAACACGGAGACTCCTTGCAAATAATTACATACATCAGCAATCAAAAATAGAATATTATTTGGAGAGATAAAGGCAAAAGCATCTATCGTCCAGGTCATTCCCATCACAATAAACAATCTCAAATACAGTGCGAAACTGATAATACAAATCAAATCAAATAAAACGAAAAATGTTATTAAAATGAATTATAAATTAAAATGCTCAATTCACTTACCTATATTTTTTATGGTCAAAATTACTTTGATGCCTTACATCATGTATTGAATTGAAGCATTTTTTGATCTCGCATTGTATTTTTCGAATTTGTGCGGCAGTTAATACAAAGAAAATAATATTTACGAGGAATATAAATGAAATTGGCATATTGAAAAATAAGAAATATGACAATTGTTCTTCTGAAATTGGAAAACAAAAACAAATTGTTACATTTTTTTTTATTTTTTTTTTTTTGATTCTTTAAATATTACCTTTGAGAAAACAATTTTCAGTTGCAAAACCAGGTTTTAGATGATTTGGTATCGATTCACTTGCATCAATTGTACCAGCAATAACTGTTAAAATGGTTGAAACACTCAATACATAGATCAAATATATGAAAAATTGTTGACGATCAGAGTGGTTTTTAAATCGAACGGTTTTCCTATAATAAAATTACAAACTATATTACTTATTGATGACAATTTAATGCAAACATTGGTTCTGACACCGGCGAGCCAAAGAGGAGGAGGAGGGTTCAGGCGTAAAAATTGATAGGGGTCCGCCGAGTTTCGAAAATTGAAGAGCAAAGAAAGGTCTTCAATTTTTTCTAGAGAATCCCAGATCCCAGTGTGGCAGAGGAGGGGGGAGGGGGGGTTTAAAGGAAATTCTGTGTCAGAACCTATGAAAACAAATTTAAATAAAAATCAAAAAGGAATACCGAAAACTCAACCATAAATCAAAACTAATAGTGTTCAACCATAGAGATCCGGATAAATAGGTAAAATAGATGAGATAGGCTAGAATTGTACAAATCCTTGGTGCAGCAGCTAATCCAACGTTTAAATAAACATATGACAATGGAATGTAAAACATTGCGAGACATATTAAATAGCATACTAAACATTTTCCCAGCAAATTCATAAGCTCTGGCACACAAATGTACACGAAAATTGTAAGGAAAATGAATGGAATCGATATCATCATTGCTGTTTAAAAAGAAAAACTATAGATAACTTGAATACTTTCGAATTTTACATAAGGCACAATTTTGTGTTTTAAACACTCACTATACGGTAAAATTGTATATCTTATATGATACTCATTATTCGCCTGATCGTAGCATATTAATGCATCTAACATTGATGTATTTGTTAGTTTAAGACAATAATTGCGATGATTTAACAATTCATCTTCAAACAGAATGTCGCCATTCTAAAAATTAACAAGCAAAATACAAATTACAAAATGTTGAACATTTAATTTGCAAATCTAATCTAACATACACTAGTTAATTTAAATTCAGATGCATAAAAATGATGTTCACATAGCCGTTCAACGAATCCAAAATGTTGGTTAAATCTTATGATTTTTGTATCATTATTATTGACATCGATAATTTCACTATAAAAATTCATTGCAGTCTCATTATCATAATCAATGCATATAAAATTTCCATTTTTTGCAGATTTCACATACGATCCATATGGACAACAAAGCCGAACACATGGTTTAATATTACATGGACAACCACGAAAATATGGTTCAACTATTACACGATTTGTATTTTTTATAATGTAATTCACTTGACTATATTGATTTTCAAAAAATTCCATTCCATTGAATGTAATACTTTTATTTGAATAAAATACTCCATTAGATATATTAATTGAATCGTAAAAATGGCACGGCAATTCATAATTACATGAGACATTGCAAATTAAATAAAATATTTTTAAGATGATAAAGAACCACTTTGATGTGAAATAAATATTTTGATACATTTTATCACTTTGATTTATTTATGCAATAGCTTTCGATTTTGGTTTTTTTTTTTCATATCCTAACGTGGTTTGTATTCATTTGAAATACATTTTAACTTCGTTTAGCTATTACGACAATAATATTATTCTGATGATAAACTTTCATGAATGAAACTGATGTGGTTCTGATGGTCAGCAGTTTTACGGAAAAAATAGAATACAGTTATTTCGGTGAAATATTAATTGAAACTAAATGACATTATTGTTGACGCATGTAAACATGGTCAAAAAAAAACATTTGAAAAAGCTTTTTTTTTATTCTTCTACAAAATATGATATTTATTGCGCATTGCAGACACACAAAAACAACTAATACCCAAGTCGATAAAATTTTTATTGCATTGGTGTTGTGGAGATATTGTTCATACTTCTCATTTTTTTTTCAGATAAATTACAAGTACATGATTCATTTTATGAATAACATATTTTAGGTTTCAACAGGATGTTTGATAAGTAAAATTAAATGTATGACATAATCAATTTCAATGAAATAGATAAGTTGAACGGAGATAACGACTATTTTGTATTTAAAAAGATTATTTTTCAAGTCAGTGAATAATAATATACATTTTTTGGCTAAATGCAAAATGTTCGCTTAACTATGGTTTGTAAAGACTTGAACTTGCGTTGTTCTATACAACTTGTGGCTTCGTGGTCATCATCATAAATTGTCATACATTCGATATAGTCTAGATACATTACAGCTCCCTAGAGACATAAAATTAATGCTTTTATAATGTAATTTTAATTATTTCATTGCTTGATTGCATGGCGTAGTATTTTTTTTATTGTCAAATTTAGTCCATTTAAATTGACCCATAACAACCGATAATGAAACTATAATAATTTGATTCAAACGTGAAAGGAAAAAATAAAATTTTATTGAAATAAATAGGAAGATAATACAGAATGTATTGTTTACAATGTAGTAATATATAATGTAAAGCTAAAATAATATAGAATCCGCTGTTATCACTGAATTTATAATGTTTATTTTGTCGGAACTACATTGCAAAAAAATAAGTAAACGAATGTGAATATTTTTTTTCCAATTTCATGCCATGTTCCATGCAATCGATAACATGACATGATTATAGAACTTTGAAAAAATTCCAAATTTGGTTTACAACAAAAAATTTTACGATGTAAACATATTTGATATAGCGCTGAATATTGAATATTCAAAAAGATTTGTATAAATTCCTTTTTATAAGAAAGAACACGATACTACAATTAGCCATATATAGATAGTACATTTTGTTGTCGGGGAATTTTAAACTACTAGTTGCATTTATTTCATTTGACAATCAATTCAATTATTAGGATTGTGAAATAGGATGTAGAGATGACTGGGAGAAAAATTAAACGATTTTTTTTTTAAATTTTAATTATAAAAAAATTTAATAGTGTATTGATCATCGGCTCTGTTTGATCCATTAGAAATAGTTGGAATAAAAACCTTTTAGAGATAATTTGTAAGAATTTTACTCAAAATAACACTTTTTTCCAATTCTGTCTGATCAATTATGAAATTATTATGAGCCCTAGACATACATGCAGCAAAGAATGACATCAAAAATCTTGAATGAGCCTAGCTGGCAACTTCTTTGAAACACATACTCTTCTCTTCTCTAAATGTTATTAGAATCATAATAATTAAGGAAAATCCAAATTACTTAATTACTATCATATGCAACATTTTATTACAAACTTTAATGTAAGTAATTTGACATATGTCGATTCATCAACATGGGATCGTTGAATTAATAACATTTTTAATTTAATTATAATTATGAAAATGAATGGATATTGGAGGCAAGATATAATTCTTCATTAACTACAAAGCACATATATAGCATGCCTATTTTGAATTGATTTCATATCGGTTTCATTAGACTCAACATAGGTTCTGAGACCGACGTACCAAGGGGAGGGGACGGACATGGGTAAAAATTCATATGGGGTCCTCCAAGTTTCGAAAAATCGAAGAGCGAAAAGTAAATTGATATTGAATTTTTTGGTAATAAATTGGATTTTTTGTCAAAATCCCCAGTAACTTTGAATATTTATCCATTGTTCAAAGGGGGTTCCAATATACCAGAGAGTAGTCAAGGGAACCTTGTGTCCGATCCTATGAGAATCAATAGATGAAATAATCAAGGAATTTTCTTATAAACCAATACCTCACACTAATCAATTCCAGAATAAATACTGTCAAACTAATCAAATACATAACAGTGCATATTCCAAAAGCGGCAAAAATATTGATCATTTTAAGTTTTTGTGGTGTGTTCTGTTGTAGTTTTATTTCACGATAGTTAAAATATTTTTTCTCTTGATATAACAATAAACCAGATTCATGGAAATTTCTCAATTGTCTATTGAATACATCTTTCAAAATAGATTTTTTTCGAAAATAAAACACCGGACAGTACATGAATAATCGATTTTTTGTAAAACCTAAATGACGTTTTGGTGAATTCAATTGATTAAAATATTTTAATGATACACTCATAAAAATCATAACCTCGATTTATTGACAAGTGTCATTTATGTACAAAACGAATACGTTTATTGCCCGATGTCAATAAATAACTATTGGACATGTGGCAATAAACGGATCAGTTTTAAAGGCACAGTGTCAATTAATCTATATTCAATTGACACTAGTCAATAAATCAAGAGTGTATTTTTTATGAGTGTATATGATCCAAAAATAGAACACCATCAATGTCATTGTCATGAAATTTCTGCAATGCCACCATAACGGTTTCAGTGATCTTTGTGATTCTGAAATAGAATAGTTATAAATGAAAAATGAAAATACGAAATGAATTCATTCAAATTTAATTTTACCTATCTTTCTCAAACATATTCGCGATGAATACCGTTGCAGATGGAATGGTCAAAACTTTGCAATGAGAAGTTTGAATTTTTTCAATTGTATCATATGGAGAAAAAATGCTACGTCTTTGTAAATTAGTATACAAGACTCCTTCGTAACCACTTCGAAGAAAGAACCACAATAGAATCCAAAATAATAATAAAGTTCGTGCAAAATTTCCAAAATTCAATCCATTTGCAATATGACGATTGGTAATTGGTTTTCCTAATATTAGAAGCCACATATTAAGAATTGGATTTCGATTGATCCGGCCACCAATAAAGAAATGTCTCCATTTTCGATTCAATTTCTTTGTCAATAAAATAATTAAAATAGAAAATACGCTTATTATGAAAATCAATATCCACACATATCGACGAAATGGTGCTAATAACCGATGTAAAGGAAGCAGACTTAATTCCCTTTCCTTGTATGCGAAACTAATTGAAGATTGCAAATATGATTCACTTGGTGATAAATATTCTAAACGTTCGGACGATAACATGAAACCTCCAGACGTAATATTTGCTTCTCCTCTAAAAACCTTTGTATTCGAAATTGCCAAAAAATTGTATATATATCAGCATTTTTAGATAATATTTTGTCAAATCAAATGTTATACCAAACCGATGCTTCCTGTGATTGTTCCATTTTTTAATATCTCCCCATGTCCAATATTATCTTCATGATATTTTTCAACAACATTTATTTTCAATACTTTTGCAATTTCGTGAATAATTGATGTATCTATACCTTCACCACCACTTCCATTGTGAATAAGACCTAATGGAGCTCCAATATTTCTAGGAACATGGTACAATGGACAATTATTAAAATTTTCCAATTTTTTCGGATATAATTCATTAATCGTTTTATTGATACTAGCACTGAAATTGTTTGATGTGAATGTAACAACCTTGAGTTGAGTTAATGTAAAACAATCTTTTTGATATGGCATGTATGTATATAGTGACCACAAGTTAATTTGATCTTGAATCAAAACATGTGAATTAACCAAACCATTTGACCACAATGTATTGAAAATATTGCTTAAAACTTCTGTATTATTTTCTTCGATTGCATTCAAAACAACCAGAAATTTTTGTGAAAGATGAAATTCTTCTACCGTTGTTTCATTCAAAATATATCTGCATGGAATAAATGCGATGAAATTCATTTGTTTTTGTTGATTTTATAGACAAATAATACTCACGACAATGAATTTAGATCATCTATAAAAATTATATTAAAAGCATGTTTTCGACCCCGAATAAAATGTTGGATTTTATCTGATATACTATAAGTAAATTTAGTTTGAATAGGATTGCCAAATGTGTTGACAAAAAAATCACTTAAAAAATGATCGTTGGCTTTCTTTGATCCATGAAAAATAATTAAAATGAAAACATTCTTGTCATTGAAAAATTTTACGAGATAATTTGTTAGAATTTCACTCAAAATTTTTTCGATTTATCATTAAATATGCTTGTAATTCAAATGTTAAATACAACAAAATTAAAATTATCAAAAATTTCATCATTGTATTTATCATTTATATTTTAAATTCATGAATAAATTCAATGAAGCATGAAATAAGCAATGAAAAAAGATTAATAGAATTAACACATTATTCATGAGTACTTTCTTATAACTACTGAAGATATGAACTATTCTAGAATTTATACACATTTAGGTTGAGTGATTTCATCATTATATTTAACTTGATTTCTGAAAATATTAAACTTTGGTTATGACCAAATTTTGTTTTGTTTAATGTATTATGATACATTAAGTTCAGAAGATAGTCAATGAAATTACAAACATAATTAGGGGATAGTCAATGAAATTACAAACATAATATTATGTTGACCACATTTTAGTATTCAAGTTACTTAAATGACTCTTTGTTGGGCGTACTTTTTTATGACTGTCTTGTGTGAAACAAACGTTCCAAATGGTAATGATAATATTGACGAATTGAAGAACGCTTATCCAAAAACTGCTCATAAATTGATTACAAGTTCTGATTCACAATGAATTTCAGTACGCCTGAAATCAATAGAATTCCTTATTTTCAAGAATTTTTACATATTTAAAAAAATTTGGAAAATCGGCACCATTTGAAATGTATCTTAAATTATCCAATGTCGATCGTTTCTACGAAAAACAACAATGGATTTTGAATTGGAAAATTCTTAGCTTATTTAGCTGATACAAAGTAAAACGCAAGTTTGTTTAAATAAAACACAAGTGATTTGGATGGTTACAAAATAGCGAATAATGATATTTATTGATATCAGCATTTACATATAGCTAGTTCAAAACATTAAACATTAACCTACATCAATGTATGATTTCACTTTTCTATCTATTGTATAATAACAAATGTAATATAACAACAGCTAAAACACTATTTGGGTCGTTCCATCGAACAGAAACGTCGCATTTCATATTTACTTAATTAACATTAAAAGAAATCTTTAAGAGATATATTCAACATTGGACATAGTACTTTGTTTTATGTAAACAATAAAAACATTTTCAAAAATGTCTTGATTCAAATACACTTAATGATAATGAGTTTTCATACATTTTGAAATAAAAATTTTAGACTTTGAAATCAAAGGAAAATATTTGAACTTTTGACAAATGTGATTAATGAGTAAAAAATTTAAATGCATTGCTCACACACCGATATTTTAAGCTAATTAACTCTAGAATAAAAACGATCAAACTTATGCAATACATAAGAATGCAAATTTCAAAAATGCCGAAAATATTCTTGATTTTGAGTTGCTTCGATGAGCTCTGTTGTAGTTTCATTTCACGATTGTTAAAATAAATTTTAATTCGATATTCCAGCAACCCAGATTCACGAAGGAATTGTAATTGTCTATTGAATACATCTCTCAAAACTGATTTCTTTCGGAAATAAAAAACGGGACAATACATGAACATTCGATTTCTAGTAGAGCCCAAATGACGCTTGGGTGAATGTAATTGATTAAAATATCTCAAAGTAAAATGCGTTATAAATATGACACCATTGAAATCGGTGTCATAAAATTGTTCCAATGCTTCCAGAGCACTAATATTGCTATATTTAATTATTCTGCAAAATGTGAATTATTGTAATTCTATATTATGGGAATTGATAAAATTAGATTCAATCATTTTTTTTTTACCTGTTTTCATCAAACATATTCACAGTTAAATGAGCTAAAGACATAGAACTCATTACTTTACAATTGGATGTTTGAATTTTTTCAATCGTATCATATGAGAAAGCATAGCTAGGTCTTTGTAAATTCGTATATAAAGCTCCCTCGTACCAAGCCCGTAGAAAAAACCACAAGAATATCCAAAACATGAATATGGTCCGTGCAAAATTACCAAAATTTCGACCATTCGCAATTAGGCGATTGGGAACGGTTTTTCCTAGCAATGTTAACCACATATTTAGAATTGGAGATCGATTTAATCGACCGCCAATATAAAAATGTCTCCATTTTTGACTTAATTTCTTTGTTAATAAAATAATTATTATTGATAATATTACAATTGTGAGAATAAATATCCATACATGATGACCAAGGGGTGCAAGCAGTCGATTTAATGGCGTTATATTTGTTTCCCTTTCTTTGTATGCAAAACTAATTGAAGATTGAAAATATGATTCACTTGATGATAAATATTGTAAACGTTCAGATGATAGTATGAAACCACCAGATGTTATATTTACTTCTCCTCTAAAAACCTAACGAATCATTTGCAAATATGAAATCATATTTTTTTTTTTTTTTTTTTTTTCAAATAATTGAAAGAAACAGGAAATTATCCTTACCATGCCCATACATCCCGTAATTGTTCCATTTTGAAATATTTCTCCATGTTCAATTTTACGTTTGGGATATTTCTCAACGATAGTTATTTTTAATATTTTTGCAATTTCATGAATGATTGATGTATCAATACCTTCACCTCCATTTCCTTTGTGAACGAAACTATATGGAGCACCAACATTTGCATGAACATGATACAAAGGGCATTTGTTAAAGTTTTTCAATTTATTCGGATATAACTCGTTAATTGTTGCATTAATGCTAGCGCTATAGTTGTTTAATGTGAATGTTGCGATCTTGAGCTGAGTTAATGTGTAACAATTTTCTTGATATGGCATATATGTATACATAGACCACAATTTTTTTTCGTCTTGAATCAAAACATGCGAATCAACCAAACCATTTGTCCACAATGTGTCAAAAATATTGCTCAAATTTTCGGTATTATTTTTTACGATTGTATTCAAAACAATTAGAAATTTTTGTGAAAGATGAAAATCTTTTACCAATAATTCATTCAAAATATTTCTGTATGAATATGAAATGGAAATTCAATAAAATTAATTAAGTTTTTTTATGCATATTCATGATGTAAAATTCTCAATAGAATTTAAAGTATAATATTATAAAATTATTAGAAAATAAAAACAAATCATAAGCAATTAAGATGCGGTATGATTACAAGTTGTGATCCAAAACACAAACAATTATACTCACGACAATGAATTGACATCATCAATGAAAATTAAATTGAAAGCATGTCTTTGATCGCCAATTGAATGGTGTAGTTTGTTTGATGTACTGTAAGCGAATGCGGTTATAGTAGGATTGTCAAATAAATTGATAAAAAGATCGCTCAAAAAATGAATGTTAGCTTTCTTTGGTCCATCACAAATTATTGAAATGAAAACGTTTTTATCACTAAAATATTTGATGAGATAATTTGTTAGAATTTCACTCAAAATAACACTTTCTTCCAATTCTGACTGATCGAATACGAAATTGTTTTGTGTCGCAGACAAACGTTCAACATAAAATAACAACAAAATTATAATAATCAAAAATCTCATATCGCAATATAAATCCATCAATAAATACATGAGAATATATAAACAGTGAAGAGTGAGCACCATTGATGACTTCTTTGAAGCAACTAATCATCATACTTCAAATATTACTGGAAGCATAATAATTAGAAAAAGTCCAAAGTCATTCAATCAACATACATTTTGTTTCAAACTTTAATGTTAATAATTTCACATATATGAATATGGACACAAAATATAATTACAAATTAATTACAAAACATAAACCATATAGCGTGATATTCCATTTGGAATTGGTTCAATATATAAATATTGATTTCAGCAGAATTAAATAATAAATGAAATGGTCAAAAAAATTCTTTATACTGTGGCTGAACATAAGTTCCAATTTCTCAAGGAGAAAAGAATTGAATTGTACGTTTTGAAGGGAATTTCTTTGTTTCGTTCATGAAAAATTTGCTTTGTTTTGCTCTATGCTTACTTTGTTTTATTTAATAAATTGATTTACGTTTATTTTTATTGAATGGTTCATTTAATTTTTCAGAAATCATCTAGTTTTCAGTTCAAAAATTATGATTTTTGTTAATTTGAACTTATATCACTTAGTAATTTGCAGTAATGATTAAAAAAATCTGTTTTTTTTTTTTAATTCAAAACGAAAAACTTTTCTATTGATTGATTGTAACAAAACTTTGTGAAGAGCTTGAAGATGATTGATTTATTTAAAATTGTGTACATAATTCTCATAAAAATGTTGACAAATTAGTATAACCAGGCACGTATGTGTAATAAGACATTTTAAGCAAATCATATAATTATGTAAAAAATTGACTTCAAACCAGAATATTTATTACGAAAATTAAAAGGAAAAGCATGCCAGGAAATGTCTCTTACAACAATATCTCTGGCTAAGTATCTCCAGTATGAATACAATAAAGCTAATAAAATACATGACAATGCAGATTTCAAAAGCAGCAAAAATATTCATTATTTTAAGTTTTTGCGGTGCGCTTTGATGTAATTTCCTTTCACGATCATTGAAATGCATACTTATTCGATGTTTAAGTAAACCAGACTCTCTAAGAATTTGAAGTTGTCTATTGAAAACATCTCTTAACACTGATTTTTTTCGAAAGTAAAAAAACTGGACAATACATGAATAATCGATTTTTAGTATAACCCAAGTGACGCTTAGGAAAATGTAATTTATTAAAATATTTCAAAGATAAATGATTAGTAAAGATGACTCCATTGAAATCACTATCATGGAATTTCTCCAAAGCAACCAAAAGACTTCTATTACTATACTGTATGATTCTGAAAATGTCAGAAAATATCATCAATAATAATGAATAATACGGAAAAAGGAAAGACATGAATCATAAATATGTTGATTTACCTATCTTTTTCGAACATATTCGTGATGAGAGAGGCCATTGAAATGGCGCTTAAAACTTTGCAGTTGGATGTTTGAATTTTTTCAATCGTATCGTATGGCGAAGAAAGACTACGTCTTTGTAATTTAGTGTATAAAACTCCTTCGTATCCACTTCGTAAAAAAAACCACAATAAAGTCCAAAATATTAATAAAGTTCGTGCAAAATTCCCAAAATTCAATCCATTTGCAATATGGCGATTGGGAACTGGTTTCCCTAGCATTAACAGCCACATATTTAGAATTGGAGATCGATCAATAAAGAAATACCTCGAATTTTGATTCAATTTCTTTGTCATTAAAATAATCAGAACAGAAAATACTGTAATTATGAGAATATATATCCAAACATGATGGCTAAGCGGTGCAAGCAGTCGATTCAGTGGCGCAATATTTGATTCTCCTTCTTTGTAAGCGAAACCAAATGAAGATTGTAAATATGATTCACTCGGCAATAAATACTTTAAACGTTCCGGAGTTACCATAAAACCACCAGATGTAAGATTTGCTTCACCTCTTAAAATCTTTGAAAGTGTTCAAAGTAAAAAAAAAAATAATAATAATTAAACATTCCGATTGAATTGGAAAGAAGATTTTATTCATACCATTCCCATGGTTCCAGTAACTGTTCCATTTTGAAATACCACCCCGTGTCCAGGAGTAATTGTGGGACATTTATGGACGATAGTTATATTCAGTATCTTTGTGATTTCATGAATGATTGATGCATCAATACCTTCACTTTTGTTATTGATAATGCTAAAAGGGGCCCCAATAATAGCGCCAATATTATACAAGGGGCATTTATTGAAGTTGTTTAACTTTTTCGGATATAACTCGTTAATCGTTGCATTAATCGTGAAATTCAATGATGTAAATGTAGTGATCTTGATTTGAGTCAATTTGTAGCAATTTTCTTGATACGGCATATATGTATAAAGTGACCAGAATTTATTTTCATCTTGGATTAAAACATGCGAATTAATTAAACCATTTGTCCACAAAATGTCGAAAATATTGCTCAATTTTTCCGGAGCATTTTTTACGATTGCATTCAAAACAATCAGAAACTTTTGTGAGAGATGAAAATCCTGTAACGTGATTTCATTTAAAATATTCCTGTATAAAATAAAGTTTACGAAATTAATTCCAAGTCTGGCTTATAATTATTTATTCAAATTTACTAACGACAATGAATTTGTGTCATCTACGAATATCAAATTGAAAGCATGTCTTTGATCACCAGGAGAATGATAAATTTTATCCGATATACAGAATGCAAATTTTGTTAGTGCGGGATTATCAAATAAATTAACAGAAATATCACTCAATAAATGATCGTTGGCATCATTTGATTCATTAAAAGTAATTGACATAAAAACATTTTCATTACTGAAATATTTTATGAGGAAATTTGTTAAAATTTCACTCAAAATAACACTTTCTTCCGATTCTGACTGATCGATTACGAAATTGTTTTGTGTCGCAGACAAACGTTCAACATAAAATAACAACAAAATTGCAACAATCAAAAATCTCATATCGCAATATAAATCCATCAAAAAATACATAAACAAATGGAAATGATTCTTGTTTGATCTATTGTCTCTACAATAAAATGATTCAGAATCACATATACACAATAAAGAGTGAGTATCATTGACGACTTCATTGAAGCAACTAATCATCTTACCCCAAATATTATTAAAAGCGTAATAATTAGGAAAAACTCAAAATCGTAAATAATATGAATATGGACACAAGATATAATTCCAAATTAACCTGAAAACATAAACCATATAGCATGATATTCCATTTAGAAATGGTTGAAACTAATTGATATTGATTTCAGTAGGTACAATTAATAAATGGAATAATCAAAGAAATTCTTTATACATCGATACCTCACGTCAGATTAAATAAACCACAAAGGGTGCGAATAGAAAACATTTTTTTTTCCGCAAATTTTAGACTCTTAGGGATTCATAAATTTGGGATTTATCTAGGAATTCAACGAACACAATTTGTTCGAACATTTGGCTCGTTCTTTCGAAAAAATATGTATTTTTGTCCGTTCATTCATTCGAAAAATTTCAAATATAATATTTTGCAAGGGGGAAAAATCTCTCGCGAGTGCACTGCAAGTACGTGCAATTTTTTGCGAGTTCGTTGCATGTACTCACAGTGAACTTTCATGCCGTGAGCAAGTACATCAACTATCGATTAATATACTGCCGCATAAATCGTTCGGCTTTACGTTGCAAGCAATCTCTATCATATATATACTGAATCGCACATACATCGGTTACGGAATGCAAACGACAAATCGTATCTTTTTGCCGTTTCCGTTGGTGTAGTCAGTATACATTGATAATTATCAAATTATTTTAAATCGCATAGGTGGCGTCAATGTCTTGAAATCAAAGCTCTTCACATGTAAAAACATACAACGAATGCCATATTGATATTTACTGTGGGCAAAACCTACCGGGAATTTGGTTATATTTCAAAAATTCTTTTTTTATTCTTCCAAATCAATTTCATCGCCTTCAAAGTAATCCCCTCCCGACGCAATGCACTTATGCCAACGTATTTTCCAATCTTCGATGCATGCCAAAAAGTCACTGGCAGGGATGGCCTTCAGAGCGCGCGCCGATTCACGTTGAATCTCTTCAATCGACTCAAAACGATGTCCCCGGAGCGGTCTTTTTAGCTTAGAGAACAGCCAGAAGTCACACGGAGCTAAATCAGGTGAATAAGGTGGTTGCGGAACGATATGAGTTGAATTTTTGGTGGAAAAATCTAAAAAAACCAATCAAAGAAATTTCATGGTTTTGGAACCAAACGTGAATTGGAACTTTTAACTTAAAAAAAAGCTTTTGAAACGGTGTTCATAGTTTATGTGGAGAACCAAGAGATCTAACCATCACTCTTAAAGTTCATCGACGATGTTTCACTGAAAATTTTCTCATTTTTTTGATGTTGATGGTCGTTCAAGCCGATTTTCAGAGGTTTAGGTGTTCTTCAACTTCTAGGAAAATTTTCTGTCGTTTGAAAAACCTGGATCTTATTACAGTTCGATAGAGGAAGGTTCAATATATGATCTCAAAAGATCTGTTTGTCGAAATTTGATATTGCAAACAAAATTTATTATAACTTCTTTTGAGAAAAAAATGGAAAAAATGTGCAAAATCGCCAAATGCACTTTTGGTTGCTCACAAATCACAAACCAAACTACTTGAAAAATAGAGATATTGTCATGAAATTTGACACAGATGTCAAAGACAGTACTGCCAACCTAAAAATAAAAACACTTGTCCCTATCGGAAGACCAATGAAGTTTAAATCTAAATTTCCCGGTAGGTTTTGCCCACAGTAGTACATTGTTTTTGAGCCGATTGCAACGAAAGACAAAAAATATATTTAAAAAAGATAGAACGCTCTCACATGGTTTCTGTTAAGGTTTTGAGTGAAAACAAACCAAGTAATTTTCGTATCAGTATTGATCCGAACAATTTTGATGATTTCATGACGAAAATTAAAAATACTGTGTCGCTGTCACAAATGAAAATTTCCGTATTGATATACATATGAACAGTTGCGAATGAAAATGTTATCCAGAAAAGTTGCGGAGCTAACTGCTTACCATGGTATTACCAGTTAGCTCGAGCTAACTGGTAATCCGAGCTAACTAGTAATCTTAGCTAACTGGTATTACCAGTTAGCTCGAGCTAACTGGTAATCCTACAGGTGGTCGAATCGGCGATTATTAATCACATAATCCACTCACTTCCACAGTGATTAACTCTAGACATAATCACACACTCACTAATAGTCTTTGATTGTGTGATTAAAAAAATGATTGACAATCACTAACATAATCATCTTGATGCGTAAAATTCACAATAAATGAAATGTCAAAAATGGAGCGCGAGTATTTTGACATCTAAATATAGAAAAAATTCACTAATACATGCATAAGCTCACTAATACAAACACAAAGAGATGATTATATTCCTGATTATCAATCCTTTTTATAATCACACTCAGTAATACTCATGTTCGAATACTCCGCTCAGCTGTAGGTAATCCGAGCTAAGTGGTAATACCACTTAGCTCTAGCTAACTGGTAATCTGAGCTAACTGGTGATACTACTTAGCTCGAGATAACTGGTAATCCGAGCTAACTGGTATTACCAGTCAACTGCCTAATGAATATCTCATCCAAATCGGCAACTCAGGAAAAAACAACATGCAATAACGGTAAATCGTTTGGTCATCTGAGAGTGATCGGCTACTTAAATATGAACCGAATTGATTTCAATGCAGATACTAGTCAGCATTCGTGAGCATAACCTCGTGTTGATTGTTGCGCAAATAAATGAAATTTAGATCTTGAATATATTATTTGCTCTGCATATAATATCATAAGCCATAATAGATGTCATCGGCTGGAAGTGAATCCTGAGGAGCAGATGGACCCAACCTGGCCCAATGTGATTTAAAGGTTGGGCACACGTGGGGGGATAACATGCCTGGAAAAATTTCGTTATTTTTTCGATTTTCCCATCGGAAAAGCGAGAAAAATCGGTCTGTAGTTTTTTCCATTTTCATGCAATTAATGCGTAGTAAAAATTGTTGACACAACAGAACAAGCTTTAACAAGCTAAGCTCAGATTACCAGTTAGCTAGCTAAATGGTATTACCAGTTAGCTCCCGATCATTTTCATCCGCAACTGTTCATATATATTACATAAATTTTTTTCTATGGGAACATAGCCCAAATTATGATTTCGAAAAATTTTTTAGTTGAACATTTTGCTGTCAAAGTCCGATGACTTACCGACATTTTGCTGTCAAACTCAATGTTTACATTTTTTATGACAAAAACATAACCTTACTTATTTAAGCCACTGAAATGGAACGAAAATAATTACGAAAGATGGTGTTCGAAATTCAATCTAGACTATAAATTCTCCACATATAAAGAGGGCTCTCTTTATCACAATACACACGAATAGCAATACTCTCTAGTGGTCAGTATATGTTTGTATTGTGAACAAATACTGACCATCGGAGATTATTGATATTTGTGTGTATTTTGATTTATGCATAGAATTGCTAGCAGTGCATGCGCAACGTCCTAGTTTGTTATCTGCGGTTGCCTAGTATTGTCGACAGATTTATTTGTTTGTTTTTATGAAAAAGGTCGTTTGTAATATGTTTTGGTGCATTAATTTCTATGAATCGAATTAATCCTTTTGGATTAAATATTAATCCATTTGGATTTTTTTCATTAAAAACACGCCATTCAATCAAAGTTAATTTTTATTACAATGCAGACATTGTCTTCTAGACAATGTTTGTCTTTATAGTTTGTCACTTTGTTACATTGGAAACTACAGCTATAATTATGCTTTATCTTCATGTTTCTTTTTTTTTTTTTCAAACGAATCAAGTCTGTCAGACTCAGTCTGTGTATAGATTATTTCATGATTAAATTGGATTATATCATTTCATAGAATGTGAATATCAAAATAAATCATTTTATTCAAAGGTCCGATTATTATTACTGTGTCTAGAGAAATTTGTAAATATTTAATTTATTGTACTTATAGTCAAATATCATAATATCCAAACTGAGAAAAAGCTCATTCAACAATTCTAGACATTTTCCACTTTTAAGGGATAAGTATTCAAATAAGTTTTTGAGAAATATCGATTTCTTTAATTAAAACAAATGTAGCGACAGAAAACTTGAGTATAATTTGTTTATTCAATTCATCATTATCAATCCAATGCAGGCATATGAATTCAACCTCATAAATGGTTCAATTCCGATTTTCTCTGTTTGAATGTGATAAAACTATAGTATGCATTTAAATTGAAATGAAAAACTAAAAGACATGGATTCAGGCAATGTTACTGCTGCAGCTGACTTGTTGGTTAAAGTTTTTCGGAAATAATTACAGTTCAAGTTGAAATTTGAAACTTTGAATTTATTTTCTACTCTCATATTATTCATATATGTATTGCTACAGCCACATTAGATGAAAACATAATTTTGAATGCTCAATAAAAAGCCAGTATAGAAAGCAATGAAAATTGTTATTCATATTAGAATATTATTTGTATTTTGACTATTATTATCAAAAACTTTGAAATTTCCAAGGAAATTCCATTTCCATTTGATATTTTAATATGTTTCCCTATTTATGGCTCAAGTGTTAAAGACATTCATTTTTATATTTTATTTTGAGAAATAATACTACAAATGAATTTACATTTTATTCGAATAAAAATTATCTTTTTATTCAAATTGTCTCAATTTGATGCCATTATTAATTAAATAAATGTCATTTTTGTTTTTCCACATAAACCAAATCCATTTATGGAAACATTTTTCCTACAGCTAATTGTGCATGTAGCAATTGATGATACGTATATGTAACCATATGCATGTTGCATGTTTGTGAATAAAGTGAAAAAAAAAATGAAAACAGACCATACTGGTATTAATAATAATCATTTAACTGAAATGCATTGGATGGAAAAACAATGGTAGTGAAAAATAATGATAATTAAAATCCGAAAAATCCATTTAAATTTGCAAATTTGGATATTTATGAGACGAAAAATGTGCATCAGAGAACAAAAAAAAAAAACGCCGGAATTTTGTGGGGATAAGCTTTCCATGTGCACCTGCCACAAACAATAATAATCGGAAAATATGCGTGTGTAAAACATATGCATTGCGTTTGTAAATGGTGTTATAGCAATCCAGCATACTGATAAAAAGAAAATTTATGAGTGATTTCGATGTTGTTTTTTTTTTTGTTCGTGCAAAATATTTTTTTTTATTTTGACCATGTTTTATACCATGTAATATTCTAATACAGTTGCGATATACGATTCTCTTTTTTTTTTTTTTTTTTTTTTTGATGAATTGATGCACGTTGGTCGAAAGATGAAATATCATTTATGCGAAATGGCATTTAAATGCGGGCAAAGATGTTTCTAAAAAAATATTAAAATGAATAAAAATCTAATTTATGACCGGATTCGTAATCCAGCATTTCCTGTGTCAATAAAAATCCAATTACACATTCAAACTACAAGGTGATAATAAATTTATTGAGGCGCGTGCAAGGATAAAACTTACAATATCCATTGATTTAAACCATTTCGTATGGAAATGTATTGATGGTTTCTTTTGAACAGGCCATTGTTTATCGTTCAATTACGATTGTAAATCATTGTTATGTTATATTTTTTTTGGTTTTGGAACGATTTTTCTCAAAATTTACCACACCTGCTACATATGACACACATATGTTCATATTTAGTTTGAGATTGAATACAATCCATTTACATCATAAATTCACATTCGTTTTATGTGAAATCATCTTCGATTATGTAAATCATATTTTCATTGAAATTGAATGCAACAAGACAGTTAGAACAACAATGATAAATGTATAAAACTAAAAACAACGGTAAATAATATATCAGATTTTCAGCACCATTTTTTTCTTTCTCAAAATTTAATTTACCAATTTTGTGTCATTTTACTAAAATTGTGTTTTTTTTTTTTTTTTTTTTTTTCATTTGTGAATTTCAGTTTTATTATATTAATATCAGCCTCGTGTACTCTTGTTTTTTGTATCCTTTTTACCGATATGTCTTCTTCAGTTTGGTGAAATACGTTGTAGCAAACAAGCAGTGTTACGTTGGTGAAAAAAAAAGAGCACACAAAGAGCACTTTTTTTGTTATTGCACTTTAGAGCTCAAGAATTGTTCATACACTGTGCACATTGCACGAATAATTTTCAACCACATACACAAAATATAGTCAGTCGCATAGTTCCAAGTATGGATGAAAACTACTAAAGAGCCATACAGAAGTACTATAAACGCTGGTCATATACTTGATTTTACTATGTGATTCTGTTGTGTACCATTTTTAATATGGTAACCAGATATTTTCAAAAAGTGATGACAACAGAAGGCAAAGAAGAAGAAGAAGAAGACGAAGAGAAAAAAAACTGTAAAGGCAAAATGACAATGTATTGAGATTGGTGAGTTTGGGCAACGTAGAAAAGATGTTGAGATGAAAATGGTCATAGCAACACACATACTCGGCAATGGCTATCAAATAACCTTTATCATTTGGTGGCGGTACTTGGTGTCATCTTTTTAAACTTACTGCCAACATATTTTTCGCTCATCACGTTTTCTTTTTGTCCTTGCATTTGTTCCGGTTGCTGGCGTTCAACGGAAATAACAACTGACTGAAAGGGAAAATGAAAGAAGAATAAAAAAAAAACAAAGCGAAGGAACGAGAGAGGAGATGGAATAAAAACTGATCTACAATATTGTTATAAAATAAAATGACATCATTTTTCGTCAGCCAGTGGTGAAATTGTGTCCTTTCTTTTGTAAATTGCTTGTGTGGTTCAAAGTATTTTTCTGTTGGTTTTTTTTTTCTCGTTGACGTTGGCATCGTTCTCAGTTTAATGCGACCGAAGCAGCAGTTCCATCAACTGTGTGATTTGGTATCGTCTGTTGGTGTTTCTTCAAGTTTTAGATTGGCTGAAAGAATGAGTTTTTCCTTTTTTTTTTCTCCTTTCGTTGTAATAATCGTTGAATAAAAGCATATTCAATGGAGAAAGTAGACAATTTTTATGGGATTCAAAGCAGCCACCAAATAGCAACAAACATACAGCCATATGTCATGGTAAGTGGATAAACCGAATGGTATGTTAGCCCAGCAAAAGGCTTTTCGGTCAACTCGTCGTATCACACATTCAAACATTCCATTCCATTTCAAAAGCTTTGCACCTTGTACAATTTCATATATTTTTCATGCAACGATATAAAAAAAAAAAGAAAAAAAAAAGAAGAAAACATTACGCTTTAAAACGATGAAATGAAAGAATGGAATGGCGAAGACAGAACGAAGCCAATGTAACGAAGAAATGATACGATATGCGACTGCAAACCATAAATTTTATTGCGACTGAAATATATTATAACGATATGGAAAATAAGAAAGGAACCAGGAAAGGTGCAATTTATTAATTCATGTTGCAAGATGTCGTGCGATCGCATTGCACATATTTCTCTACACCACTCTTTTTATTTCCTCACTTGTTTTTTTTGTTGCCTTCAATTTCTGTCATTCTCTCATTGCTTACAATTCGTTCACCAACTTTGTTCAATGGCCCCTCTGATAGAGAAGTGTGCAAAAGCGAAATATTAGGAATGTCAGAGTAAAAAAAAAAAAAAAAAAAAAAAAAAATGAACAGCCAACGAGTTCACGGGCAAAAACCGATGATCGATCTAAAATGTGAATTCCTTTTATTATCAACCAATGTGTCTCGATAAAATGAACGATTTTCACGTAACATTTAAAAGAAAGTGGGAAAAAAAATTTACCGCCAGGAAGCTACACTTTTAGTCACATTCTCTGCATAGAGATACATATTCTTAGCTTTTATCAAACGAACTGGTAATTTCTCATCTAAATTTATTGTTTGACTGTTTATCATTCAAATTTATGCACGGCAAATTTTTTCGATAAAACAAAAAAAAAAACGGAATAGTTTTTGAAGATTTCATTTTCACTTGCGATAAATAATATTTAGATAAAAAACATACAAATGTGTATTTTCAAAGCAATTGCTTTGCCAAATATTTTTTTTCCCATGGTTTTTGAACATTTGAAAATTATTTGAATTAAAATCTTTTGGCTTTTTACTTTATAAATCCAAACGATTTTCATTTGCATTCAATGCAATTCACATGTGGTGCAGTCATTGGTAATATTTATTCGGTAAATTTTGTCGCAAAATCGATATGAAACGATTATTCATTCGATTGTCCATAATGAACAAACAAAACCCTGAGAGAGAGAGAAACAATATAAGAGAAAGTAATTCGAAATAAAACAAAAACTAAATCATAGGTTAATTTGGTTGCCGTTTCGAAAATCATAAATACGCAATTTCGACAATAACAATTCATTTAAATTATAAAATATTATTCCTTGTTTTATGCGTTTTGTATCGTACCGGATTCAAATCATTATGAATGCCATTTTAAATGCTTTTTGAGTTCAGCTCTTGATAGCGCATAACGATTTTCATTCCATTATTCTCTATATCTCTTTTTCTACCCGTAATGTGTAATGGCAACAAATTCCATTTTCCATTCACATTGTATAGTGTACAGCATTGTATATTGTTCACACGACGTATATCTCTACATAAGTATAAATACATTCACATGTATACACACATAATTATCTCAACATAAACATAAAATGAAAATTGATTATATTTTCAGACACAACACGCCAAAATTTGCTGTACATAACAAAAACCATCGACAGCCAAGTGCGGGAGGATGAATAATAGACGGGTATGAAGTAGACACTAGACAAAATCCCAAAAACATTTATGCAATTATTTCATTCCTGAATCTCATGCCATTTGCAAAAAAGAAACGGGCTCTTGTTTGTTTGCTAGTTTGTGTTTATTAGGTCTATATCTAGGCATCAGTGTTCGTTCGATGGGGACGACATTGAGTGAATGTTTTCAACCATTTTAACAATTCATTTAAACATGCAGAATAATTTTCTCAAAGCGACTGGTTGAATTGGTTGCTTCATTTGTATCGGCTTTGATTATTTCATTATTATTCATTCAAGAGAGTAAGAGAGAGTGAGAGAGAAAGAGAGAGAGAAAGTGAGAGAGGGGGATGAGTGAGAAAGAGAGATAGAGAGAGAAAGAAAGCGAGAGATAGAAAGAAAGAGAGAGAGAGAGAGAAAGACGGAGAGAGAGAGAGAGATAGAGAAAGTGCGAGAGAGAGAGAGAGAGAGAGAGAAAGAAAGAGATACAGAGAAAGTGTGTGTGAGAGAGAGAGAGAGAGAGAGAGAGAGATAGAGAGAGATAGAAACAGAAAGTGTGAGAGAGAAATGCAAAGGGTGAGTGAAGAACGGGTAGAACGATTTTTAGTCTCTTGCACTGACACATGGAATGGATTCAAATAAATTCCATAAAACTAAAAACTAAATAATTTGGTGTGCCAACTGAATGTTATAAAGGAAAAATGAATCAAACATTCGATTGATGGTTGTGTCTAGTATGTGTCACACAATTTAATTTATGTTTATATAATTTGCTAATGCTTCGTATGAGGTTTTTCAAATTCACTGCCAGTTGAAATGATATCTTTGTTTCATTTCCACATTTTGCAATTAAACAGTATTTGGATTTAAATTCTATTTTATTACACACAATATTGAAGTGCACCGGATGATGATAAACCCGGTTTTGCGTGAAAATTCTATATAAAATTGCTTTTATTCTTTCATTAAATTTTAGTTTTCGGTTAATTTGTAAATGAGCAAAACAAAAGTGATTACTTTCATCGATAGAATTAATAAAATGAAAAAAAAAAAAAAAATAAAATAAAATAAATAATTTTTCATTTTAAAAAATCTTGTTATTGAATTATAACTGGAAATCAAAAATTTTTTCATGAATATTTCAAAATATATAATTCCAATTAAAATATAATTGGGATTTCATTATCATATTTTATTATTTAACACTTTGATAAAGGAGTTTTTTCTGTTCAATCACTCTCATTGAGTTATTTCAAAAGAAGCAAATAAAATTGCGGTCAATGAAACATCAAAAAGTATAAATTTGCAATATCAATATTTCCGCATTAAAAATTTCAAAAATATTTTGATAAATTTCATCAATGAGAGAAAAGCAAATAACAGACTTATTATCATCCTTCAGATGCATAAACGAGCATGGAAAATCAAAACCAAAACGGTGAACCATTAACCAATGTGAATTAAATTCGTATTGTGAATTTTGATGACAATTATTTGCAATAATGTGTTTGTAAACCACTTTAGTTTGGTACATCCTCATTAAATTGCCACTGTTGAAACGTATCAGTCGTCGAGTATTTCATGTTCATATGATAAACGATTGGAATATTCATAATGCAATGTAACACGTAAATATATGTGACTGTTGAATGTTAAATGTTTTTGGTTGGCAAATCAAAGTGTTGTACGGAAAATGGATTTGGATACATTACGAACAAAATGATTTTGACGATGTTAAGTATGCCTTAAGCCTTGATACATGCAATTAAAATGAGGTGAAACACATTTTGCTTTTAATTGGGCACCGTTAAAGCAAGTGCTTGACTTTCCATATAATTCCACAGATTGTAATGACACAGATTGCAATAAAGGATAAAGGAAAAGTGTGAACAAATAAACAACATTATTCAAATACCATTTGGGTTATAACATGCGTTTTCAGTCACTGCACGCACACGAATTTGAATATGGAAATTCTATTTAAAAAACCTGTTCTTCGTACATACAAATGTGGTTGTTTTTTTTTTCTCATCAAGTAGCGCAATTTTTATTTACCACGTTGAACTCGAAATAGAGAGAAAGAGTTTTATTATTGAGGGAAATATATCTATGTAGCTTATAAAATTGAATTTAAACGGCTTAAAAAAAAAAAAAAGAATGGATTGCAGTGAACTGAAATGATTGATTGAGTTTTTAATTCGATTGTGTCGATCAGAAATTATTATGAAAAATCCTCGATATTCAACTAAAAAAGAAAAATTGCGTATTTCTATCACCTGCGCTATATTATTTGATTATCGATGTTATTGACCGCATTGTTCATTTCCTCATTCATTATTCATGAATGATGAAATTTTCACCATTGATTCCACGTGTATGTTGTTTGTTTTCGGTTGGAAAAAGTACCAATCGTCCATTTTAATTTAACTGTTGTATAGCCATTTTCAACTATCGAAACTTTTTAGTTATTCAATAAATTGCAGTTGAAGCAAACCAACCGTACAAAAGTTCCAAATGAATGGCTTCCCAATAATTTATTAACGTGTTTCATTCGAATGCGGTACATTCGTTTTAACCCATAAATACTACGACTCTATCATTTTGTGATGCAACATGCTTGTATTTTCCATCTAATTACATTTTTCTGATTGTGTGTGTGTGTGTGTGTATGTGTTTAAGCGTCTTGTTGTTGATGCATTTTTGGCACTATATCACCAACGAACATTAAAAAATTGGACAGGCACAAAGAAAACGATGTACTTGGGCCATAAAATTGAAATGACACCCGAAAAATCCAGATTATTTTGATGCAAACCAAAATATTAAGTCATTTTAAACTGGTCACAGTATTCACACTTCAAATGAACAGACAGCATTGTTTAATACTTCATTGAAAATAAAACCAAATTCACTTGTATTTGCTGTAAAATATGCATCAAGATGTGTTTAACATGCATATAGTCAAATTTGGTTGGATGGTAAAAATTGTAAATGTGCTTCATTTGCCTCGAAGACATGTTTCGTAAATGTCACCTAAAAATGTGTGCACTTGTGCACATTTATTTTTGTTCGCTTTTGCTGTCTAATTGGTGTGACAGAAAGTCAATGTTTTTACAAACATACAAAATAGTACAGTTGGAATGTGAGCAATTTTTATTGCTTTAGCTATTTTTGCAATCAACTAACATTGTTCAGAACCAAAACCATGGTCCTTTTCTCTTTGGTTGGCAGTATCGCAAACGTTTCCATTGTACTATGTGTACAATACAAAAAGCTCATAAAGTTTCTTATTCTCACCAAAACCAACACAAATTTTAAGACAAAAAACCCAACAATAATAACAATAACAATGCCACACAAACTAGCTACAAAACATCACACGCATACACACACACACACACACATAATAGTAAAAACCCGAAACTACGTGATTATTATATCTCATTTTCTCATGTATTGGTTTAGTTTATACTGTTAATTACCAATTCGTTTCGGAATTGAAATTGGAGCAAAAAGCATAATTCGCAGCAACCACAAGTGAATTTATTTGCTGTTGTTTGTTTGCATTGCCTTCGAATTTGTTCAATTGTTTGTTTAGTTCGATGAGACGAAAATAGTTTGAGTTTTGAGGGGAAAAAGACAATAAACAATAGAATAACCAGGAGAATAAGAAGAAGAAGAGAAAGAAGAAGAAGAAGAAGAAGAAGAGGAAGAAGAAGAAGAAGGGAAAACAAAAGTAAAAATAAAGAATGATTTCGGGAGTAGATATCGATTGCAGATAGCAGGAAAATCGTCCAGACGTATAATAATATACGACGAACATGAGTCGGAAAAGCAGTTGAAAAGAAAACAATGGCAAAACTTTTAAACGTGATGTATGAGCTATTGCTTATTTCAATGGCGAACGTTTCAAGTCAACTGTTCATTGTTTCAGGGCAAACGCCATGCTTCTTGTTTGTGCAACTGGGTGTTTTTCTTCTATTTTTTTTTTCTTCTTTCATTTGTATCGCTTTTGGTTGATTACTAACAATTTTCTTTGCTTTTTCATAGTCGTTCGTACTTCAATTTGATTCTAAGTTAATGATTTTTTTTTTTGAAACTCGGCAACACCGTTGCTTCAAACTCGTCGTTCTGAAATGAAAGAACAACGATGGATTTAAATTTATCATTCCGATGTTGTTTTCGGCGATTGCAAAATTGATTCCATTGAATAAATTCATTCAACATACTCTCTCTCTCTCTCTCTTTCTCTCTCTCTTTCTCTCTCTCTCTTTCTCTCTTTCTCTCTTTCTCTCTCTCTTTTGCTCTCTCTCTCTCTCTCTCTCTCTCTCTCTCTCTCTCTCTCTCTCTCTCTCTCTCAAACTTTTTGCCTTTTTTTGGCACAAGAAAAATAGAGAGAAAACAAAATATTTGATTTATTGGTTAGTTAAAGAATGCCATGGTCGGTTTTTTTTGTCTTTTCCAAAATGATATTGCCAGAAGTTCCAATATACAATTAAAACAAGCACAAACAACAACACTGAATACTGAATGTGATGGCAAATTTTGATTGTGATACTGAAAATATTTGCGGTAAACTAATTTGAAGTGAACGTTTGTCTGTTGCGGTCATGTTTATCGGAGCTTTCGAAATGTAAATTCATTTTCGATTTTCTACTCTATGTTTTCTATGTATGCATATTTATACAATGTGCAATGCATGCGACTAGCGATATTGCAATGGAACGAAAGTGAAAAATAGAAACGAAATTATTAAATTTGCTTTAACGGTTTGCTGTGATGCAGCCGTCGAGGTTACACGCACGTTGCACAATGCAACATGCACACAAGATCGACCCCGTCGATGAATACACCATCTCCTCACTCGCTCGGTTTCTTTCTCTCTCTCTGTGTGTGTCTCTATCTCTGTTTTTGTCACTTCTTCACTCTCCAAATTCAAGCCAATTTCGGTTAAGTGTGTGCACAATTTAAACGATACACACTACATGCGACAGACGAAGGAAACTTTTCCGGATTTTGTTTTATTGTAGATTTGTTTTTGTTATTGTTATTGTTATTGTTTTCAATGCAAATGATTTTTTTTTTTCGTTCGTTCATTTTCGTTTTCGTTTACTGAATATGCCAGAAATGAGAGGACAAGCACAAAACAGAAACACTTGGCATTTTCACCAATGTAACCGAACAAACGAACGAACGAACGAAAGAACGAAGGCAAATTTATGGAGCATTTCTGGCTCGAGATTTCAGTCAACATTATCTATGAAACATGTATCATGATTGTGTGTGCCTGTGCATATAACCAGGGGCTGAATTCCAAGCTACTTTCATAATAATTAACAATGCTTTGATCTTTAGGTTTTACACAAATTTCCTAAAATATCAATTTCTATTCGAAATTTTTCAATATATTTTCAATTATCTTCGAATAGATGATTTGATGAAAATATTTGTTCTTTTGATAATTGATATCATCTGGGGAAAAAAAAATCCCCTGGATTAAAATACACATGC
>JAQOWM010000712.1:285000-385000 GCA_029041755.1 Resseliella maxima
ACATATGCAGTCATATGGATGATGTGATTTTTTTCAATGTTTTCAATTCATGTAAACATACATCATTTGTCAAACCATCTCGATCGGTTTCAATAGTCAATTCTTCGATTGGAATATTATTTCAAACCATTGAAGCAATGAATTTATTCACCAAAAAGTACGGAAATCGAATAATTAACGATTTCAATTTTTTCAATTGAGTTAAATGCATTATAACATCACTGAATTTTGAAACTGGTGAATTGCGGCAAAATGAGAATTCACCTTTTTGTAAATTTAGCATCAAGTTTTCAATATTGTTTAACATTATCTGTGTTAGATGAAAACAATCGCGTATCACTAAATGGGTTAATTGTGGACTTAACTCAAGAAATGTATTCACTTGAGCCAATCGTAATTCAAGCACTTCATTTAATATTAGTTTGTTCAATTTTGGGAAAGAATCGGCAATAATAGTTTTAATTTCATAATACATAAGTTTCTTTATCGAGTGATGGCCGATGATAATCAAGGTGCGTTATGAATTTTCTAAAAACTATCAGAAAACGCTTCACTTGACCCACGGTAACAGTATTACCATTATCATTATATTTGTTCAGGGATTCTCTTATCCTTATCATTTTGAACTTTTGTCGAAAAATGTCTTTTGCATTCTCCTGGAATCGCACACACGTTTTGGCCGCATTTTGGTAATCTTTTAAACTATTTAATTTACTGAAAATGAGTTGAATGCAATCATCGTTCAATATATTTAAAATATGTTGTGGTGAATCTTGAAATGGTGGATCGCTGTTCATGGTGGTGTGATTTAATGTGGTTTTCTCGATGTTGAACGTAAAAAAACATTGTTAAAAATACAGTTAGAATGACAGACAGTCTTAAATGATTTTATATCCTCGATTGGTCCTGTTTCAGTGTTATTATCCTTTAACATAATAACATCTCCAAACGTTGCACGAAATACTTTCCATTGATAGTGTGAAGTGTAAACAGTTATGCCGATACTCAAAATTGAGATTATGGTAGAAACAATTTGTGATACAAATATATTAGCAAAAATAAAAGCTAGTACACTAATAATAATCGCAATAACAGAAACAACAAATAACTTCCAATTATACTTTTTCAATTTGTCCGTGGAATTTTTAAAAATATCCCTGAAATTTGAATCAGGCGATATTGATGGTACGTTATTCAAAATTGCCCTAAAATATGTTGTGGTGAATCTTGAGATGGTGGATCACTGTTCATGGTGGTGTGATTTAATGTGGTTTTCCCGATGTTGAATGAAAATTCAGAATTATATTAGTCTTCATATCTATAAACAGAAATGAGAAGAAATGAAAAACAATTTACATTAAAAATAGCAAAACATTGAATTTAAAAAAAAAAAAAAAAAAATAAAATAAAACCATTTTTTTTAAATTGAAATAAAATCATTTAAGACTGTCTGTCATTCTAACTGTATTTTTAACAATGTTTTTTTACGTTCAACATCGGGAAAACCACATTAAATCACACCACCATGAACAGCGATCCACCATCTCAAGATTCACCACAACATATTTTAAATATATTGAACGATGATTGCATTCAACTCATTTTCAGTAAATTAAATAGTTTAAAAGATTACCAAAATGCGGCCAAAACGTGTGTGCGATTCCAGGAGAATGCAAAAGACATTTTTCGACAAAAGTTCAAAATGATAAGGTTAAGAGAATCCCTGAACAAATATAATGATAATGGTAATACTGTTACCGTGGGTCAAGTGAAGCGTTTTCTGATAGTTTTTAGAAAATTCATAACGCACCTTGATTATCATCGGCCATCACTCGATAAAGAAACTTATGTATTATGAAATTAAAACTATTATTGCCGATTCTTTCCCAAAATTGAACAAACTAATATTAAATGAAGTGCTTGAATTACGATTGGCTCAAGTGAATACATTTCTTGAGTTAAGTCCACAATTAACCCATTTAGTGATACGCGATTGTTTTCATCTAACACAGATAATGTTAAACAATATTGAAAACTTGATGCTAAATTTACAAAAAGGTGAATTCTCATTTTGCCGCAATTCACCAGTTTCAAAATTCAGTGATGTTATAATGCATTTAACTCAATTGAAAAAATTGAAATCGTTAATTATTCGATTTCCGTACTTTTTGGTGAATAAATTCATTGCTTCAATGGTTTGAAATAATATTCCAATCGAAGAATTGACTATTGAAACCGATCGAGATGGTTTGACAAATGATGTATGTTTACATGAATTGAAAACATTGAAAAAAATTACATCATCCATATGACTGCATATGTATATAAGCACATCAATTAATGAATTACCACATTTGGAAAGAATCACGGCTTTGAGAATAGTGAGAGTCTTACTTGGATTAGGAGATGAAAATCTAACATCTCTATTAGTTTAGTCTCTGTCAATTTCAAATAAGTATATGATTGATAACAAAAACTAAACAAAAAAAAAAAAAAAAAAAAAAAAAATACGTTTTTGTTTAAATAAATTTGTATCGAAAACATTGGAGCATGTGAAAAATCATTTTGTATATTCATTTTAATGGCTGATCATTTCAAATATAAATACTCGTAAAACATTATGTTTACATATTCCACTTTACTCCGTCCTAGACAATAATAGTTCCAGATACATATTCGGATAATATTTATATTTTTGATAAAGTTTAAAGAAATTTTTTGCTAAAAATTTCAAGCAAAATATCAAGATTTATAATATGGACCAATTATTATTAAAATTGGTAACATTTTTCTTGGAAACTTGTGCAATTCATGGCGATGAAACCGTTTTCACAATGAATATACACTTATCGGCATGAATGCAATTTCAGTTTGGTTCGCTAAATGAAATGAATTTATCACACTCCATAAGAAGTTTAATAAAATGTCAAATGAATGGAGTAAAACTGCTGTTTCTAATGTAACAATTCATAACGGTCATTGGCAAATGTATAATTTCAGTTTGGCATGCTTGAAACTATCGTTTTTCATATTTTTCATTTTGCTATGCATTTTTGTTAGAATTTCATGTTTTCAGTACAGTTCAGTATGTTTGGTCATTTTTCATGTACAGAAACCAGCACTAAGTGCTTCAATATTTGTAATAATTTCTCATTTCAACAAAATTACCGAGCATTTTTCATGGACTACTTGTGTGTGCCTGATGAGGCTTCATTTCAAATGGATGAAATTAATTCACAACGAATTTTTTCGAAAATCAAAAATATATGCAATTCCATCTTCTTTCTATTCAAAATAAAAAACCAGAGACGAGAGAAGAGAAGAGAAAAGAAAAATAGAAGAGAGAAAAGAAATAGAAAGCGATTGTACATCTTTATATCAACAGAATACATTGTTGTTGACATGAAAAAGTGAAAAAAAAAAAAACATTAGGAGAATGAAAATGACCAAAAAATGCAAATCATTTTGGTAAAAGAATCAAGAAGCGCGAAAATGTTATTCTTTTTCTCTTTTTGTTCTCTGAAAAAACAGAAACAAATGCCAAATACCACGATGTTGAGTGTATTTTCCATTAAAGCGTATTATTCGCAACATTTTTGTTTAGCCAATAAAAGTGACACAGCAAATGGCATTGCACTTGCATATTTTCGTGGCATCGTTCAGATGAAATAAGAAAACTTCGAATTGTTGATGAATGTTTCGAAAACTTATTCAATCAGACAAATTGAATGAAGAAGAAGAAGAAGAACGAACGAACGAATGAACGAACGAAAAAATGTGAAAAACGAATGGCCTGCATTCTGCAAATGTGTTCGTAGCACTTGAACCGCAAACTTTAAAGTCACAGTAATTCAGCTGGTGGACGGTAGTTTGAAAGCAATCAAAAATAAATAAATAAACAAAATCGATTTGAGTGCAGCAGCAGAAATAATAACAGCAACAGCAGCAGCCTCAATCGCATTACGAGCCACTTATTTTAGTTGTAATTTATCTGCATCCGTCCAATACACAATGAACGATATTGAAACAATGCAATTTTGACTGTGGCTGGTTATTTTTTATTTATTGTATCAATCGGCCAATCGATGCTGCTTATTGTATATTTGTTGGTTTTAACTTTTTTTTTCCCGGATTTACGGTGTAATTAAAATCGATTTTATATTTATTTTGCACTAAGAAATGCCAACATTTTGGAGCATTTTTATGGGAACAATCGAACATATCAAACGAACGAACGAACAAACGAACGACAAGCAGAAATACCATCAAATAAAAATTACCACTAAAATCGTATTATACATTACCGTGCCACACAATTTTCCGCTCGAAAATTCGTTTGGTTGGCATTCATTTTGTGTGATTTTTTTTTTCACTTCGATAGTCCTTTCACTTGCTTTGCCGTTCAACAAAGAGAACAAAATACACATTGATTTATCACAGACTTTAATCGCTAGTTCGATGACTGAAATGAGTATATGGTTTAAATTACGGCGTCGATTAATGGTTGTATTATTGCAGTCAATCCTTTTCTCTTTCTCTCTCTCACTTTCTCTCACTCTCCCTTACTTTCTTTCTCTTTCTTTCTTTCTTTCTCTCTTTCTCTCCCTTTCTCTCTCTCTCTCTCCCTCTCTCTCTTGTCGGTTAGTTTATGTTACTGATCGTTGGTGTGTATGTGTGTGTGTCGACAGTATCGAGTCGGCACTTAAGACGAAATAAATGAAAAAAGGAGATGAATGAAGACAGAAACGAGTCTACAATTCAGAAACGACTTGATTAAAGGTCTGTTTTTATGCTATTACCGAGTTTTGATGCAAAATACCTCTTGGTTGAATTTCTTTTTGCAAAAAAGTGCACAGCAAAATTTTATAAGTTAAAGGAAAAACCAGGAATCAGATTTATCGCCGTGAAACTCCAACGTTAAATTACGTGGCTTGACGCTGTCAATTGCATGCACACATTCAGACTAAAAGCAATGAGACTTCTTTGTCTTTGTGGAATTAGATTTTGGTACGAAAACTTTCTATGGATAACGTGTTTTTTTGTGCATTTTTTTTTTTTGAAAAAAAAAAAACGAGTTTATCTTCTAACTACAATTTGATGTAATTGTAAATGCATGAACAAAGTCGAAAATAATTCGATATTCGAATTTCGAAATGTAAAAATTTAAATGGAACAATTGTTAATCTTACTGTCAATGTGATTTTCTACGATTTTAATTCCTGTATCAGCCATACTTCTCGGTAAAATCGGTGTCGCCTTTTTAATCACACCTTTTTGAAAATGCACCTTTATTTTAAATTAGATTCATTACAAACTATCGATTTTCCGAAGATTTGTAGCAAAGTTTTTCGCTTTTCGAAAAGTTGAGAAAAAAAGTTTCAAAACGTCAAGAATAAAACTCATTCCAAGTGCAATCAAATTGATTGAGACCCGAATATATACGAAAAGAGGCTTTGATGAAGTATAATAAAAATATGCCATGCTTTTTCTCATTCGAGATTTTTTTTTTTCATGAAGCATTCATAAAATGCATTCCATCGAAGGAATAGCAATCACTTAAATTGATGAAATGAAACAGTGTTTATATTCTTTGGTCAACTCGTATCAAAGTCAAATAAAACTTTCAACTAAACTAAACTATGAGCACTTATTGAACTCATTTTGTTTCGAAATTAGATGTCTTCATGTCGAAGGTGGCTTATAAGCAACGCAAGCACGTATATGTCGAGTTTGATGGTTATATTTCATACTCACTTGCACACGGCATGACAATATATTTGTGCATAAATCAATACAATATGCATATGTCATGCTCTCTCTCTATCTTCCCTCTCTCTCGCTCTCTCTTTCTCTCTCTCTCTCTCTCCCCCCTCTCTCTCTCTCTCTCTCTCTCCCTCTCTCTCTCTCTCTCTCTCTCTTTCTCTTTCTCTCTCGCTCTCTCTCTCCAAGTCTAGTGCGTAACGGAGATGGAGTCTATTCCATTCTTTGATGCTTTTAAAGCAATTACACGAAGAATATTGGTAAATGTTCTCAAATCGGAGATATGTAACGCATATATGCATACATATTTCTGTCATGTTTGTGTGAACGCGGTTGTGCCAGTTTTGGTTGGTGGTTTTGTTGAAGTTGATTGAAGGTATAATTAGCAATTGTGGACACGCTAATTAATCAATGAGAGTTGCATTATCAATTAAATTGCAATCGATGCAACTATCCAAACTAATTCAATTTTTGAATAAGATGCCAATGTCATCATCTCATTGTACAGCTTAATATTAGTTTACATCTGTAGCAAACATGAAATTTTCATTGACATTACATGCGGTTTAGAATTATTGGAATATAATGCTTATAATTAAATTGCTTAAGGGATGAAAACCGATGGCATATATATTCAAACTATACCAAAAACCTCAAATGATTCCCATAAGCTGTTTAAATATTTTTACTGGGAAAATCTGGTTTAGTTAATTTTCACTTGTTTGACGTTTGTCACAAACAAGTTGTGTGTGTGTTTGCAATTTAATTTTTATTTTCATTGGGTTATAAAAGCCGGTATTTCGTTGGCATACTGTTCATTTCAAAAAATGGTGTTATTCCAACAAAAACTTGTGCCAGTGTCAACTTTTAGTTCAACGAGAGTGTCACTTCTTCATATTTGATTGTGTGTATGTGCTATTTTATCCCCCTCCCCCCCTAATCTCTCATTTTCTCTCTTCCTGTATCATTTGTCGATTTTGTACTGTAGCAATTTCTTTCGATTTTTTTTTTTTCTTTGTTCCCAATTTTGTTTCGTCCCAAACTAATTCCTTTGTGCAAAAAGCTCAGCTGAAACAACAGAATGTCAATGCGACCGTATAAGCAAAACAAACTACATGAGTCTCGGGTGCATGGCATGTGCAAAAGTGCTACACTTTGCTTTTGTTTTTCATCGGGATTGCATTGCACATATGTTTCTGGAAACCATCCACCATCTCAAATCTCTTTCGTTTGATCATGGGAATGAGAGACACCATTGCCATTGTTGGAGTGTGAGCAAACAATTTTTGCCTGTTAAACATTTAACAGCTAGACAGAAACACACAAATGAAAGAGAGATTTTCTCCGATAAAACGAAACGGTATCGCAAAGTTTTTCGATTTTGGCTTGAATGTCACACACATATTACGTTTTGTTGTCGTCGTTTGCCGCTTGCATTCTATTTTGCCTTGAATTCATATACTACTGCTATTTTTGCTGTTGGTGTTATTATTTTTGTTTTTGTTTTTTTTTTTTCGTTTGGTCGACGTGCTCAATGTCGGGTTGTCGGATACACCAGAAGGCGAAAAATATAACTTTTGTTCCGTGATCCACTCCTGTTTTCTTTTTTTTTTTTTTTTAAGCGACTGTGTCAAGTGTAAAATGTAACAGAGCCGATGAAAGTTGGCGATATGGAAAAGAGTTTGTGAGTTTGTTTGCAAACGGTGCGCTTTTCATTTCGGCCTCAAATTGGTAACGATGACATTGTCGAAGATGAAATACAAGTTTTACAGAAAATGCAAAACAAACATTCGAAATGTGACGGCTCTTTTAAATAAGTTAATATTGTGAGCAGAGCCACTGAACTTTACAGCTTTCTCACTTTTCCTCAACATTCAACAATTTACTTTTGACATAATCTCATTTCAAAATTTTCCAAATTTGCTGCTTAGTCCGATTCTGTCACAATACTTATACAATTTATATTGAATTTGTTTTTCATTTTTTTTCTTCTTTTGTCGACTATTTTACAAAAAAACAAGTTTACATTTGGAAATTTGACTGCTTTTTTTTTCTTTCAAATGATTATAAAAGTATCAGATTTGTTGGAGTAACAATCTATAGAAATCCAAATTTTAACCTAAAAAATAAGCTTTCAAACTTACATTCAGCGCCAATAATTGATTTTACTTACTTCCATTATCATTACTATTGAAGAAGAAACATAATGTAAGAAGAAAAAAAAAACTCACCACTTGGTGAAATGGTATTGTTGAATTAATTCAAATGATTCTGAAAAAATATGAAAATGTATGCATACAAGCAATCATGAACGCAATTGAAAATATCGTGTTATTAAATATGCTTCCTGCTAATTGCATATGCGAGATTTAATGCGAAAAGGGTGTTGTAACAATTTTGCAACATGGAAAAATTGATTGAGAATGAAATAAAATGTCAAGGCTTTACTTACGCTGGAAATGTTAGCTTGAAATAAATCCATCAGTTGAATTTATCGGATGGATTTGAGGCTGCGTTGGTTGCATTGAATGTTTTACATTTATTTACAATGTGACCCAATTTTTCCATTGAGGCCAAAGTCAAAAATTGTGAATTTTTCAATGTAGCCTTAAATTTGACGTTGGCCACAATGGAAAAGCTGGGTCACATTGTAAATAAATGTAAAAAATTCAATGCAATCAACGTGGCGTCAAATCCATCGGATAAATCCATCTGATGGATTTATTTCAAGCTGATGTTTCCAGCGTAAGTAAAGCCTCACAAAATGTAGATTTGTTTCTGACAAAAAAGAATTTTTGAATAGAAATGAAAGTGAAAATATAAAACAACAACAGACGATTGGTTGTGGCATGATTTATGCGATTGTAAGTGAATTTGCATGGCCATTTGAAAACCGATTAACAGGATAAATTTCAATAAATATCGCGTGATTGAATGCATCGAATAATGTTGTGTTCAACAAAGAAATGGATAGTTCCGTTCGGTATGCTATGGCTACTTGCTCGTCTCAATCTAATGCTTGGAATACACTCACACACACACACAAACACACACACACACACAAAAAAAAACACACACACACATGTCTACACATGATGTAAACGAAATATAGTGTAAGCGAAAAACGGAGAAAAAACAAGTTGTAGATAGAAAAAAAAAAAATGAAGCAAAACTTGTGGTAGAAAAAGTAACGAAGCGTCATGCACGAGGAAGAGGAAAATTTATGCAAAAAGCATTCATTATCTCATAACATCAGTGCGATTGAAGCGATATTGCAAAGGCGTTACGATAAACACCCGGTAAGCGGCACACTGGAATGAAAGAAAAAAAAAAACAGGCCAAACTCTTACAGAACAAGGAACTTACACCCAATTTATGAGAAAATTCATATGCAAGTCTCTCATACAACGCAAACATTTTCATGATGGCATTAGAATGAGCAAAAATTCTACCAAATGAAAAACTCGATATGAATTATTACACTTTTTTGTGTGTTGTTTACGATTTTTTCCCTGAAGTTTTCCCTGTTGTCGTCCACCTTTTTTTTTTTTCTTCTTTTTGCATATTTACTCGATGGTTCTTGTTGGCCACTATATTATTTTCGCTTGCCCATGTGAATTAAGTAGCATAGCACAGATTATTTTATTAGCAATGTAGACATCAATTGATGTGTCTGTATTTGTGTTTTGCTCGAAATAAAATAAACGCAAAGTAAAAATGCAGGCAAAAAAAAAATGTACATGCTATCACCGGGCTTAAGATTATTATGATTCCTATGCATACGTATTGTATGTCTTGTGCTCAAAAAAGAAATGTCGGATTTTTTCCACTCCGGAAGAATTCAATTTAAAAATTATCTTTTTTTCTTTTTATATTCTACAGATTGTAGAATCTACACATAGCTTGTTTCAATATTATTTATGGAATGCATGGTTGATGGTTCATCTTTATAAATGTAATTTAATTTGAAAAATTCATTTTTTTTTTGTTTTAATTAATTAAATTCTCTTTTTCAATTTTCTTATACAGAACAAGATTAAAAAAGTGTTTCCTCAAAATGTTATAATGAAGTATTTGGCTAAAATTTTGCCATTGTAGGAAAATAATCAAAAATAAACAATTGCATGTTGTATGCAATAAACTATTTTAATATGTTTGATTACCTAGCATGTTGAAATCTCTATTTTATGACGGGTTTGAGCCAAATTTACTACGGGAAAAAAAACTGAAGTACAAATAATGCAGGAAAAAAAAAAGCACTGACAACGTGATAAAAATATCAAGTCTGTCATAAAACCTTTGATTTTGCTTTCTGTTGACACTTTTTACCACATTGTCGCTTTGCGATTTTCCTTTTCCTTTGTTTGTGTCCTGTGCCGATGGCCATTTCAGCAGTACATCACAACCAGTTTATTAAGAATTCAACATATTTTTTTTCTTGCCTCAACATCAGTGTGTTATTGTTTTTATTCCGGTCTGGCTTTCAGCATTAAAACGACAAATGAAAGCATCCTTTTGTTTGACATTTCTTACAATTTACTATGAAACTTTCTGGCGATAAGTGTACAAACATCTTATTTTATCCACTTCACATTGATTCGGTCACAGCATGGTTTATGCGAGACCTTTTCATCATAATAAAAATAATCACACGATTTTCACTTCTTATTATTCGCCTTGAGACAATAAAAAAAAAAAAGAATGCCAACAGAATAATGGCATCAAAGTATTTGCGCATTACATCTTCATCAGCAACAACCAAAGCAACAACAAAAAATTGTAATGTTTCAATGAAATGACCCAGAAAATGTTTTATAACCGAGAAAAGATAGAAAAATTGAAAGACGAAGATTATTCGACGAATAAAGAGAATAAAATGTTAATCTTGTACCAATGAAATGCATTAAGTGATTGAGATATTTGAGAATCTATAAAAACATCTATTTGTTTCAATATTAAAACATAATTCTGTTTATCAGGTGAAATTTATTATGAAAACAATGAGACGAATAAACTAAATAGCTTTTTTTTCATGAATAGTACGTACTCTCGTATTTTTTTTTTTCGTGTCAGAAAGCATTTATTTAGTTTGCAAATCGCATAAATATTTAAAATCTATATAAATTGCATTCAAATTCAAGCGATACTGAGATCGTCCAACCATATGGATTATGGAATAACTAAAAGTGTGGCATCTATTGAAATAGTTGACTCCAGATGTGCATGACTTTTGTCGAGTCCAAAGGACAGCAATGTATTAAAATGGAAAAAAAGGAGACGATATCGGAAAAATGTCAATAATAACAAAACAATACAAGCGTCTTGTTTCGAGTTTCGATGAAAATGCTGGCAAAAATATATATTTGCAACAACGAATTTCAATGCATTAGCATTTGTTTTTTTTTGATGCAACACATATCGTAGCTTCAATCGATACTATGGACATCACACAAAAATCTATGGAAATCAACATTATTGAAATTGAGTGCCATCATCACTATTGCGCGAAACATTATCCAAACATTGTTCTCGCTGAAAAATACAGCAAAATCAACGATTCAACAAGAAAAATCAATGCAAGCAGCAAACATAAACGAAGCGACCATGAAAATGTATGAAAAGAGTACACTGAAGCATTTTCCCTTAAAAATAACGTTGCAAACGTAAAGCAGAAGCAAAGCAACGAAATTCAATATAAATGAGACAAACAATGGATTTCAATGCAATTGAACTCTATACGAGCATAATAATAACAATCCAACGAATTTTACCATCATAAAATCATCAATTTAAAGGAAATAACTGGCAAAGATGAGAATGAACAACGATGTTATTCAACATATATACACATCACGATTTCAGGACCCATTGCTGTTCGCTAAGCCAACGCAGCAAAATCCAGTAACGATTTTATACCGTTCGAAGCAAACATTACAAACAAGTATCAAAGGAGTAGTTTCGATGGCAAACAATTGGCAAATGCTTGCTTAAATTTATTTATGGCAGATTGAACGAGAGAATGAAGAATGCATTTAGAAAAAAAAAACAATCTGCTTCATTCGAAATCAACGTTGATGAAGATTTAAACATCAATACTGGTTGCCAACACAAAACATATTCTCCCGTTTTATTTATAGATTCATGTGTTTTGGAAAATGCACACAACACGTGAATAATCCATTTCATTGCATTTATGGAACAAAAATAGAGAAAACAAATCGTTTCATTCATTCTCCTTTTCATATTTATTTTAAGCAATTTAACAACTGTAAGGAATTGAACAAATCCAATCGACACGAATTCATTTTCTGACAATGTTTTTACATCTACTCTCGATCTATCAAAATTCATGTTAATTTTAATACATATTTTTGAACGATTCAATGTAACGTTTTAGGGAAAATAATTCAGTTTTTAAATTTAAAAAAAAAAAAATCAAATAGTTTATGTTGAAATAACGTGACATAATTTTAGACTATCAAGTCAGTATGTTCTTCAGTGGGATTCAAATATCAAGCGTATTTGAATGACATCGATACCATTTCACTAAGTAAAATGTACTGCTACTTGAAATATCAATTGATAAATAAATCAAAACGATGAAATAACATTTCAACATTGCTTTTTGCATCATTGGAAACATTAATGTTTGACAATAGTCAACAACGACAGATTTATTCTTGACCCTTCTTTGTATGCAAACATATCACAATCAAATATACAAAATACAATAGAATCGAATCGATGCGATGACATAAATCGAATTGAAAAGAAAACTTAAGGTTTCAATTTCGTTCACATCGTCGAAGGTGTTGAATGAAAGGTATTTGCATGAAAAATTTTCTCAGTGAACACCTGACAGACGAATATTCCAAAGATACATCGCGATAAGCTAAAATTCCATACGAAAAATGTAGAAAGCTGGTTTTCATTTGATAGAAAGGAGCAAGGAAAGGAGTGATTTTTGCGTGAATCCAAACTATTATTTATAAATTGACTGACGTCTTAAGCCATACAGCAATTTATTATACATATCTCACACTTTTTCACTCTACTCGCTTCACTTTCAAAGCATCTCCAATTTTTCTTTATTTCTCTCTCTCTTCCTCCCCCTCTTCCTCTCTCTCTCTCTTTCCTCTCTCTCCCCCCCCCCCCCCCCCTCCCTCTCTCTCTCTCCTCTCTCTCCTCTCTTCCCCTCTCGCTCTCTCTCTCTCTCTCTCTCTCTCTCTCTCTCTCTCTCTCTCTCTTTTGTTCTATGTTTGTTTTGGATCTTTGAATCAGTTATATTGTCTCATATAAACCCTTAAAACGACACTCATCTTTCAAATGACTGTACGACAAATCTCATTTTGTAGCTCTGAATCAAATCCGTTTCAATAGCAACTGGTTGCGCTGTCTGTGAAACATCAACGCTCGTAATCCATTGTAAGAATGAATTTCGGCATGGAAAAGTGAGCGAGAGTGAAAAATAAAAAAAAAATGTATAAGCACCAATTGACAAATTTACAATGTGTTTTATTTTTATTTCTTCACACCATCGAAATCATCCAACAATTGAATTATCGATTTGTGGCGTCTACAACATGTCATGACTAATGTTTGCTCATTTCATGCTAAGCTTTTGTTTTTATAGACAATTTGTGAAAAAGGATATACAAAATAAAAAAAAAAAAAGAATTGCACTATGTTGAATTGAATGAAATAAAAATCTGTTTCGAAAATAACATATCATTATTTATAGCACAAATAAAGTATTCAAGAGAAATTGAAACCTTTTTTTTTTTTTTTTGTTATGTTTGGTGTTAGCTTTATTTCGATTCACTATAATTGAAGTCAATTTGTATGAAATCGATTGGGTTTTGATTGAATTCAAGCGATAAATAACATGATTTCAAAAGGGTATGGCCCACATTTATTTGGAATTTCTAATTCAGAAAAAATCCAAGAAATCAGAAATATACGGAAAACTTATTTTAAAATAATATTATTAGGTAACTGAAACCAATTAACCAAAACAAATGAAGTAAAAACTTAAAATCGTGAAATTAATGTATTCACATCATCATATGAGATTATAACTTTTCAAGTATTAATTTGGCATCCCCATTTGAGGATTGATATTGAATTTGCTATATTTATAACAAAAGATGAATTTTGCATGCGATATCGCAACTGAGCAACAACGAATAAATAATAAAAAAATGAATAATGAATAATAATTAATGCAAAATAATTTTGAGCGCCTTTATGAAAATCAAACATTAAAAAAATTCAAAAAATGAAACATAATAAAAAACTACATTGTTTCCACACGCCTCGATTCTAATACTTCAAGTCTCAAAACCTCATGAATTTACTATAAAGTTTCGATGAAAAAAATGGTATTTTTCTCCAACTTTCGCCCGTTTTTTATTTGCCACTCTGGTGTGTGATTGTGTAGGTGTTAAATGTTAAAACATTCAAATTCCAAAAAATACGCTTGGAAAAATGGAATATTTCAATTCCTTTTAAAAATTAAAGTAAATTAAAATTAAAATTCTTTAATAAAAAGAAAAATGATAGATATAGATAGATCATCAAATAGTATTTTCATCACACGCCTAAAGTATTTCTTCTCTCCACGACCCTGATCTGTCCGAGGATTCGATCGGAACTTTTTTATCAACTCAGATGTTTTTTTTCTTCCATTTCAAAAATGTATTTTTTTTTTCTATGTACTGATTTGGGAATTTTGATCAAATAATGTGAATAATTGGATTTCAAAAGTAAAAAGTATTGAATATTGAGTGATAGCTGAAAAACAGAAATAATTTGTTATTCTTCCTGTTTAAAAAAAGTTACATCATTAACAAATGATATCTTTTTTTTTTATTGAAATTTAAGAAATTATTTCAAAATTTCCTTTCATTCGAGTTGATTCAGAATGATTCTGAACATTCTACAGCGAAAATATGAACGTTTCGAAATTGAACACTAACGCCAACCGTGACCGTGACTGCGTGAGTGTTTCAATTTTCTTATATGACATTCTATGACGTTCCTTTTTGTTCACTGTAATTGTTTCGACCACGTTCATTGAATCCCTTTAGTGGAAAAATTGTTTTGTGTAAAAGGTAAGAGCTGAGTATTTTTAATTTTCAAAACTTGGTACATAATACATATTATTGATATGTAATACATGTTTCTTCATGTAATAAAATATTTGTGTATTCAATCAAATAGTTTTATCAAAAACATTTTGATTGAGGTTATGATTGAAAAACAGTACATTTGTTGTACAAAATGAAAATTTGTTTTAATCTTTTATAATTTTGATATTTAGACATGGCACCGAAAAATAAGATTGATGAAAGTGAAAAAAAACCATTAATTGGTCGAGTTGGAACGAATCTTCGAGTGGGAATAGTAGGTAAGTGAATAATGTTATGCCGACGACGTTTAAATAGTATGCAATAGAAATGATTGAATTTGTCTATTTTTAGGTGTTCCAAATGTTGGAAAGTCAACTTTTTTCAATGTTCTAACTCATAGTGCGGCACCGGCCGAAAATTTTCCTTTCTGCACCATCGATCCAAATGAGAATAAGTATTCCAATTGTTTGATAATATTTATCAAAATTTCAAGCAATTATTTTTAACCGATGATTTTGTTTTTGCTTTTTATTTTGTGTTTACATCGTGTTCCAGTGCCAGATGCTCGCTTTGATTATCTATGTGAATTTCACAAGCCAGCCAGGTATTTAATTTATATACAATGCATTCTATTGGCATAATTTGAACAAATAAATTAACAGAAAATGAAATTATTTAATAAATAGCAAAGTACCAGCTTATTTGAATGTTGTTGACATTGCCGGTTTGGTAAAAGGTGCCGCTGAAGGACAAGGATTGGGAAATGCTTTCCTTTCACATATAAGCGCTTGCGATGCTATTTTTCACTTGTGCCGTATGTGTCGAATAATTGAATTTCAATATTATTTCTTTCATGAATTTTCACCAATTTATCATCAACAACAATTTTTGTTTTTTTCATTTAAATATTGAATATACATTTATGTTTAACAGGTGCATTTGAGGATCCCGATGTAACTCATGTTGAAGGTGAAGTAAACCCAGTACGTGATTTGGAAATTATTGCCGAAGAATTGCGTTTAAAGGATGAGGAAAATTTAGAAAAACTTCTTGAAAAAATGGAACGTACGGTTATTCGTGCCAATGATAAGAAATTGAAGCCGGAATATGTAAGTTACATTTGTACATTTATTTGTATTATCTTTTCGAGATTATTTCAACATATTACAAGATGGTATGAAAATAATTCTTTTTTTTTTTTTTTGTTTTTTTTTTTCATTAATTTACGCAGGACACTTTGGTAAAAGTCAAAGCTGTTGTTTCCGATGAGAAGAAGCATATTCGATTCGCTGACTGGAGTGCGCATGATGTAAGTGTGAATTTATTGAAATTAAAAATGAAAATTATATTAAATGTTCTAATCAATAATTTCAATTTCATGTTAATAATTAATAATTTCTCATTCATTTATTTTTCTATCTATAGATTGAAGTGTTGAACAAATATTTGCTATTGACATCAAAACCATGCGTATATTTGGTGAATTTATCAGAAAAAGATTTTATTCGAAAGAAGAATAAATGGTTGATTAAAATCAAAGAATGGGTTGATAAAAATGATCCAGGTGCATCAATTATCCCATTTTCCGGTGCATTTGAGCAAAAACTTGTTGAATTTGAGAATGAAGCTGAACGTAAAGCATACATTGAAGAAATAAAATGTGATAGTGTTTTGGATAAAATCATTGTCACTGGTTATAAAACTCTGCAATTAGAATATTTTTTCACGGCTGGACCAGATGAGGTTCGAGCATGGACTATTCAAAAAGGAACAAAAGCACCACAAGCAGCTGGTCGTATTCATACGGATTTTGAAAAAGGTTTTATTATGGCTGAAGTTATGCATTTTAATGATTTCAAAGAAGAGGGCAGTGAAGCCGCTGCAAAAGCGGCTGGTAAATATCGTCAACAAGGACGTAATTATGTTGTTGAAGATGGCGATATTATTTTCTTCAAATTCAATGCTGGCGCTGGTTTAACTGGAAAAAAGAAATAAACTCATTCATTTCATTTTGAAATTTACTTTCGAATGGCATTTTTTTGTTTTTCTTTCAAAACTTTTGATCATGATTTTTTTTACGCTCTAATTTATTCATTTCTGAATCAAATAAATATGAAATGAAAAGATACACATTTATTGTCATTCAATTGTCTGTATTTATTGATATATTTGTAAAAAAAAACAAAAAAGATTATAATTGATCGTTTTAGAACGATGAAATGTAAATTTTTAATTTAATTTATTATCTTTGCTTTGTTCATCTGATAATTTATCTCGTTGACTGGCACGTTCAATGGTCGTATCGTTGAAAATAATTTTGCAATCAATTACTTTCATGTTTGATAAAAGGAATTCTTGCAAACTTCCATCATTTTTAGTGGCTTTTCTGTCGAACGGGAATCCCATATTGCCTGGAAAATAGTTTGTAATTCAATTAATCGCAATCCATATTTAGGGAATTTATTATTAAGACTCACGTTTATCTGGATATAAGCGATCACGAATACCACAATATGCCATGGCATTCGAACAAGTACCAGTTAAATCTTGTTCAACATGATCATCATCATAATTGGAAATCATTACGAATAGTTTACATGCCAAACCACCGTTATCTGATTCTGGTGCTCCACGAGGTATAAGCATATGTGAAGGCCAACCACATCCACAAAAATCATATGCATATCCTTCCTGTGTAAATTCAATTGGCTGAATTCTACCACCAGCTTGTTGTTGTCCACCTCCCGGTCTTTCCTTATCAATATTTCGAAATGTTTGCTCATACGGAATTGTGACCGTTGATTCACTTGATTTTCTTTTTATTACATTCTCACCAGGGTGTACTGACATTTAAATTAATTTGAACAAAAATGTTAATTAACAACACAGAGGAATTTCTTTGAATATAATATCACATTGATAAATATTATTTACAACTTACAATTGACTGTGAAACGATCCATTTCCATCATCATAAGTCGCATTTCACTATATTTAAATTCATTACCTTTTTCATCGAACGTTGGAGACATAAAAATACGCACGGTGCCACGAGCTAGTATATTTTTGTTATTCTGTACTTTTATGGTATACATGAATGGTGTATGTTGCAAATGGCTAAATCTAAAGTAAATCATGTGTTTTTTTAAATGAAAAATTATGTCTTTTTTTTCAATCTTTTCATCGCTACAGCAAATCTTTTAATTTACATTTGAACAAATAAAACATATGTACATACCGTGCATAAATATTTCCACGCGGCATAAAATTCAATCCACGTGACAAATCAATGTCAGATTTTTGCCAAAATGTATTAAAAATATTTGTGGCAACATCACCATCGGTTTTTATTTCCAATGATGAAACTTCAATGGATTCGTAGCCAATCTCTGATTCATTGTATGGTCGAAGTTTCTCCTTGTGAATTTGAAAGAATTTATCGATAAATGCATGCCATTTGTAGAATGCCGGATCACGTATGGCAGTTGCAGATTCACCTATAATCATTTCAAATTATTTTAATCGAATGACATTAGCATTAAGAAATTCATCATTTGTTTTCATTTTTTTTTCACAGAATAATTCCAAAAATTACCCAAAACACCAAACGATTCCAAATGTCTATGCTCTGGATCATGAGCAAATGCCATAAATACGTGTCCCATGTTATGAATGTCTCCATAATAATCTCTGTCAATTGATGCAGTTGATGATTCCATCATGTTTCCCAACATATCAATACCTAGGGGGAAAGAACGAAAGTAAATAAAAATAAATATTGTAAATATCCTGCAAATATTTTAAATATTGTATATCAATACCATTGAAATCATCTAAAGGTACTTTATCACCTTCGGGCTGTATGACAAAAAAAAATTCTAATCATTCAAAATTCCTTCTCATAAACAATAAATATAATGAAAATTAGTCTGAATTCAATTGAAATTTATGAAATTATTTTTGAATAATAATTTGAAAAAAAATTAGGAATATTTTAAGAAAACATCTTTCGAAACTTACATCCTTTGCCATGCCTTCATCGCAAGCCAATTTAAAACGATCAATGAATCTTTCCATGTCGGTAATTGTAATTTTGATTTCATCAAGTCCACGATTTAAATCTGTTAATTGAACGTTTGGTGGACGTGCTGGCCATGCACGATTGCTTATAAGTGAACTCATTTTTGGAAAATATGCTTCAGATATGGTTTCACGTAGGCTTGTAAATGGTTTTGCACGTTCCATACGATTACTTAGTCGCTCAGCATTATATCTTGCCATAATCTATTTGTAGATTTTTGAAAAATCAATAAAATGCAATGAATTCGGATTCTAAATTATGAAAAAATCATAAAACTAAATTAAACACCTGTTCATGCATATAGTAAAAGAGCTCCCCTCTTCGATGCTTAGCAACAATCAATGTACTGAATGCTTCGTATGGATACACTAAATGCCAATGCCAATGATGTAAATTTACACCAATATCTTCACGAAAATACCATAATTTATGTTCAATTTCATCATCCGATGCAGTATAGCTCATTGGTATTTCAATTGGTTGACGTAATCCTTCTGGAACTAAAAAGGCTTCTTCACGAATTTTTGCAAATACTTGTGAATCCAAAAATTTTTCAGGAAATGACTCAACAAATAATGGAATATTTAAATTCTTTGTATCTGGACGATGCAAAATTACCACTGACAATGCATAATTAAATAAAAATGGATTGAGACGATCTCTTGCATAAACTGCAACTGTTTGTAATTCATCAACAGTTTTTAATTCTGTAAAAGTGAAAGAAAAAGGAAAAATCGAAATTGTTTCAATATGGTAACATTGATAAATATTTTAGTTAATTTTTAATCAATTTACCATTGTAAATTGATAAATATTTTGTGAAAAAAAAAACACTAACTCATAAATATGTCAATAAGTTTTGCTGCCAATCGTCGATGCCTTGGAATGAATAAAGAAAATTGATCATGTCGTCCGAGTGAGAGTGGAATTTTCAAATCAGGTATAACAACATCGTCTCGTATTGGTATTACGTCTTGAGCAGTTTCTCTGAATTCCGGTTGAATATCAGAGCCAATGTCCTTGAATCGATCAGTTAAAAATTTGCTTGGAACATCGAAAACTGCATTATTCGGTCCTTTTCCAACAAAAACTGGCTCCTGTGGTCGTTCAAATAATAACAATAAATTCTCTTTCTTTGCCATTCTGATTTGTTATCCAATCAATTAATACACAATTAAAGTTCAAACACAAACTGAATATTTGAATCTTACGCATCTATTTATATATCAAAAATACTGATTTATCTCTGATTGGAATGTATTCTTCTGTGGTTAGACTTTATTTCCTTTTTTAAGAGACTCAATATATTACATTGGTTATAATTATTTCGTGGCTTTCCTGTTTTGTTTTGTGAGAATTACGCATTTTACATTTTTTGGAATTTCATTCGAGATCAAATCATATGAGTCAATAGACTTTCATTTATATTAAAATAAGCGTGAGATTCATTTTCTACCGGAAAATGAAAACCAAAAATTGATAAAGTGCATTCAACTTTGGATTTTAAATTTCTAGTAATATCTTAACTTGTCAACACTATATTTGACTTTACAATTGAAAATTATAACTAACAGACAATATCATGTGGTAAAGTTTTTTATTTTTATTAAATCAAAATTGAATCAAATGAATTATCAAAAATAGAATTGATTATACAGGAGATTTATGGTATACTTTGCATTGCTTGACAAACGATGCATATTCGAAATGGCATTAGTAAAGAAGTCCATTGCCTCGTACGTCATCTATACGAGTACGGTATGAAATTGAATGAATATCAAACAATATTGTGAGAGCACATGAAGTGGACTTTTCTTGTTTGTGCATTCATTCATGATTTATATAGAAAAAGCGTTTCGTCATCAACGATTAGAACAAAAATGAAAGTGATTTAAGTCCCTTGTTTTTGTAAACGCAATAGCATGTATATATATATATATATATATGATACGGCAAATGAGAGTAAAAAATGAAACGAACATACTTGAAATAAAAACAAGTTCAGTCTGCACACATACATACATATTTCAGGCGCGAAGATTGCTCACATGTAAAGATGATCATGTAAAACATGCACGCTGTTTTAGTTATGTTTATATACCATTCTTGTTGTGTAGCAGCAAGTGTACTCATTGTAGTGTTTCTTTATGTTTTTTTCTTCTTCTTCTTTGTTTATGCTTCTTCTTCCAAACACAAAAAGACCGCCTTTAGTTGTCAAATTACCATGGATACATTCAGTTGTAAACATATCAGTTTTACAAATAGTTTTTTGTAAAAAGTAGAGCAAAAAGAAAAAAATTCTTCTGTGAAATGCTTACTTATTAATGCAAAAAATATTAGTAATCTGAATTCCAAAATTCAAGAGGAAAACTAAATATTTGGTTAACAATGACATTGTATTTTGATACAAAAACACAATTTCTGGATGGAGATGCGGTTAGTACAGTATGTTGTTGGCATTTAACACAACCATTATTTGCGGTTGCTTCATATAATCAAGACCGTGGTGCTTGTGTCACAATATTTGATGATTCGGTAAACCTTTTACATTTATTATTTACAATTTTGTTGCTGTTGAAAATGATTTAAATTCCAATAATATTCATGTTTTTAGGGCGAACCACTAAGAGATGTTACATATCCCGTGCATACAGTATCACAAGCAACAGCATTATGCTGGCATCCAGAACGTCGACAACTCGTTGCCGGTTGGGAAAATGGTGAACTTAACACATGGAGCGCTGGTCAGCGTACATTTTCAACTATTTCCAGTACACATAAATCACCAATTGTCTATGTTGGTTTCAGTGAATTAGGCGGACGTATGATTACAGCTGATTCGGTAATAAGATTTAATTTAAATTCGACAAGGATAGTTCTAAATTGCATGGAAATAATTCTAATTCCTTTATCGTAACAATTTAATTCTTTTTTTTTTTTTTTTTTTGAATAATAGATGGGAACTTTAATTGGTTGGCGATGTGATTCACACAATGGTCAATTGAATTCAATGTTTTCACACGATTTACGTGATTCCATAATATATGTTACATTTCGTAAAACTGTCAAAAGTTTAGCATCAACTGAATTGAATAATTTGGCCAAAGCAGCGGTTGCTGGTGATGAAGTGGCTCTTGATACGTTGGCCAATTGGCGTCCACGAACAGCAGCACGTGGATTCACACATGCTGGCGTAAAAGATAATCAGTGTTTCTATGTTGGTTGCCAATCGGGCATTGTATTTTTTGTAAATCAATCGGGCTCTTGCAATGAAGTTTTACGTTGTGATATGTCACCAATTATTCAAATGCTTTGGCATCCAAAACGTGAAGTTGTTGTTACACTTATGGAAGACATGATGATTGGCCATTATATGGTTGAATCAGCTGGAACATTAACCGAATTGGAACGTGTCAAATTAAGTGGTAAAGTACCTGGCAAAAATGGATTCATATCATGGGCTGGCAGTTCACTGGCTGTTATAACCGGTTTGTACTCTTTATTGGCATAAATCAAATATATCTATAAAATGTGGCATTTTCAAAGAAAAACTATTTTATTGAATTTTTCGAAAATTTTTAGGCGATTTCACCGTTCGCATATTTGATCTTGATACAAGCGACAGTTTCTTGCTACCAATGAGTCAAGCGAAAACCGATTCAAAAGATTTGGAAACAATTAAAACAATTGAACAGAAAAAATCGCCAATCAATATGAAGAAATCACGATCCATCATGGACCGTGACATTGATAGCGATGAAGAAATTTCTGTTCAAATGGATGAAACGGAATTAACGGCCAAAGTTACAACGATGCCATCCAAAGTTATGGAAGTATTCACAAGTTTAGCATATTGTAGCGAAAATCAAACTCTATGCGCTGGCACCAATCAAGGTAATTTATATTTATGGAAAAGAGACACAACGCTCATGATGCAGATTGTAAGTGAAAATGATAATGGCTATGATACAATGGAAAACTGTTGGCATCTGGTTAACATAGCTAATGTACGTGGCGCTATTAAATTTTGTAGTTGGGGCGTATGCGATGTATCAACGCCATGTGTTTTGGTCAATTGCATATCAAATGTTTACATTCTTAAGGTAAGTCAATAGTGTTGCAGACTTAATACTTTCACATTATTTATCATTTTGAATTTGAAATTCTATTTTCTTTTTTTTTTTTTGTTCATTCAGGAGCAACCATTGTTAACAGCTTATTCGCCCAGCATTTGGATAAGGCAAAAATCATCGACACAACTTTACATTGAGCATTCAAATAATTTTTCCACTACATTGAGAAGTGATATCTCAGCAATTACCAATCTTTGCTTAAATGAACGCAATTTGGCAATTACAAATCAAAAAACAATTGCCATTTACAAAATACCACGATCGGATGAATTTAAAAATGCAAAAAATATCTCAATCCAACATATTCATACATTCAATGTGATTGATTGTATGCAAATATTTATTTATGATGAAGTACTTGTAGTTATTGGCTATCAAAATGTTCGAATTTACTCATTTGGCGGAATTGTTTTGAAAGAGATAAATTTCAATGATAATGAAGGTAAATGTTGTGATGCAGTCTCATTAGAATGATAATTTACAATGCGAAAAATCAATTATTAAATCGATTTTCTGTTTATTTGATATTTTAAAGGGCCCCCAATAGGTGCATCTCTCACACACCATTTTATGACAATTTTTACGATGAACGGTTTTCTCAAAGTATATGATATATCACGACATGAACCAAAATTAATCATGCCAGCAAAATCTGGTTATGATTTATTTGGAAATTTTGGTGAAATTATTATGGCCAAATGTAATGTAACTGGAACACATATCGCAATGACAATTGCTACTGAATCATTGGTTCCAGATGGAAAATTATATATTTGGGACATGGAAAAAGATAGATTGTCTAGCTATGATTTTCTAAATCAAAATCAGCAACAAAGTCAAAATGAAAAAAAAACTTTAACAGAATCTAAAGAACAAACTACATTTGTTCGCAGGTGAATTGAATGATAAATTATGAGTTTATTTGTTGTAACAATGACATTTCATAATTTTGTTTTTTTTTCAGAGTTCCAGTATCTTTTTGTTGGGATAACGAAGATTCACGAATTATTGCATGTGAGACTCGACAATTAGTGCAACCAAATGATAAACGACCACCAACATCAATGGGAACAATGAAACGGCTCAATGAAATGAAATCAAGCCCAATTCATGCAAAAACAAGCGCCGATAAGGCTATAGATTCACAAGTTTTCATCATGTTTCCAACGAATGATATTAGAAATTTAATCAAATCTATGGAGATATTAGATATGCAATTTGGCGAACAATTAATTGACATGTATACACCCTATGTGGTATGAGTGCAATTGAACTTTTCAACACACTGATCAAAAATGTATTTAATATTGTTTCTCTCTCACTCTTTCTCTCCCTCTCTTTTTCTCTTTCTCTCTTTCTCTCTTTCTCTCTTTCTCTCTCTTTCCCTCTCTCTTTCTCTCTCTCCTTCTCTCTCTTTCCCTCTCTCTCTCTCTCTCTCACTCTCTCTCTCACTCTCACTCTCTCTCATCCCTAGATTACACTAAAAATGGGACAAATCGAAAGGAATGTATTGACAAATTTTAAGGGAATTGAAACAACAAGTGAAACAAATCGAAAGCTAATATTGGATTTTAGTATTTTTATCGCTGATGGAAAGATGGATGAAGCATTTAGATGCATTCGATCGATACAATCTGAAACAGTTTGGGAGAATTTAGCGAAAAAATGTGTACAAACTGGTCGTTTAGATGTGGCAAAAGTATGCTTAGGTAATCTCAAACGAGCATTATCTGTACGAGCACTTCGATTAGCAATGGATGATGTGTATTTGGAACATGATGCTAAAATTGCCGTTTTGGCCATTGAACTACAAATGATACCAGAAGCAGAAGCTCTATACAAAAAATGTGGCCGTTATGATTTACTTAATCAATTGTTACAGGCATGTGGCCGATTTGATGAGGCACTTCAGATTGCCGAACGATTAGATCGTGTACATTTGAAAAATACATATTTTGAATATGCTGAATGGCTCAAAGAGAATGGTGATATTAATAATGCAATGATTTACTACAGCAAAGCAAATAATACAGCATATAATGTTACACAAATGCTAATTGGTGAACCATCTTTACTGAAGGTGAGCATAAAACAACAAAAAAAAAAAAAAACTTCATATCATGACAAAATTATTATTAATGAATAACTTATTGTAGCAACAATTGGGCGATTCAACCGATCCAAATATGTTAAAATGGTGGGCGCAATACATAGAAAGTACTGGTGATATGGATGGTGCACTGAAAATCTATCAAAAAGCTGAAGATTGGTTTTCACAGGTAAAAAAAGAAAAAAAATAGTTTAATGAAAATGAAAACCACAACATTTCTCTGTTTAAATTTGAATTAAATTTTTTTTTCTAAATAATCAGGTACGAATACTGTGTTTCCTTGGTGATATAAGCCGTGCAGATACGATTGCACGTGAAAGTAATGACAAATCGGCATGTTATCATATTGCAAGACATTACGAAAATACGGGAAAAATTCAAGAAGCAATTCAATTTTATACACGTGCTCAAACATATGGGAATGCTGTACGAATATGCAAAGATCATAATTTACCAAATGAATTATGGACGGTAGCGAATCTAGCACGATCTCGTGATAAAGCTGTGGCTGCTGCATTTTTTGAAGAAATTGAAGATTACAAACGTGCTGTTGAATTGTATCATCGATCCGGTTTACTTCACAAAGCTGTTGAAATGGCATTTGCATCAGAGCAACCGGAAACATTACAAGTTATTGCAGCAGAACTTGATGCAAAATCCGATCCAGAGCTTGTACAAAGATGTGCGGAATTTTTTGTTAGTTCACAACAACCACAAAGGGCTGCCAATTTATTGGCAAATGCAAAACAATATGTAAAATCATTGGAAATTTATCGTGAATACAAAGTACCAATTACAGATCATATGGCTGATATTTTAACACCGGCCAAAGATGAAATTAATGAAAAGATTCGATGTCAAATTTTAACTGAACTGGGCGATATTTTACAAGAACAAGGCGATTATCATGCGGCAACAAAAAAATTTACGCAAGCCGGTGATAAAGTACGTGCCATGAAAAGCCTATTGAAATCAGGTGATACCGATAAAATTGTATTTTTTGCTGGAATGTCACGACAAAAAGATGTTTATATAATGGCTGCAAATTATCTTCAATCATTAAATTGGCAATCCGATGGAAAAATACTAAAAAATATTATTCAATTTTATTCAAAAGCACATGCATATGATTTGCTAGCTAATTTTTATGCAAATTGTGCACAAGTGGAAATTGATGAATTTCATGATTATGAAAAAGCCATTAAGGCATTACAAGAAGCATCGAGATGTGTAAATAAAATGACAACTGAAGGAAGCACAATACAACAAAAACGTGTTGCAGATAATTTACAAAATGCATGCGGTGAAGTACGAAAAGTGCTTGAAATTCAGGATGCTTTAGAAAGGGGAGAATATAATAATGTTGTGGCAGTGTGTAAAAGTATGTTAAGCATATCGGAACGACCACCAGTACGAGCAATTCATATACAAGCGATTTTAATTGAGGCACTTATTCGAAATCGCCGTTATCCAGACGCATTTGAAGCGTTAAAAGATTTATCAATTAAATCAAGAGATTGGAGTTACAAAGGTTTATTGGAAAAGCCATTAATTGAAAAATTAGCACATGAATTAAGCATTGAATTTAGTACAATTTGGAATATGGGCCGACAAGACATTACAAATGATGAAGAGACCAGTGAAAATGATGATGAAATTCAAGAAGAAATCGAATAGAAATTTAAAATATTTATTGTTACCATTGTAAATGTTTAATATTTTAGCTTATTTTGCCTTAAAACCAATCAAAAAATACAAATAATGTAAAGAAAATATGAATTTCAGTGTAATTTTACTTTGAAATAAAATATTTAAAAAACGATAATTTTTATTTTCTAATTATTTTCGAATTATATATTTACGCAGAAAATTTTCAAATTATTTTCGAACATTTGGTGTTGTTATAATTGAACGTTTCGAATTGAATCGGGCAATACTAATCAGATGGCGTCACAGTACATCAACTATGACTGTGTTTCATTGAAAAAAAAATATTATTCTACATTGAGTTCGCCATTCTTTTCGTGTTCATCGTATTAACAAGTACACAAAAACTTTTTCGATTGAAAAACAAAAACTCCTAACAAATTCAAAACAATTTCGTACAATTTTCTTTTCGCATTCAAGTTTCAATAAATAATTTACAAAGGTATGTAAGATGTAAAGAAATTATTTCATTTTGTATTAATTTTCGTTTTCACCCATTTCATTGAATAAAAAATGGAAAAAAAACAAAGAACAAAGAGAACGCCATTTCACAATACATAGTAATATTCAGTACCTTAAACATGTCATTGTTGTTGTTGTTTTACGATTGTTTTATGATTGTTATTACATGCAAACTGATTATTTACAATAAATTTTCATTTTCTTTTATTAGATGACAATTATTAAATTGCAATCATCAGATGGTGAAATTTTTGAAACCGATGTTCAAATCGCCAAATGCTCAGGCACCATTAAAACTATGTTGGAAGATTGCGGTATGGATGAAGAAGAAGAAGCAGTCGTACCGTTGCCTAATGTTAACTCAGCCATTTTACGTCGTGTTTTACAATGGGCCAATTATCACAAAGATGATCCCGTTCCTACTGATGACGATGAAAATAAGGAAAAGCGTACCGATGATATTTCATCATGGGATGCTGACTTTTTGAAAGTTGATCAAGGTAAGGCAAATTATCAAGTTTTGTCAATAAGTGAAATTCAATGTATTTAGTTGGATGTTTTCAAACATTTTTTTTTGTTTTTGTTTTTTTTTTTTTTTTTTTTTTTTTTTTTTTTTTTTCTTCCAATTTGTTAATATTTTTTGATAAAAATTGATTTTTATGTGTAGGTACATTGTTTGAACTCATTTTGGCTGCCAATTACTTGGACACCAAAGGATTGTTGGATGTTACATGCAAAACTGTTGCGAACATGATCAAAGGCAAGTCACCAGAAGAAATTCGCAAAACATTCAACATCAAAAATGATTTCACGCCAGCCGAAGAAGATCAAGTCCGCAAGGAAAACGAATGGTGCGAAGAGAAGTAAAGTCGTATTGTGCCGATAACCAAAATTAAATAAAACAAAACAAAACAAACTCTCATTTAACCATTAATTTTCTTTAATTAAACACTTCATTTATATAAATAACAATTAACTTTACGGATTAATCAGATAAAATTCCTAATGTGAAATTTATCCATTCGTATTTGAAAAATCACTTTGGTTTATTTTGTTTGAACAATTAGATTTTTGAACAATAGTTTTTGGTATTTTTTTTTTTTTTTATTGAAACGATCTCCAAAAATATTGACTCGATTTCAAATTTTGTCTAATGATCATCTACTGATTTATTCTTTGTTTTGAAGTTCCCCATGCTAGGGGCAGGCCATCTTCCCTATTTTGACTCCATATATTTGGAGATCAAGCCAATATTTTTTGGAGATGATTTCAATAAAATAAATATCAAGTCCTTCGCATCCTTAGATTTTTGGTTAAAATTTCGAAAATTTGTAAACAATTCCAATTATCACTTGAAACAATAAAGTACAACCAAAATAAATGAACATATAAAACAATGATGGTTTTATTCGTATCTTTTTTTTTTTTTCTTCATTAATTCAATTTGAGATTAAATCATTTTACCTTTTCAGTTTCTTATCATTGCAAATGACTAATTTTTCTTGATATAAATGAACTTCATGGAATTTCACAATACATGAAATTTATTGCGATGACACATTTTGACCTATTCATATATATATATTTGATTTTCTGTTTCTTTTCTTTCTTTATGCCTTACTTTCTATGTTTCTTATCTCATCATTTGCTTTGCCTTTTGAACTTAGCATTTCATTTTTGTTCGACAAAAACTATATTTTCTGAGAATTGCATTAGATAAACAAACTGTTTTTGTAGCATGTGCGCAGTAAGCAACAAATATCGTATATATGAAAAGAACACAAAGAGCGATTGTCCGGAATATATCAATAATTGACGTCATGTTTTAACAAAATGATGATAATGTGTTTCAAAGAAATTTAACAAAATGACAGAAATGATGATTCATGACATGTCGAGAAAAATTTTTAATTATGAAATTCAAAATTCAATGACACAAATTTGTACGGATTGAATTTTTACAAAGTAACCTCTGGAATGTCGTATCTTTGCAATTTACAATGTAATCCCTATTTTCCATTCTTGAAGAACTGTAATAAAATGAATTCTCAAAACAATGTACGCAATATAGATTGAATTATTTTGTAAATAGTTGTACGTTCAATATAAGATTGGATGCAATAATTCCCATGATACTAAATCTAGTGATTGTAATTTTTTGTGTATGTGTGATTTATGCCTAAAAATATGTATCAAATTGGACATGAATATGATGCGTCAGCCATGACCATTAAATATTCCAGATGAGAAATCTCATATGAATAATTCGATCATTAATAACAAACAAATTTATCAAATGTCACTATGAATGTATTATATTTTATGAAAATATTTTTTTTTTTTTTCGTTTAATCATTTTTCACAGAGATTTTATTATAAGTTAATATTAAGTATAAAAACAAATTACATTTGATTAATACGTCACATGCTTTTGGAGCCCATTTTTATAATCATATATGTTTCATTTTTCAGTCTGATTTCTCTATCAAATTATTATTTAGTTAAACATCAAATTAATTTTAATTAATAAATTACATGCTCTTAGAGTTTATTTTTTAATATTCATATGATAATCGATGTTTATTCTTCATTTTCATCATCATCATCATCATCATCATCATCATCGTCATCATCATCAAAGTCTTCATCCTGAAAATATGTCAAAAACACAAATATATTAATATTGATGAATAACAATCGAAATTCAATTGATTTGTTGAAATGTTCATTCTTACATCGGACGTTTCTACATAGTTTTCGCCACCATCGGCTCCTTTTGGAGTTGTATCAATCTATTCAAACCATAAAAAAAAAAAAATGAAACAATTGAATAATTGCATTAGTTTTATTTCATAAAATTAAAACATTTCCATATACCAGATCAACATACCAGGGGACGATCCTCTTTTGCCAAACGTATAAATTCATTTATGTCAACCACTTTGAATTTGCCTTCTTTTCTCTCGCCAACCAATTGAACTTTGATTTGGAAAAAATCATTTTTACGTTTCTCTTCATAGCAAGAATAAACTGATGTTGCTTTAAAAATGAAATTATTTTTTCCTTGTTCATCGGTCATGATACTGTATTTTTGTAGCAATTTTGAACCATCGCGACGCCACATACATAACATATTTTGATCCATATAATCACTTCTTAGATCATTTTTAAACATGTTCAATTGCATGAAACCATCTTTGTCGGGACGATTTTGACCGGCCTATCAAAATTTGACAAAAAATTACATTAAATGAAATGATAAATTTCAAAAAAAAAAAAAAAAAAAAAACAACAAAAAGTTAGAAATCAATTTGGATACATACGATTGAATACTTAGATCTCTTCTTATTTTCCTTTGTAACATTTTCGTTATTTTCATTGGCATCATCATCGTCATCGTCATCGTCATCATCATACTCTTCATCATCAGATTCCAAATCTTGTGTTTCATATTTGAATTTGAAAAAAAAAAAAAAAAAAAAAAATTCAATCGAATTTTTATTGTCTATTTGATTATACTGAAAATTTACCGTCATCATCTTCCTCATCATCTTTTTCATTATCCTCATCCTCATCATCATCATCGAGCGAACCCGATTTGGATACGTTCATTTTCTTTGATGATATACGTTTCCCTTTACCAATAGATGTCAAACCATTTGGAACATTAGCAATCGCTGTATTGCTTTTTGACTAACCGTAAAATAAAACAATAAGTGTACATCAATTGAAACTAACAATATTTGATTTAATTAAAATGTAAAATTTACCATTTGCGTTGAATTATAATTCTCATTAGAATCAATCAATTCAACTAAATCGGCGAATTCTGCAAATTCATCTTCGTTATACACTTTACCGATAGTTGTTGATCTACGAGCTCGAATCATATTGTATTTTTTTCAAATAATTTATTTCTATTTGCAGTGAAAATCATAAAAACACCGTTAAATTAACAGGAAATTTTGAATAAAAATCAGAATAATGAAATAAAAATGCTTAAAATCATAAACGTAATCTACATTGAATTATTGAAGGTTATGTATCTGATGAAATCATAAGGCGATTTTTATATTCAAACAAAATTCAATAAAAATTAAATAATTCGAATTTCAACAATTTTTTATGCAAAATCTGACGATACAATGAACGATTGATGAACTTACTTACAAATATAGTTGTCTGATGATAATGTTAAGCTGGCAACAATGTTGAGCGAAAAAAAAAAAAAAATAAAAATCAACGATGACTTTGAATAATTGTCTATTTAAAACAAAACCATGTATTGTCCAATTGAATAATTGAGAGCATATGAATGCAGAAACTGAACCACAAAAATGACGATGGCGTTGTTCTGCTGTTGCATATCATTAGATTAACACAAACGTATTTGCGTATATGTTTGTGTATTTGCGTGAAAACTCTTTCTCTTGTATCGGCATCGGCACAATTATCTCTTGTTTCTTATAATTCGATACAAAATGTCAAGTTGCATAAATGTTAGTTGACTCAGGTCATCTAAAATGATAAACGGTTTTTTTTTTGTATCACATTCTTGGTTGATGATCTACCATAGTGTTTCATGTATAGAGTTTCATGCGTTCAAAATTTTTGATTTTTTCAAGCGCTAGCTGTTTTCGAATGAACTATAAATATGATTATAATATACAAATACGGACATTATGAATTAAATCAATTGAAATTCATATATATAAATAGTTTCATTATGATTTCAACGTATTTTAACGTTTTATTATGATTATTAAGATTAACTATGCGTTTCATCCGAATTGTAATATTATTAAACCGGAATTTTTAGCTTGCACATTATTGATCTACTGCATTTTGATCGATCTGTTGCTCTCGTTTTTCCCGGTACATTTATGAGCGGCGAAGAATCGTTATCGGACGAACAATATAGTAAATTCAGTAAATTGGTACTGAAATAGGTTTCTTTTCTTTTCGCCATTCAGGTAGACTTACTTTTACGACACAAATGTTATATTTATTGATAAATTAGGAAAAATTATGAAGAAAATCGATATTTTTGGTTATATAAAATGTAATATTAATAAAGAATTTGACTTTTTCATACCAAAAAACCTCTCCAAACACATTTACGAAAATAAATTCCAAGAAATATGTACGAAAGAGAAATCATAACAAGATCATCTAATATGAGCAAAAAACCGATTTTTGATAGTGATGTTTGAGACAATTTACCAACTCTTATAAACCAATGTTTGTACTGAATTCTAAAGACCACACCTAATACAAATTGACCGGTCATATGCTTCGCACAGAACAAATTTTGAATTTTCATTTACAATGATATGCCGTTTGCAGTCAAATTTGGTCAATCCAATAAAAATATAAAAATGTGTCTGTTGAATGATTCTGAATTAGCTATCATTTTGATATTTGTTTTTTTTTTCACAATTTCAGTCGCCGTTGAATACAAAGATTTAAATGTGTGTGATTTGTGATCAACCGATCAATGCGCATTTATAAATCGCGATAAATTCTAATCTATGCATATATTTATTTCTATCAAATAGAAAGCATCAGAGAAATGGTAATTTGTTCAACTATAAAAGGTGATTCGCCATGTAAACCATTTTCAGATTATACATTTTTGATCGACGAATAAGAACCACAAAATTCATGCTGACGGTTTGTTAAGTCTAAGCACAATGTTCAACGCAAAATTTCTAATTGTGACAATTGTTCTGTACATTGGTTTTGTATCAGGTAAGACAAATCTTATTGTAAAATAGTCAGAGTGTATTTAATTGAATTGAAACATGTACATCAATAGATTTGTATGCAAAACGAATGTCAATTGAAGAGGATTTAACATCATTGATTGATTATGAGATATCATTCAAACAGCCCTATTCAATGCAACAAAATCATGATTCATGGAATAAAACTGATGAATGTAATGGTGACGATGGTAATTTGCATTGATTTTGATAGAAATTTAAAAGTGAATATTGAATTTTCATTTTTTTTTTCTTTTTTCTTTCACGATGAATTGAGCAGCAAATTGCAAGATAGGTAAAGTGTGTGCTGATCCCGAAACTGAAGTGTATCAAAAATGTGGGAGCAAATGTGTACTTGGATGCCGTTATGCCACCATATCATCAGGAATTTCAATGTCAAAGCATAATTGTGAGAAAAGTGAGTGTGTGGAAGGATGCTTTTGCAAAGCTGGCCTAGTGCGTCATCAAGGTAAATGTATTCCTGCCTCAGAGTGTCCTGTGCGACAATGTAATCATCGTTATGAAATTTATGTAAGTTCATTTTACATAAAATATTTTCATATTTATGATTGAATGCCATTTTTATTTCCAAAGATGTGTGGACCAGCAGCACCAATTACATGTGATAATGCATTAAGAGAACATGAAATTATTGAATTAACAAAAAATGTTGAATGTGTTCCTGGATGTTTTTGTGCAAAAGGTTATTTAAGAGATAATTACAATGGAAATTGTGTACCAGAACAAGAATGTCAAAATAAAAAAACGGTTGATAGTTCACCGCAAATTTCTGATCTGTTGAATCGATTGAATCAATTTATCGGTTGTCCAAATGGTCGATGTGGAAGTGAATGTGGTCCAAAAGGTTGTGAATACGCTAATGGATGCGGTCCAAATGGATGCAATCATGAAGGTACAAAAAATTTTCAATAAAATAACACAACAACTACTTTGCATAGAATATTACAGAGAAAAAAAAAATCCCACTTGTTTCATTTGTCAATAGTGAAACAGTTTTATTGTTATTATAGATTTTGCCTACATTTATTTGGCATTAGTTTGTATTATTTGTATTTTTTACTGGATGGTTTTTATTGTGTTTATTCTATGAATCAATTTGATAGAAATCGTCATCTTAATGAGCAACGGGTATTCTAATAAAAGTAACGGTAATACAAGTTTTTATTCACTGAAGAATATAAAGACGAAAACAAAGATTACCGAAGATTTGATTAAATCAAAAAAAAAAAATGCCAATTTTTTTATGATTTCTATAAAAAGTTGAATAACATTTTGTTTTCAAATTTATTCCAGGTCAATCGAACAATGGCAATTTACCACCAGTCCCCATTTCATTCAATACTTTGCTTGGATCTGCGGGTAATTTGAATATTAACTAAATTTTGTTTTTACTCTCAAATTTGTCATCGAAGTCCCATTAGCAAACAAATCCATTTTCTCTTACGTCATTTATACGAGTACGGTGTGAATCGAGCACTGAGCCTTTTCATATATTTTGTCGTTTTTGATTAGTTCGAACTCTCACCACTTCCATTCACAATGTAAATTTAATGCGCTTGAGTGTGGCGCTGTTTGTGTATTGTTTGGTGAAGGCTTAGTACTCGGTGTGAACTTGAATGAATATCAAACGAAATTGTGTTCATATAGTGAATTTTCATGCCGTGGCTTATATAGGGGTCAAATCGTATAAGTGGCGTCAATGTCTTGAAATCAAAGCTCTTCACATTTAAAAACATACAACGACTTGTTTACATGAGTTTTTTTTTTTTTTGAATTTCAGATCAAGTAATTCATTATCATCAATGGAATGATACGGGAAAATTGAACATGTCAAGTGTGACCATAAATGGTATGTGTAAAGAAGCATAAGTTTTGGAAATTGATTAAATAAATTCGTTATGAAAACACTATAAGTATCATTTCCATCAAACAGGTACTCCTTTATCAAGTGTTTCTGCAAATGGGACGACTGTAACAAAACTGTCTGATTCAATGGAAAATATACAAAATGGAGCCAAATATGATGAATTGACAAAGAACGATGAAATTAAAGAGAATAAAAACATTACAGATGGAAATCCACTAACACAAAAAGGCGAAAATGTGTTAATGAAAATAAATGAGGATATAATAACTGAATTGCCAAGTGAGACGAATACAGAAAATTATAAGAAGCCGGCAATTCAAAGTAATATGATCGACAAAAACTCGAATGAATTAAAAGAAAGCCAGAATATGATTAATAATAAAAAACCAGAAGCTACAACAACAAAAGCACCACAAGAACCAGTTAAGATTACTAATAACGTTGGCACAGCATCTGAGCAACCTTCCACCATAAATGAATCAAAGAAAACACCGTCAGATTTAAATACGAATAAAAAATCGCAAATTTATGTTCCGTCATACAATTTTGGCTCAAAACTTCAACAATTATCATTAGCACCAAATGTTGCACAATTTGGATTAAACTATTTACCAAATCAGCAATTGCTGAATAGTGGAATTCAAAATATGTATGCCAATCCATTGTTGCCATATTCAATTGCACCAAATTTTGGTTACATTGGTCAAAATGTACAACCAAGTTTTAGTACAAATCAACAGCAATTTTTACCACAAAATTTCTTCAATCGACCATATGTTCAAGTAGCTAGTACTCAATTTAATAATAAAAATAAAGATGAATCTGAATTCGATTCAATTGAAGAAAAAGATTTTCAAGACGATAGTAGTTCATCAGAAGAACATTACAATCATCATAAGATTCCATCAAAATATCCAACACAATCTTATTTCAATTATGGAAATAAATTCCCAACTAATTATCCATCACCATTTTATAATACTTATAATAATCAATTTAATCCAAATTTATTTAATCCAAATCCATATAATGGAAATCAATTTTATCCAAATAATTTACATGGATTTCCATCACAATTTTCATTGCCAAATTCACAATATAATCATTTTAACAATTATCCACTTTATCAATCAAATCCAAATTTAAATGCTTTTAGCAAACAAGGTTATCCAATTTCACAACATCAGCATAAAAAACCGCATCGAAAACAGCAAATTAATCCGGAACAATCATTAGGCATTAATCTAAATCAATTTTATACATTCAATAAAAAACCTTTACCATTTTCTAATCAACAAGAAACTGAAACACAAACTAAAATGGACATTGATGAAGAAATCTCTGCCAGAAGTTTTATATAATAATATTGAAATGAATTAAGATACAAAAAAAAAAATAAATAAATAAAATAAATTAGAAACAAATGTTAAGTAGAAGATTTTTGTTTTTCAATGACAAATCAATAAATAGAGTAAATTAGCGTTAATCAGAAATGTTTTATTTAATTTTATTTTATTTATATTAGTACAATGTAAATGTATAAATTGATTTATGAACGTAAATAAACTAAAATTTATTTTAAAAATTCGAAAAAAAAAAAAAAATGAAAAAATTCAATGCCAAAAAATATTGCAAATTGGAGAAATTTTTTTTTTTCACTATTTTTTGTTTCGTCATTTTTGATTCAGACAAATCCATTCAAAATGCCTTTTTTTTCTATGTCAAATAGATTATCCTATAGCATATATACACGTGTTATGGGAATTATTCTATTGATTTATTAATAATACATAAAATTCATGAATATTTATTCATTAAATTCGTTGGCAAACTTTTAACATGATTATTCCTATAGTTATGATTATAATCACCATTTTATGACTTCTTCTTTTTTTTTTTCATTTAAATTGAAAAAAATGGCGCTATATGCAATCGTTTACTCATTCATTCATTCATTTGAAATTTATCGCTTATATAGATTGTCGCTCACACTTTATGTTTGATCTTACGCAAAAAGGAACATTGAAAAATTGATCGTATAAAACGAGTGTCAGTATCAACAAAATTATAACGTTATTTTTCAAGTATATTGATTTCAATCGTTCGCATTCGAATCGAAATTGAATTTCAAAAATGACTAGCATATGTTTGAACCAAAAAATGAATAATTAATTAAACGACATTGCGTTCCGTTCAATTTTGGTCGGATTGTATTATTAGTCGACATGTTTCCCATTCGTGTAATTTCAATTAAAAATTGCAGTTACTTTATCATTATAGAAATAGAAAAGTAACCCGACTTGATGATTTTATTATTTTATTGTCATTTGTATTAATTTATGCGTTTGACATAAATCAGCTGTATTCAAACAAGTAGTTCTAGCCACTCAATAAATAGTTAACAAAGAAGTCGCACACTATTAAATATCTCAGCATACTCTGATTTAGTTCAATTTTTCTGTGTTTTTATTAAAAGAAAGTTTTTATTCAAAGTATTCAACATTATGTAAAATAATCATTGCATAAAGACAATTGAATAAAGTCCAAATTGGTTTATTCATGCAAAGATCAAAATTATCTTATTAATCATTTGGTCGTCGTGGATTGTATTCTCGAAAATTAATCTACTCTAGATAAAGGTTTAGAATTTGTACAAGTTACAACGTTTTTTATCTCGACGAGAATCCTTCCAATTTGTTTTGATGCATGCTCGAAACTTTCATCTGATATATTTATGGCCGTTTCTGAACATTTAGAGTTCAATATAGGCAATTCTTGATTGATAATTAACACAATATTTTCAAATATATTTTTGGCAATTATTCCATTCGCCATTTCCAGAAAATCGGTTATCACTGCTTCATTTAAACCATTTTCGTCAATCTTTTCGGGAAATAAATGAAAATTGCATAAATTAAATGATTTATGAATTTAAAAAAAAAAAAAAAATTATATAACAATTAATATTCATTCTTAATTGTTTGAATACTTGCAATGTTCAATGATGAAAAGAAACAATAAAAGTTGCATACATGCTGTGCAGAAAATGCCTCAAATGACGAATTTAAATATGATAGATAATCTGATTCAGAGAAGCATTTTTCCTTTGCAACTTTTATTAATTCCAAAAATGTGCTGCTTTCATTTGATGGAACGAAATCATTAAAATTATTTTTCGCGTTATTTTCTTCTTTTTCAATATTTGTGATGTTATCCATTTCTTGTTTCAGTATGTTAACGATGTTCGTGTCATTTTTAGTACACATTTCGTTCACTAAACTTTCCATTTTACCCAAATAAACGAAAACGAAATTGATTACTTGTTTAGCGTGCTGCCTTTTATACGAAGTTATATTGAAATAATTTGAAAAACTTTCAAACATTTCATTAAATGTATTTACGATACATTTATTTGGGCCACTTTTATTCAACTTTAAAAGGAAACATATAAAAAATATTGGTTTGAAATGACTGCTTATAAAACAATAAAATAATATAAAATATTATTATTAATTTGCACTTACAATTCCTAGTTGCGAAGCTATGCAATGAAACGGACACGAAAATTGTGTTCCATAATCGTATAATTCAAAGCCATACGATTCAATTAAATTACAAAATGGATGATGCATCAGACGATCACTAGGATCCATGATTAACCACGACGATGTATTCAATCCACAGAAATGTTTTGCATCCTTATATAATTCAAATATTGTCTAAGAAAAAACACAAAATATATAAAAAATATTATGATTATTAACAAAAAAAAATAGGAAATTACTTTTGATGTTGTTTCACTATTTGTCGAATTTGCATCAATCAAGAGCACGAAATGCGCAAACACAAGTAAGAATACTCTGACTGAATAGACTTTAAACAACATTTTATTTTTATTATTATGTATAGAGAAAACTTCTAAATATCGTAACTGTTAATAATTAAATGTAAATAGAAAAAAAATCCGAAATAACACAAACAATGTATATTCGTCGGTGGTTCAAAATGAAGTGAACAAAGTTAAGTTCAATTTGAGATGTTATTTTATTATTGAATTAGATGATGGCTATAAATAATCAACTATAATAATCTATTTCCTGAAAAACAACTTTTTTTATATACTTCATTCATAGCCCTAATTTGACTAGAATTATCAATGTGAAGATTAGAGATCATGAACTTATTCCGGGATTGGTATTCCCGCTTGATAACATTTTTAAGGGTTTTTTGAGCAAAAATTCAATTTTCTACAAATATTTTTTTGAACATCATTTTTTTTTCTATGGAATTCTCGACATAAAATTATCGAAAAAAAAAACTCTACTCCGAACTACGGAAGAGTATTGCTCCTCCTCAGTTACATATACTCTTCGGAGAAACAATCCCTGACAAAAACTTGTTTGTTGGTTTATCTGGTACATGCAATGTATATGCAAAAAAATATTTTATACAAAAACTAATTAGACTTTAAAAACGTTCATAATAATTCATAATTGCTTTAGTAAATTTCTTCAATATCCGTTAAATGCATTCAAATTCTTTGTTCGTTTTATTTTTATACTTTTAATCACAATTTTAGTATTTAGTAAATCGACAACGACAATCCATTTAAGTGATAAAAATGAATAAATGAAAAATGTTGCTTGCAATTGAAAATCAATCTTTCAACATTGCAAAGAACACAATTCCGTTCAAAACAGAACTACCACCATCTTGGGTAATTTCATGAAAAGTAGTGATTTGGTTGGTCAATGGTTCCGCTATTTAGTCGACAATAGAAGCTTCGCAACGCGGATTCATACAACTTTTGATATGTTTTCAAGTAGGGTAAATCACTTCAGAATCTATCTTTACGAAATAAATGAAAGACATTATTTTTGAAATCGTATGATTCTTCTATCGCTCTTAAACCTATTTCAGAATGATTGAACTATGAATAATAAGTTGTTTCATTCATGCATTCAATAATTATGAAGGAAGTGAAAAGTATGAACAACAATCCCTCAGATAAGACCGTAATGGTCTTGCAAGTATGATTGTCAATTTGAACTACTAACTGACTTTGGCCAAATCAAAAATTTCTTGAAAAATTAGAATTGTTTTAAATGTTTTAGCAAACATATTTCCCCAATCATCGTTCATGCTAATTTAATATAATAAAATATTTGATAATGTAATATAGTTAGTACGACAATAGTTTGAATGTCTAATATAAATAAGTGTTGCAAAACTGGTCAGAAGAAATATTTCAACTTGAGAAATAGTCATTTATTTTTAGTAGAATACTTGCCACTTCAATTCATTGCTACAATCGTACCTACTATTAAGAATGAAAAGAATACGTCCATGTTGTTTTTATATCTTCGTTTTTTATTTTCAATTTAAATGTGTATTTATGACATTAGCTTGATTAAATTAGAAATTTTCAGTGTTCAATAATTTCAAATTATTATAGAAACAAGTTGCATTTTTTTCACATTTAAAAATATCCGGCTTAAGTGAGAATCCACGTAAAAATTTCCCCCCACTTAAGTTATCATAAAGATAAAGGCATTTTTTTTTCTGTTCAAATCTAGATTTAGCATAATCTTTGGTATTATAATTTTCTTCAGTAAGTAGAGTATCAAATAAAAATACCGGTATTTTAACGTAGCCATCAATTTGTCTCACACCACATTTTAGAGTTATATATTGCATACAAACGCGATCTTGAGACACAAATTGAATTTCAGTTAAATTACCTAAATCACTCAATTCTATATCTTTTGAATCGATACCGTGTGAAAAAGGAAAATTATTTAACCATTCCGTTGTGTCTTTTCTTTCACCATTTACATCGATAAAAGTTATTGTCATTTCTTTATAGGCCGCAACTCCTTCATGATCAAATATGGCTCTACACTCGTCTGGGCTTATAGGATCTGATTTCGTTGCATCGTACAATGAACTAGCCAAAAAACCTGCTATAGCTCCAATTACAAGTTGTGGTAAAGCATTCGCTATGAGAGGGCCTTAATAAAAAGAAACGAAAAAGAAACAAAAAAGAAGTAATAAACATTTAAATTTATTGCGTTCGTAGAAAGTACTAGAAAGTAGTAATTATTTTACCGAACAGAACTTGCAAACAGATTATTTTTAAAATCATTTCCTCAAAAATAAAATATAGTGAATATGATGTGAAATAACTGGTGGCTTTCTATATCCAGTTTCCATTTTTATAGGTAAAATTGGAATGACTCAGAAATAATTTTGTTCTTAGGTCATCACATTTACGAAATCAAAGGGAGCAAAAAAATATACAAAAAGAAAAATAAAACACATCTACAAATGATAGATATAGAAGCTCTGTTTTGACTCCACCCAAATGCGATGAGAATTTAACATTTTTCAGTATTACTCCAACTGAAATCATTATTTTATAAATAAAAAGCCGCCCTTATTCTTTAGCAAGTATCTCAAAATTCACCAATGTAAAGATGAGGAATTTTCAAACATTTGCTTCGAATGTAAATAAATGTTAGTTAATAGATATGATTATTATCTTCATTTTTATTCTAAAAAAATGTGTTCGTTTTGTAGAACAGAACGATTTGCATTCGAGTGACACTCCATCCCTTTCATTTCATTTGGAAAGTTTATTACAAACCAATAAGATTGTATTGTGAACATAAAAATACGCCATCCGTTCTGAAACATTCAAGAAATAGAAAAAGTAAGAGATCAACTTGCTTATATAACTATAACTTAGTTATATAATGTAAAATAATACTAGGCATATCGATCAAACTTTTTCGTGTGATCAGTTTTTACAATAATATTGCTTTGATGAAACGAAATTGGTACTTGAGGTTGAATTTCCAATACTTCATATAATTTACAATTGGCTTCACAATGAAACAGTGCACATGGAATAGTCTATGTAAAACACAATTTTTATACGATTTCAATTCATCTACAATTTGCCATCGTCGCTATTGACCAATACGTGGTATTGCATACGATTTACCTTGTGATCACACACGTTCGAGCGGATACGATATTACTTACGTGAATACTTCGTACTTTGCAAACATGGAACAGAAATAATTCACTTTGAATAAAAATTTAATAATTCTTGACTCTTTGAAATCCTGAAATCCTTTTATTGAGGGATAATTATTGCCATTTGTGTAGGGATACAATTTTTTGGGTTTTTGAGCAAAAATCCAATTTTCTACAAATATTTTTTTGAACATCATTTTTTTGATCTATCGACATAAAAATATCGAAAAAAAATCTGCACCTCACTATGGAAGAGTATTGCTCCTCAGTAAATTCCTCCTTCTCAGTTGATATACAGAGAAACAATCCCTGACAAGAACTTGTTTGTTTTGGATTATCTGGTACATGCACAAGTTTTTGGAAGTTAAATATTTTATCAAAAACCATATTAGACATTAAAAACATTCATAATAATTTATAATTGCTTTATTAACGCTCAAATGTAAATTTCATTCATATCCGATAAATGCGTTAAATGCATTCAAATTCTTTGTTCATTAACTGCATTTACAGAACACTTACAGAATACGTAAACAAATCAGTTTACAATAAAATAGTTATAAAATACTTTGTTTCTCGAATAATAAAATTTTATTTTTTATTTTGAACTGGCAAGTTAAGTGCATTTACAATGGTATTTATTTTATTACATTGATATTAATTAATATGTTGATAAAAATATTCATCAATTTTCATAGTTAATCTACTAAAATAGTTGAAATTTTGACTAACATTGAGAATTATTTTATGTAAATAAAATCGAAAACTGTTTCGAATTATTAATATCAAAAATTGTTGATATTAACTTGCGCACCACGGGTCTTGGTTATTATTTTTTTTTACATTTTTATTCAACTGATGTGTTATAACCATCATTCGTCACAGTTAAAAAAAAAATTCCACGTTAACAACAAAACGTTTACACGTTGTTTTACGTTTGAATTTGCTATATTGACGAAAACAAATGTCTCCATCCACATATTATGAATAATTATTATCAAATAGAAAGAAAAAAAATTTCTTGACAAAGTGAGAATATCATCATCACATCTAAACGCTTGTTTACACGAATGGGAAACATGTCGACTAATAATACAATCCGACCAAAATTGAACGGAACGCAATGTCGTTTAATTGATTATTCATTTTTTGATTCAAACATATGCTAGTCATTTTTGAAATTCAATTTCGATTCGAATGCGAACGAGTGAAATCAATATACTTGAAAAATAACGTTATAATTTTGTTGATACTGACACTCGTTTTATACGATCAATTTTTCAAAGTTCCTTTTTGCGTAAGATCAAACATAAAGTGTGAGCGACAATCTATATAAGCGATAAATTTCAAATGAATGAATGAATGAGTAAACGATTGCATGTAGCGCCATTTTTTTCAATTTAAAATTGCAGTTACTTTATAATTATAGAAATAGAAAAGTAACCCGACTTGATGATTTTATTAATTTATTGTCATTTGTATTAATTTATGCATTTGACATAAATCAGCTGTATTCAAACAAGTAGTTCTAGCCACTCAATAAATAGTTAACAAAGAAGTCGCACACTATTAAATATCTCAGCATACTCTGATTTAGTTGAATTTTTCTGTGTTTTTATTAAAAGAAAGTTTTTATTCAAAGTATTCAACATTATGTAAAATAATCATTGCATAAAGACAATTGAATAAAGTCCAAATTGGTATATTCATGCAAAGATCAAAATTATCTTATTAATCATTTGGTCGTCGTGGATTGTATTCTCGAAAAGTAATCTACTCTAGATAAAGGTTTAGAATTTGTACAAGTTACAAAGTTTTTTATCTCGACGAGAATCTTTCCAATTTGTTTTGATGCATGCTCGAAACGTTCATCTGATATATTTATGGCCGTTTCTGAACATTTAGAGTTCAATATAGGCAATTCTTGATTGAGAATTAACACAATATTTTCAAATATATTTTTGGCAATTATTCCATTCGCCATTTCCAGAAAATCGGTTGTCACTGCTTCATTTAAACCATTTTCGTCAATCTTTTCGGGGAATAAATGAAAATTGCATAAATTAAATGATTTATGAATTTAAAAAAAGAAAAATTATATAACAATTAATATTCATTCCTAATTGTTTGAATACTTGCAATGTTCAATGATGAAAAGAAACAATAAAAGTTGCATACATTCTGTGCAGAAAATGCCTCAAATGACGAATTTAAATATGATAGATAATCTGATTCAGAGAAGCATTTTTCCTTTGCAACTTTTATTAATTCCAAAAATGTGCTGCTTTCATTTGATGGAACGAAATCATTAAAATTATTTTTCGCGTTATTTTCTTCTTTTTCAATATTTGTGATGTTATCCATTTCTTGTTTCAGTATGTTAACGATGTTCGTGTCATTTTTAGTACACATTTCGTTCACTAAACTTTCCATTTTACCCAAATAAACGAAAACGAAATTGATTACTTGTTTAGCGTGCTGCCTTTTATACGAAGTTATATTGAAATAATTTGAAAAACTTTCAAACATTTCATTAAATGTATTTACGATGCATTTATTTGGGCCACTTTTATTCAACTTTAAAAGGAAACATATAAAAAATATTGGTTTGAAATGACTGCTTATAAAACAATAAAATAATATAAAATATTATTATTAATTTGCACTTACAATTCCTAGTTGCGAAGCTATGCAATGAAACGGACACGAAAATTGTGTTCCATAATCGTATAATTCAAAGCCATACGATTCAATTAAATTACAAAATGGATGTTGCATCAGACGATCACTAGGATCCATGGTTAACCACGACGATGTATTCAATCCACAGAAATGTTTTGCATCCTTATATAATTCAAATATTGTCTAAGAAAAAACACAAAATATATAAAAAATATTATGATTATTAACAAAACAAAATAGGAAATTACTTTTGATGTTGTTTCACTATTTGTCGAATTTGCATCAATCAAGAGCACGAAATGCGCAAACACAAGTAAGAATACTCTGACTGAATAGACTTTAAACAACATTTTATTTTTATTATTATGTATAGAGAAAACTTCTAAATATCGTAACTGTTAATAATTAAATGTAAATAGAAAAAAAATCCGAAATAACCCAAACAATGTATATTCGTCGGTGGTTCAAAATGAAGTGAACAAAGTTAAGTTCAATTTGAGATGTTATTTTATTATTGAATTAGATGATGGCTATAAATAATCAACTATAATAATCTATTTCCTGAAAAACAACTTTTTTTATATACTTCATTCATAGCCCTAATTTGACTAGAATTATCAATGTGAAGAGGGTTAGAGATCATGAACTTATTCCGGGATTGGTATTCCCGCTTGATAACATTTTTAAGGGTTTTTTGAGCAAAAATTCAATTTTCTACAAATATTTTTTTGAACATCATTTTTTTTTCTATGGAATTCTCGACATAAAATTATCGAAAAAAAAAACTCTACTCCGAACTACGGAAGAGTATTGCTCCTCCTCAGTTACATATACTCTTCGGAGAAACAATCCCTGACAAAAACTTGTTTGTTGGTTTATCTGGTACATGCAATGTATATGCAAAAAAATATTTTATACAAAAACTAATTAGACTTTAAAAACGTTCATAATAATTCATAATTGCTTTAGTAAATTTCTTCAATATCCGTTAAATGCATTCAAATTCTTTGTTCGTTTTATTTTTATACTTTTAATCACAATTTTAGTATTTAGTAAATCGACAACGACAATCCATTTAAGTGATAAAAATGAATAAATGAAAAATGTTGCTTGCAATTGAAAATCAATCTTTCAACATTGCAAAGAACACAATTCCGTTCAAAACAGAACTACCACCATCTTGGGTAATTTCATGAAAAGTAGTGATTTGGTTGGTCAATGGTTCCGCTATTTAGTCGACAATAGAAGCTTCGCAACGCGGATTCATACAACTTTTGATATGTTTTCAAGTAGGGTAAATCACTTCAGAATCTATCTTTACGAAATAAATGAAAGACATTATTTTTGAAATCGTATGATTCTTCTATCGCTCTTAAACCTATTTCAGAATGATTGAACTATGAATAATAAGTTGTTTCATTCATGCATTCAATAATTATGAAGGAAGTGAAAAGTATGAACAACAATCCCTCAGATAAGACCGTAATGGTCTTGCAAGTATGATTGTCAATTTGAACTACTAACTGACTTTGGCCAAATCAAAAATTTCTTGAAAAATTAGAATTGTTTTAAATGTTTTAGCAAACATATTTCCCCAATCATCGTTCATGCTAATTTAATATAATAAAATATTTGATAATGTAATATAGTTAGTACGACAATAGTTTGAATGTCTAATATAAATAAGTGTTGCAAAACTGGTCAGAAGAAATATTTCAACTTGAGAAATAGTCATTTATTTTTAGTAGAATACTTGCCACTTCAATTCATTGCTACAATCGTACCTACTATTAAGAATGAAAAGAATACGTCCATGTTGTTTTTATATCTTCGTTTTTTATTTTCAATTTAAATGTGTATTTATGACATTAGCTTGATTAAATTAGAAATTTTCAGTGTTCAATAATTTCAAATTATTATAGAAACAAGTTGCATTTTTTTCACATTTAAAAATATCCGGCTTAAGTGAGAATCCACGTAAAAATTTCCCCCCACTTAAGTTATCATAAAGATAAAGGCATTTTTTTTTCTGTTCAAATCTAGATTTAGCATAATCTTTGGTATTATAATTTTCTTCAGTAAGTAGAGTATCAAATAAAAATACCGGTATTTTAACGTAGCCATCAATTTGTCTCACACCACATTTTAGAGTTATATATTGCATACAAACGCGATCTTGAGACACAAATTGAATTTCAGTTAAATTACCTAAATCACTCAATTCTATATCTTTTGAATCGATACCGTGTGAAAAAGGAAAATTATTTAACCATTCCGTTGTGTCTTTTCTTTCACCATTTACATCGATAAAAGTTATTGTCATTTCTTTATAGGCCGCAACTCCTTCATGATCAAATATGGCTCTACACTCGTCTGGGCTTATAGGATCTGATTTCGTTGCATCGTACAATGAACTAGCCACAAAACCTCCTATAAACACAAGTAAGAATACTCCGACTGAATAGACTTTAAACAACATTTTATTTTTATTATTATGTATAGAGAAAACTTCTAAATATCGTAACTGTTAATAATTAAATGTAAATAGAAAAAAAATCCGAAATAACCCAAACAATGTATATTCGTCGGTGGTTCAAAATGAAGTGAATGAAGTTAAGTTCAATTTGAGATGTTATTTTATTATTGAATTAGATGATGGCTATAAATAATCAACTATAATAATCTATTTCCTGAAAAACAACTTTTTTTTATATACTTCATTCATAGCCCCAATTTGACTAGAATTATCAATGTGAAGATGACAATTTATTTTTTACACATAATGTATAATGTAATTTAATGTAATCATATACCATTATCAAGGCCTGTGATATATTTTAGAGAAAAATGTTGCTTGCAATTGAAAATCAATCTTTCAACATTGCAAAGAACACAATTCCGTTCAAAACAGAACTACCACCATCTTGGGTAATTTCATGAAAAGTAGTGATTTGGTTGGTCAATGGTTCCGTTATTTAGTCGACAATAGAAGCTTCGCAACGCGGATTCAAGGCGAGTGGGCTTATAGGATCTGATTTCATTGCATCGTACAATGAACTAGCCAAAAAACCTCCTATAGTTCCAATTAGAACTTGTGGTATAGCATTCGCTATGAGAGGGCCTTAATAAAAAGAAACGAAAAAGAAGTAATAAACATTTAATATTTATTGCGTTCGTAGAAAGTACTAGAAAGTAGTAATTATTTTACCGAACAGAACTTGCAAACAGATTATTTTTAAAATCATTTCCTCAATAATAAAATGTAGTGAATATGATGTGAAATAACTGGTGGCTTTCTATATCCAGTTTCCATTTTTATAGGTAAAATTTATAGAAATAGATAGATTGTTTTTAGGTCATCACATGTACGAAATCAAAGGGAGCAAAAAAATATACAAAAAGAAAAATAAAACACATCTACAAATGATAGATATAGAAGCTCTGTTTTGACTCCAACCAAATGCGATGAGAATTTAACATTTTTCAGTATTACTCCAACTGAAATCATTATTTTATAAATAAAAAGCCGCCCTTATTCTTTAGCAAGTATCTCAAAATTCACCAATGTAAAAATGAGGAATTTTCAAACATTTGCTTCGAATGTAAATAAATGTTAGTTAATAGATATGATTATTATCTTCATTTTTATTCTAAAAAAATGTGTTCGTTTTGTGGAACAGAACGATTTGCATTCGAGTGACACTCCATCCCTTTCATTTCATTTGGAAGTTTTATTACAAACCAATAAGATTGTATTGTGAACATAAAAATACGCCATCCATTCTGAAACATTCAAGAAATAGAAAAAGTAAGAGATCAACTTGCTTATATAACTATAACTTAGTTATATAATGTAAAATAATACTAGGCATATCGATCAAACTTTTTCGTGCGATCAGTTTTTACAATAATAGTGCTTTGATGAAATGAAATTGGTACTTGAGGTTGAAGTTTCAATAGTTCATATAATTTACAATTGGCTTCACAATGAAACAGTGTGATGAAATCCCCATAGATAAACTAGTGAGAGAAAAAAAAAAAAAAAATTAGACCATACAAATCAAAACTGGTTTTTGGCAAATGAATTTTTATGTTCTTCTTTCAGAGAGACTTAACAAAAGAAAAAAAAAAATATTTATAAACAAAAACTTATGATATCGGAATGAATATAAATTTCTAATACGAGTCAATGAACGTTGATTAATCTATCAATGAATTGATGAAATTATGTATTGGAATTTGTTTTCACTAAAATATACGTCAACAGTTTCATATAATCATAGAATTATATATTCAGAGACAGCCTAATAAAGTAGATCAATGGGTGAAATTGTATTCTAAACTATGATTATAAAACGAAATGATACATCGGTAACGCTATTGATGATGAATAAAGTATTTTATATTCTAATATTCCCCGCCAAACAAAGAATTAGAATAAAAAATTATTTCGATTGATACGGTTAAGTCTTTTGAAAATACGATTTATAACGGATTTAATACAATTCACGCCTTGTTTGCAAAACAATATTAGTAAAATAGCCAAATAGATAAGAGTAAATGTTTGCATTTTTCATGAATAAAATTTATACAAACATTTAATAAATGTTTTGTATGAAATCCAATGAGACAGTTAGAATATTTAAAATGAATTTCTAGATATAAAAGCAAATCACAAATAATATGAAATTCAGTTGATCAAGTGCTTCCGAACGATAAATCGTTCAGTCATGGTGATTTCAACAAATATGACCAATTTGCTTGTAGCAATAGTCTTGTTTACATTTTTAGTGTCAGGTAAATGAAAAAAAAAAAAAATTATTGTTGTCTTATTTCAAGTGAAGTGAAGTGAATCGAATTGAAATCTCTTGTGTTTTTAGGTTTTCATGCCAGACAACTACCCATCGAGGATCAATCAACAGTTTTAATTGATGCCAAGAAATATTTGGAAATTTTTCAAAAATCAAATCGTACCAATGCATGTGCTGAAAATGAAGAATTTCAAGAATGTGGTAAAAAATGTGTTGTAAGTTGTCATTATTCGACATCAGCACTTGGAATAACACTTTCCAAAGAAGAATGTGAAAGTTCTGAATGCGTAAAAGGATGCTTCTGTAAAAATGGATTTGTTCGACGTCGAGAAAAGTGTGTTTTGATTTCTGAATGCTCTGCTCGGCAAAACAAAGCACTTGAATTGCCAGGAACACCACAATTTGGAAACGGACTAAAACATTTTGGCATTTTCAAACCTCAAGGATGCGGATTTGGTGGATGTAATGCACCAGCTCCACCAACAAATATTCACATTCATAATCATAATGAAGCTGTTACCAGTAAGAATTTAAAAAATCCATTACATTCAGGGAAATTGTTTTTCCATGGAAATAACAATTTTTACATCGCAATTGAAAACATGTTTTTTTTTTAAAGGTGACGATGACGACGATGATGATGATGATGATGATTGTAAAGATGGTCATTGTGGACATCACGGTAGTTATGGTAATTATGGTGGTAATCATGGCAATTATGGAAATTATGGTGGTAATCAAGGTGAATATGGCGGATATGACGGACATCGCGGCTATGGCGGCTATGGTGGATATGGCGGATATGGTGGATACGGAGGATATGGAGGACATGGAGGAGACGGAGGAGATGGAGGACACGGAGGCAACGGTGGCAAAGGTGGCAAAGGTGGCAAAGGTGGTAGGTTTTTTTCATCTCAAGCTGTTGTGAAGTTTATTTTTTATTTATAAAATGATTTTCACTACTTCTAGGTGGAGGAAGTTCATCAAATAATAATGATGACAACAACAACAACAATAACAATAACAACAATGCAATAAACAACTATTTTGGATTTACTGGTGAGCTCAATTACAATAATTAAAATAAAAAATAAAAGATCAAAAAACGAATTAATCTAAATTAAAAATTGATTATTTCAGGATGTGGCTCAAGTGGATGTGGTAAAAGTCATTTATTGTTCTCATTAGATTTATAAGAATTTTTCAAATCGGTTTTAGTGAAATAATCATTTGAAAAAAATTTGTTTCAGGTGAATACAGTGGTTGCGGTGCAAATGGTTGTGGTAAGCAATTAAAAACAAAATAATCGATTAATAAATCAAAAATTATATTGAATTACTTCATTCAAATAGGTGAAAATCACTATTATCAATATCATGGAGGTTATTACCAAGGTAATTGAACTGAGTCCTTCCAATTATATTATTTATAACTATTATAATTATCAATATTATCACAACAAATAATTGTTTATAGGTCGACCGGGCTGGCCAAATGGATATGGTTATGGGAACAATTATGGTTATGGAGATCCAAACAATTTCTATAGAAGAGGTGACAAAATGTGTAATTTAACCAGAAAAAAAAAAACAGAAATTTATATCTATTTTGCATACTCTTTCAGTATCTAATGTTACATACAACGCAGATGGTACCATAACGGTTACATACCTAGGAGGCAATGGTGGATCATTCGTATTCAGAGGTCCCCAATCAGATACAGGCGAAGCTACTGTTACAGCTGATAATGAAAATATGCAAGATTCACAACATGTTTACGACGAAGTGACAGAAGATGATGATGCGAAGGCCTTTAATCCAAATTTATCAACGGGCATTTTTTTGCCAAATGTACAATTTCAAAATGTCGATTCATATGAGCCAAATAAAAAGAAAAACCCATCGAAAGTTTCAAAAAATCCATCTACAAATAGACCAGCTAGCAGTATATCGCAATTCTCAATAAATCCTACTGTATCAAATCAAGCGATGTTACCGTATAGCATTAATAATATTCCACAATCAAATCCTATTATTTCACTCAATCAAATTCCATTAAACCAATTAGCAGACTATGTCAATTATTTAAATCAAATCCAAAACTATCAAAATCAGCCAAATTTAAATGGTGCACGTCAATATAACAATATTCCATGGCAATATCAACCGAATGGTCATGTTAATCAACTAAATCCATACATAAGCAATCAAAATGCATACGGTTTATCAAATCAAGGTAATCCAAATTATAAAAATTCATTTTTAAATCCATATGCACAATTTGCACAATTTCCTGGTTATAATCCATTGCTTCCATTTTATGGAAACTTCCCAATGCAATCTATTGACAATCCTTTAAATTCATACGATGTTTCAAATTCAAATAATTTAAACTTTAAAGCTGATCATACAGTTGAAGAAGCTTCTACAGAGAAACAATAATTGGAACTCATAGACTGAAAAGAAGAACTTAATTTATATATACTCGTAATAACTTTGTATTGACATATTAATTTATTTTAAATTTTTTTGTAAAAAAAAAAATAAATAAAAAGACAAAAAAAAAATATAAAAACTGTTGCATTTTGTATTTTCATATTCAAATTTATCACTGACAATGTTTTTTCATTTATTTTGACGGCGATTTTTTTAAATAAGAAAAAATTGCTGATATCAAAATTGACAAACTATTTCAATGTAGGCTATTTTAGATATTTTCCTTGAGAGTTGGAGTTATTTATCCGTAATACGGAACAACTTAAAATACTTTTGATGAGATAAAAATTTTTTGAAATAAAATATTATAGCAAACTGTATTTCTTTTACAAAAAAAAAAAAAAAAAGGAATATTAACTGAAGTGGTTGTTTTTTTATTGCTTACATGATTTATTATATAATCTAATAGTACTATAATAACAAAACTATGGATTTTAATATGAAATTTTGTTTTGAATAAGATTCTTGAAGACAATAATTTATTGTAATTCTTAATAAAATTAATAATATAAATTTGGTACTGTTTTATTGGAGTTTGGAGATATTTATTTATTTTTTTTTATTGCGTTTTTTGTTTTCACTTATGAGAAGTTCAAAAAAACAAAACAAAACCAAATATTTTTATACATTTTAGATTTATGCTATTGTAAACTTTTACACTTTGAAGCGATATATCACCATACTTATTGTTGTCTACAAGATATAATTTAATGCAAATGGGGTGGTTTTATTAATCGATTAAACAAGATTTTAAAAGTGATTAAAAAAAAATACTGAAAAAAAAAGGAACCATTGTTTTGATCAAACAAGATCCTCTGTCTTCAGTCTATAGGACCCCTCAAACTGGTTTGTCTTTAATTAATCGACACTTTGAATTGAGATCTTAACTGTATTTCAGTCAAATTGAATCAAAATTTGAATTAATTACTGTTAATTCGCTGTGTAAAACTTGATCACAATGAAGACATTATGTTTTTTAAATTTTGATAAACATTTCAATGATTATAATCCAAAACCATTTATTGTTTACTAATTGGCATGAAATGTTAATGTTTTTATTTAGTTTTTAGTTTTTCATTGAATTTAATAATAAATTCATCAATAAGCTGTTCTTTTTTTTCACTGGAAATTTGGTTCAATTGAATTTGTAGGTAAGAATTATGTGAAGTTCACTGTAGAAAAATGAAAAATTTTATTAAGTAAAAAATTATTGCGAAAATTGATATAACGTTTCCACCGTTAAATCAAATGAAAAGAAAAAAAAACTGTTAATATTTGTATTTATTAAGCAACCTACTTCACAGTTTTATTTTCATTATTCGAGATTAAGGTTGAAGAATATTTAATATAACTGGTTTTCATATGTAATTCTATTAGATTAGCTTCTTCCATGCCACAAAGAATTTTATAAAAGCATCAAATTGAAAAGAATCAAAATGAGATGAGTATATTATTCTAATTTAATCCAAATAGTCATTTGAGCCGATTCAATTGTTTGTTCTTTTTTTTTTTTGGTTTTGAATATCTGTATATAACGGTATTTGGTTTAAAATATCAATAGATTTTGCAAAACAAAACTAAGTTGGATCGTTTACATTTTTCTTTTAGTTTATTAGGAAATATTGTTATGATCATTTTTGTATTATTTGAATATATAAATGTGATTTTATTATTATTAACGAATATACAACAGTTAGAGAAAGTTCGATTGAGTTCAATTTTGGCATGATATAAAAGCAAACCATCGCAAAGTATGGAATTCAGTTGATAAAGGGCACTCGAACGATAAATCGTTCAGTCATGGTGATTTTAACAAATATGACCAATTTGCTTGTAGCAATAGTCTTGTTTACATTTTTAGTGTCAGGTAAATGAAAAAAAAAAAAAAATTACTGTTGTCTTATTTACAAGTGAAGTGAAGTGAATCAAATTGAAATCTCTTGTGTTTTTAGGTTTTCAAGCCAGACAACTACCCATCGAGGATCAATCAACAGTTTTAATTGATGCCAAGAAATATTTGGAAATTTTTCAAAAATCAAATCGTACCAATGAATGTGCTGAAAATGAAGAGTTTCAAGAATGTGGTAAAAAATGTGTTGTAAGTTGTCGTTATTCGACATCAGCACTCGGAATAACACTTTCCAAAGAAGAATGTGAAAGTTCTGAATGCGTAAAAGGATGCTTCTGTAAAGATGGATTTGTTCGACGTCAAGAAAAGTGTGTTTTGATTTCTGAATGCTCTGCACGACAAAAGAAAGCACTTGACACCGAACCAGAAACATCGGGCATCTTTGGTCCATTTAAACACCTTTTTAGACCGCAACCATGCGGAGCTGGTGGGTGCGGTGTTGTAAGTACAAACTGCGGTTCTCATGGTTGTGGAAGTACGAGCTGTGGACCAAAAGGATGTGGCATCTATATTCACAATCATAATGAAGCTAGTGGTAAGAGAATCACATTTATCCAGTCAATATGTTTGAACATTTGTCATGCATGTCTCATTTCTTCTAAATACCTGATTGAAATAAAACATCAAACTTTATAAAAGCCGCAATTTCAATTTCAATTTTTTAATGTAGTCGACTCCGATGACAAAAAACCTGAACATGGCGGAGGTGGATATGGCGGAGGTGGATATGGCGGAGGTGGATATGGCGGAGGCGGATATGGCGGAGGCGGATATGGTGGGGGTGGACATGGCGAAGACGGATATGGCGGAGATGGATATGGAGGAGATGGATATGGCGGACATGGCGGACATGGCGGAGGCGGACATGGCGGAGGCGGATACGGTGGAAGTGGGCACGGCGAATATGAGCACTATGGTGGGTATGGCCACGGAGGCTATGGAGGCTATGGAGGCTACGGGGGCCATGGAGGCCGGATGGAGGCTATGGAGGCCATGGAGGCCATGGAGGCCATGGAGGACACGGAGGCGATGGGGACGATGGGGGCGGTCATTCTAACAATAATAATGATGCCAACAATAATAATAATAACAATAACAATAATAACAATCCTAGCAACGGTAATCACAAATTAAATTTTAGTAAATCAAAATACAGTGTATTCGGCATACATTGAACATTTGGCAAAATTTAATGTACTCAAAAACCACGTTTTGTTTTTAATAATTTCTAAAAAGCAAATATTTAATATTTTCAAAATTTTAAATTTACAATGAATTAACTTCCCATGTGCAAAAAATGTAATTGAGTAGTCGACTAATAAGGGACGTGAATGGCTAACGTTGACTAAACAGTACAAAGAGACTGTTGAGAACACTAGTCTAAATTCAATTAGTTAGATCAAAGTAGAAAATTTTTTTTTCGCACACGGGTACAAATTTTTATTCGAATAAAACATTCACTTAATTGCATTCAAACTATTCCAGGAGGGGGTGGCAATGGATGCAATGGAGGCAACTGTGGTTGTGGACCAAAGGGATGTGGTAAGATAATGCATAATAATAAGAGTAAATTGTACTCGTATTTAGAGTTGCTTGTAAAATTTCAACTTAAAAAAAACGATATTTTAAAAAAATTATCTTTTAAAAAAATGCATATCTAAAAGTTTATAATTTCTTTAACAGGACAAAATAACCACTATCATAACTACTATGGTAAATACAAGTGAAATTTTGAAAAGGAAAATGTGTATTTTATTTTAATATTTTATTTTCAAATTAAAGGTTATGGACCAGGTCATGGACCAGGTTATGGACCCGGCTATGGACCCGGCTATGGACCAGGTTATGGACCAGGCTATGGGCCAGGCTATGGATCAGGTTATGGACCCGGTATCCAATATTTCAATTTTAATGGAACACAAGTGCTCCGTTTTCCAGATGGTCGATGTGCAACTATAAATTCGAATAATTCTTTAACATATTTCAACTGCGGTACATTTATTAGGATTTATAAAAATTTATTTCACACTTTTATTAAAAAATGCCAATATATTTCAGGAACAATTGGTGGCTTTGGAGGTTTCCGTTTAAATAACAAATTAAATCAGGCAAAAGATGAATTTGAACAAAAGCCAACCCAGTCAAGTGTGAATAAACCATCAAATGTTTTGAAAAAACCATCTAAAAAGCAAAATGAAAATGATAAAAATTCAAATCCAACATCAGCAACACCATCATTAGATCAAATTGGCTTGTATCCAAATTTCTTGGTTGGTGCTGCAATTTCACCGGCAATTATACCAGTTAATTACTATAGTGAAGTATCGACAACAACAAAAAAACCGAAATCAAACAAAACATCAAATCGTAAACCATCTGGTAGCAAAAAACAACCAAAAGAATCTGATCGTCAACTTGGCCCCATTTCATTTGCACCGACTGCACAACATAATTTAGGCAATAATCCAAGTACATTTTATCAACCAAATAATTTTCCATCAAACAATCAAGCAGCTTATTTGAATTATTTGAATACATACTCACCAAATCAAAATTATCAAAATCAACCAAATTTCAATGGTGGATATCAATACGGTGAAAATCAATACAATAATCAATTTCTACAATCCAATGGCCAAATAATTGATCCATATAATAACCCATTTGGCAATCCATATGGAGTATCGAATTTTAATCCAAACCATCAACAAAACTATGGTCCAAATTCATTTCCAAATACACCATTCAATGGATTCAATCCATTTTCCAATGGTCATATTTCATCACAATTCATATCTAAATCAAATTTAGATAAAGTCAATGAAAAATTCGAAGAAACTGAAGAACAAGAAGAGGAAGAAGAAATAGAAGCTCCTAATAGGAGACAACCAAAACTATAATCAACATTTTTATGTAAAATTGTATGTTAAACAAGACAATATTCTGAGAAGAAAAATGGACAAAACATACAACATTTTAGATTTGAAATGAATTAAATTTCAATTATTTATTTATTGAAAAATGAAATAAAAAAAATTGTGTAAAAAAAAAGTCTGAACATTTGTAGCTCTTATTTAATAATAACTAAATTTATGGCTGAGTTAATTAATATTGGGCTGGCAAATAAGTTTGTGCTGGTTGAGCTGGCAAATAAACATTGCTTGGCACTTGTGAGCTGACAAAGTTATTATTGTAAGTAACATCATTTGCTACACTTTTGCCAGTTCGGTCATATTGACCGAATCCATTGATGGTATTGTAACCATTTTGTCCGTTATTGTATCCTTGTTCAATAACCAATTGATTGTAGACTGGTTTTTGATCAAAATATCCATTGAATTCCTCATTTTGTGGAACAAATGGAGCAACTGGTGCAACTGGAGCAACTGGTGCAACTGGTGCAACTGGTGCAACTGGAGCAATTGGAGCAATTGGCTGAGATGGAAGTGGTGGGAGTGGTGGAAGTGGAGCACCTCTGAAAAAATAAAATTATGAAAATAGTTTTAACATTTCACTAAAAAATTTATTCTTACCCGTTTTCTGGTTGATCGTCTAATTCAGTAACTGGATGATAACCGAATTCATCAGCTGTATATCTGACGCGATAACGTTTGCCATTAGCACCGGTGTATGTGTATGATCCACTAACAACAAAAGTTTTTTCATCCTTTAGTTTTCCGATTGAAGCAACGTTAATTCCATTTTCGGTTTCGAAGCTGTAATTAATCAACAAAACGAAATATTTAACAAACGAATTCTTTTGCATCCAAAGTGTTTTTTTTTTTTTTTTTTTTTTTGTCTAGAAATTATTAAAAGTAAATTGGGAAATGTGATTTTAATCAATTAACTCACTTGAAGTTGAATTTTTTGCTGCCTTGTTCAGTTTTAAGGCTGGTGGTTCTGGCTTTGGCCACATCTCCTACAAAGTTAGTTGGTGGACGTGTGTCATCATTGATGATCAAATGTAAATCTGGTTCACCAGCAAAATCACTGAAATATTCAGAGATTGGCTTTTTAATATTGGCAGCCGAAGCCAAGGCAATGAATGCAACAAAAACGATCTGAAATTTAAAAGAAAAAAAAAAATCGAATCAAGGTATATCATCATCATTATGTGTGAAAATCATTTTTTTTTTTTTATTTTATGCATATTTGCACACAAATAACTTTATTATTAAATGTATGAGGTAGATACAAAAGGTTAGCTGATAAATGTTCAAAATTGTCCAACGCAAACCGTTTGGTGAGATGTGAGCTAAATAATTTATTCAAATACTTATCAATATGGAATATCAAATGGACACAACAATCTTGATTGTATTTTTAGCCTAATGCATGCCACATATCACATATTAAGGAAAACATACGATAAACATAAGGAATATGTATGATTAATCTGTGTTTTATATATTCTTCAAAATAGTTGATTGACCACGCACTTGACTAGATCTAGAAATTTTTATTATCAAATGAATGAGTCTTGAGCTATTAGTATAAATTCCAAATTTATATAAAATTGTTTGGCATATCGTTTCCATACCAAAATTGTATCAAATTTGATCAAACTAAATCAATTTATAAAGTATTCAAAATGAATGTTTGTTTTATATATTAAATCTAAATTGACATTTCCGTTTAATAAATTTTTGCGAACCATTTGGCCTTAAAATACATGCGCTAACACTAATATCCATAAAAAATCATCCCATTAAAATGCGTTCAAATAAAAAAAGAAATATATAAATAATTTAGATTTGCCGGGTTTCGCATATGCAGCAATCCATTTAAAAAAAAAATCCATAAATGCTGATCGATTAATCATCACTATAGAGTTCAAATGTTTCGTTGTCGCTTAGCAATAACCAGTTTAAAATTATTTTTGAACGAAAAAAAAAGAAAAAAAAAAAATTTACGCATTTTCCATTGTATTTTAACATTAGCATAAACACGTTGCTTGATCTCAATTTACATAATTTACATTACCATTGATTCGAAGCAATAACTAACACCCAGAGAAAATTCAACTGAATACTAGCTTAATTATTATCATTCCGGATTTAATTATCATATTCGTCGATGCTTGGTCGATGATAATTTGATTTAGCGTATTTTGTTGTCAATAATTTGTGAACAATAAAATGATATCGTATTGATTGGATGTAGAGAAGCGGCATGAATGAAGTAGCTCATTTTAGGTAGAGTCATTTATCAACAGCTTAGCTGCAAACCTCTTAAATAATGTTGCCACATTGTCTGCTTGATTGTTTTTTATTTTTGTACTACAGAACTTTTTTTTTTTGTTCGTTTTTCAGATGATATCTTTTGTGGCTATATATTGGCCGAACATCGCAACAATCAAGCGAATTATTTTAAAATGAAAATGAACGCCGTGATTTATGCAAAACCTACAATTCAATTTTGTCTTCATTGAAATACTCATTTAAATCAACAGATACAAATGTTCTTCATGTTTATTCATTTTATTTAATTGAACGGCGACAAAATATTTTTTTTTTTTTATCAAATGTAGACACACAATGAGATTTTATCAGTTGAAAACGAATTTTATGAGTGTTTGTGCTCACACAAAATGTAATCAATTAAATTTATTAAATTGATGAAAACAAAAAAAAAAATGTATTAAAATCAACAAGTTTGTCAAAACTGCCAACTTAAAATTCATAATCGCTGGACTGAGTTGCAAGTAAGGCGGTTGTGATCAAAAGAAGACTCTGATGCTATTAACGAATACATTTTTTTTTTTTTTCTAAATTAACAACAAAAAAATATTCTTCCTAAAATTGAGTAGAATATCCAGATACTTTGAAATTTTATTGACTTTTTATGAAATCTAATAAAAACATCGACGCTAGATCGTTTATCTTAATATTGTTTGAAAGCAAAAAAAAAAAAAAAAAAAAAAAAAATCACAAAAAATAGTACAGGTGACACAACAAGAATAACTTGCACAATAAAATTGTTAAAATCAAATTTAGTATGCTTCAATTTTTTCAAACTGGCGCGTCAAATATTCAATTAATTAATTGGCTGACAAATTGATTTCTAGATTGTTCGACATTTCAAGAATTATTGTTTTATATTTGATTTGTTGAATATTGATTCACTGACTAAGAAAAATGAAATATCATTTGAGGTTGTTGATTACATAAGGAATATGGAAATAATATTCGATTTTGAAAAGGCAAAGATCATTCTCCCATAATTTTAAAAAATAGAATTTCGATTATTGATTCATTTGAATTTAAAACGTATTCTATTGAACATATGATGTTTGATGTTCGAGTGCATTTCGATCTATTTGCGTATTTTTTTTTTTCAGCACTTTTATTACAAATCATATGCAAATCCTTATTCGATTCTGTAACATTTGCATTTTATCCTAATAAAATTTACTATCATCAGATATCAGTCTTGTTATGGATACATGATACGAGAAATGATTTTTATTAATAAAATACAAATGTCATTTTCAGCATATAAAATCTATACTGGAATTGTGAAGGTGACGATTGAATTGGAACAAAAGACTACAAATGAAAGCGATATCAATAAAATGATTGGAAATTATTTAAACTCGTTTTTTGTTTTGTATTGTTTTTGGTGACGCGTTCATTCAAAATCACGCAATTGATTCATAATTGATTATTTTCTCTTAACTTGTGCTTAAATTTGGTCAATCCTTAAAATTAATCTAATCTTGTGCACGAATCAAAACGAAATATGTTTTAGAGAATGAGAATGAATATTTTATAGTGCAAAACCTGAATTTGGCCACAGTCGACTTTATCACCTGAAGAAATGTATTTATTGCCATTTTTTGCAATCGATCTAAAGGTTAACATCCAATGCACAAACTCTTCTTCACCGGAATACCTGTTCAATTCACAAATTATCAACTTTGATGCTTGAATTTTAATTAACTCACTATCTCAGATGTATTTTTTTTTCGCGTGTTTTTTTTTTTTTTTTTTTTTTTTTGCTTCTATCAAAATATTGTAAAAAATTATACCAAGCTAGCAATTTTTTTTTCTCTTCTTCGTTTCTACGGGATCAAGTTCATTTTTTTTTCTCGGTCGATGCCAAATGGATATAAACAATCAAAGATGCCGTATGTTCTGAATGACTTTGATCAAACTTTCAACCGATCATTATAACTGCAGCACATATTCATTTTACCAAATGAAAATTAGCAATTCGCCATTCAACTGGATTTTCGGATAGCCATATCAAACAATCAATCCATATTTAAATATATGAATAATCTGTTGAATGACCACAAAAAAAAAAAAAAAAAAATTATGAAACTTAAGTAAAGTTCGCACAGTTTTAATCCGGCACACGAATTAATATCGTAAGGAAGTTTTAACCTAGTGATTATGTAATATGACAAGTGATTGGAAACGAGAATATTTTTAAAAGTTTTAATCATAATTTATCATGAATCAGTTAATCACTAGGACAGAAAGATATATTTATATATTTATATTTGGTAAATTGAAAGATATATAGCCAGAATACAAATGGAATGGGGATGAATTTGAATGAAAATTGGCTATGTGTATATTGGATATTGATATTTTTATATGGTTTTTTTTCGTGTATCCAATTCATAAAACTAGTCCAAAATGTTTGACTGTTATTTAATTCATGCAAATCGAAACAAATAAATCTTTTAATTTGTGATAACATGTGTCCGTAGAGAAATTGATGGAACGGCTTATTTTCAAAGTGGGTGCGTAGAAGAAATAAGATTATTACTTTTACTTTTTTTTTTTTAATGATATTCAAGCTCACAGAAAGGAACGTAAAATTCGATCAAGTTCATGACAATCACTCCATAAATAGATATTATGAATAATAGATAATACGATTTTTAAAATGTGTAAATAATTGGGATTAGCATTTTATAAATAAAATTAAATCAATTTGTCAATTTAGTTTTCTCATATGGATATGATTAGCCTAATTGGATTCAGTGCATTTAAGAATATTTCTAAAATTAAAAAGAAAAAATGACAAAATTTTTTTTTAAAAAAAATTGGAAATAGTTTATTCGAATAATGATTATTCGAATTAAAAAATATTCGAATTTAAAAAACTGGTGTTGCTAACCAATTTTAAAAATTTTTCAACTATTTAATTGTTATTGTTGAAAGCATAAATGACTAACAAATTTAAATTAATTCCCCCAACAGTTATATTATTGCTTGCATTGCTCCATTACCCAATCAATTCTATACATGTTCTTAATATATCTTTTTAAAACAAAATTACTAATTAAATTACGCGACTTCGTGCACAATTTTGGAAGAGAATGTTCAAAATTGATTTAAATGAATAAAAAAAAAATCTTTAAAAAATTATTATTAACAACACACATTGATTCACAAATTTAAAGAAAAAAAAAATTAAATTAAATTGTCTAATATGTCACACATGAATCTAATGAAGAATATGTAACACTTACAAGTTTCATTTTATTTTAATATAAAATAGAAAATTTCTTCACAAAAACTGAAAGAGGAACTAGTGAAAACTACTAAAGCTAAAACGATCCGTCAGTCAGGATCAAGTTGACGATAGTAAATGATGGTTTGCTTTTGGTTTAGCGCGATATTTATACTACATCACATCTTCTTCACTCTTTTCTTCTTTTTTTCCCATATTTTTTTAAAGTGTTGAATTTGTAAATAAAGTGTAAAACATAAAAAAACATCACACGCCGCTGTTGCGATCAGCTTCCATAAAAATAAACGTGTAGACGAGATTTGTTTAATTTGTCCATCACTGAAAATGGTTTCGTGATGCGATTGTATTAGTTGTATTGAGTTGTAGGAAAGCACGTACACTTGATAAACCATTTTTGATAAATGATAATTAATCATGACCATTTTTTAGTTAAAAGTGGCATCAATTTTGTATAAACTAGTTTTATTTTTTTTTTTCCAATATTTTGCTCGAAATTAGTACAAGTGTAACAGTCGAACACGTGCAACATATATCATTCAATGTTCTCAATGGTTATGCACGAATATATATAACATTGTATTTTGGCATAAATTTGAATAATTGTACTATTAACTTTTTTGCTATTTTCTGGGTGGACTTGAATCCTTACGTCAGAACTTCTCTAACCAATAGAGATGAACAACAACAACGACAACAGAAAAAAATAAACTAAGAGCTTGTCTTCACTTTCTTTGGCACAATATATTCATAATAGCTTATCGAAGTGATTTTAATACCACACATCGATTGGCGCATAGATTTTTATCGCATTTTACCTTCGGTCACATTTTTATTGATATTTTGCTGACAGGTGATTGGCTAAAGTGACATAAATATCGAGATGAATTTAATCAGGAAGAATTGTATTGTATTCCAAAAATTGTTTAACAACGTTGGCCTCATTTGCTTAAGTTGAATTGCATAAACTAAAATTAAATATGACTAAATTTACAACCAAAAAAAAAAAAAAAAGAAAAAACTTGAGAAAAAAAAATGCTCGATGTAGTTGATTAATGGATTCGTATATATGGTTGGAAATTTTCGTCTTTCGATTAATTAGCACACTTAGAGATTTTAATCACAAGACATTGTTATATGTTGGTTTACCTTTTTGCAGACGATCAGACGTCTATTGATTTTATAATTAAATACAAAATTGTACATTTATCATTTGCCTCCGTTCAAAGTAAACAATTCGAATGTTTCAGTTTGATTTCAATTCCAGTTCATTTTGTTTTTTATTTTGTTTTTTCTTTCCTTTAATCATTTACTTTAAACTAAATATAGATATTTCTTTTCTTTGTAATAAGTCCAACAATTCACAAAATAACTTGTTCAATCGTTTAAGTTCATCGGTATCATTGAGTTCATTGAATTGCATAATAATTGATATATAAAAATTAATCATAAATGTGGCTATAGTGTTCTTGATAAATTTGAATGTATGCATCTTTTTCTTGTGGTGTCATTTGCGCAATAATTTCATTATTATGTATCACTTCATCAAGTGGTATAGCTTTTCCAGCAACAAACACAGTTGGTTCGTCACTATCCGAATCTGTATCCATAACATCTATATCAGCTGTGTGAAAAAAAAGAGATACCAAAGGAAAAGAAAACTCATTAGATATAAATATTCTTGATTCTATAATGAAGCAAACTATTCTTAATGGAAAAAAAGATGGAAAAAAAAAATGGGAGAAGCGTAAATAATATGTAAATATGCGAAACGATTTCGATTTAAATCTTGTTAATCCACTTACGAATTTTTGCGTTTTCAATTTCCTGTTCATCATCATCATCATCATCATCACTAGAGTCACTGTTATTGGCCGATGTGGCCAAAGATCGAACGGCAGCATCATTTGTATTTGTTTTATTTTGTTGTTTTTCATGTTGTAACAATACAGACATAATATCTTCGTTTTCTTTTCGTCCACGTGATGCGCTTGGCTGTGATGATGAACTTTGTGCTGCTTGCTGTAGCGCCGATTCAGATGTATCATTTTCATTTGATACAATTGTACTTTCAGTCATCCAAATTGGTCGTTCTTTTGTTTTAGCCTTTTCAGTTGGATTACCATCACCAATTGTAACATCAACACGTGTCTCTTCAACAACAAATCCAGAATTTCTAGTTGCTTCACCAGACCATTGATCCGTACCATTGTTAGTTACATTTCGATTAATTGCTTTGTTTGTACCACGAATTGTTTCAATATCAACTGGTTCCGGTTCTAAGCATTCTGGTGCCAATCGTATATTTTCCGATTTACGTAATAATTCAAAAAAGATTTCCATTTGTTCATTAAATCTAACTAACATTAATCGAGAATCTTTTTGTGGTAATGCTGATGCATCTTCTTCAACCAAACTACCACAATGTGTGCACCGAAATTCATTTACCATTGGATCAAATAATTGATCGGCTTCTAAATCGGTAAATGTTTTTTGACAATTTACACATTTAAAACTAGCTCGGCTAGTTGCATCACGTTCAGTTGTTTCCATTCGTTTTCGTATCCAATCCAATTTATATTTTACAACATTCACAAGCGTTTTATAATTGATAAAATAATAGGTAACTTTTACCGCTTTATTGTCTAAACCAGTTTCCATTTTTAAACGACTTGTTAACAATTTATCATTTTTTAAAACCGTAATTCGAGCACGCATTTGTTTACGATCAAATTTTAATAATTCACAAATGTCATCTTCCTTCATACCTAAAGAAAAAAAAAATAGCAATAATACAGATAAGATTTTTCTCTCTTTTTAATCTTTGGACAAATGCCATAGCATTCATACATAGAAGATATTATTCATAAAATTACTCACATGGATGTCGAACGAGCATATCAAGAATCAGTGCATCTTCAGTTGTATAGAAACCTCTTACTACATACCGTGCCAATTGTTTTAAGTAGCTTGGAATTTCTGTTACAAACACTTGATCACCCATTTTGTTATCTTGAAACCTTAAATACTAAAAAAAAACACACACACATTAAGAAGAATTTTACAATTTACTCAAGCAAATGCATGTTGGAATTTTTCGAAAAAAACGTAACTAAATGGCAACCAATTTAAATGCCGTGTCAATGATATCACACAAAAACTTTTTCAATTTTCACTCACCTAAACAAATATTTATAATTTACAATAAAAATATGTTTGATTTCTTGTAAGTTATTAGAATTTCATGAGGTCAATTGCTAGAATTTGTTGTTATTAAGGTTACCACAATATTTGTCACAAAAATTGCATTCGTATTTAGGTAAATGTTAGCAACAAAACAAAATACCGCGTTTATAACATTAAATTTGCTTTGAATGTGTCAAAACATTTTGATAGACAGACTTTTGAGCTGTTTTGAGCATATATACACACTCACGTGCATCCGTGTATTGTGAACACCGCATAATCGATTTACAAAACATGTATAAAAAAAAGCAATTTTTTCAATGATTTAGAGAACAAATCTATTCTTAATTGAGTTTCCATATAACAAATTTCAGAAATTATTGTTAAAACAAATAATTGAAGCACATTATTGAAAATGTTGTGGTAGTAGAACAAACAACAGATGGCGTACGTTTAAACGTCCAACATTCTTTCAAAGATTTTAAACAACTTTACGTTTTGTTTGTTTCTTAATATATATTCGATACATTTTATTGATAGTTTAATAATAAATAAATCTTATAATGCTTATGATTGGCGTCTTTTCATATCAGAGCATATGATCCGTGTACCGAATAAACATGCCGCAGTCAAGTACATAATAATTGATGCACTACAAACTATTAACAAACAATTGATGAACTACGGCATATGATAAGGGTAGTTGCAAGCGATCATTATACACCGAATTGCACATACACTGTTACGAAATATAAACGACAAATCGTATCTTTCTTCATTTAGTCAATGTAAATTGATAAATCGTTTACATGTATAGTCAGTGCGAATCTGTAGCAAATCTAGTCGCCTACTGGGTCTTTCCAAGAAAAACTCATGTACTGCGCACGAAATTCTGTCTCCAATTCAGCAAAACTGAAATGAAAATGAACAATAGTTGATTCGAAAATGTTCATTTCAAAAGAAAATGATCATATCAAAGTTTATAACATTTACTGTTTGTTGACGCATTTTTCTTCTATGACCGCTTCATATGCGTTTATTTCTGAATCTGAAATGTGGCATTTTTTCTTTTCAAAGGCATTGACGTGATTTTTTAAATTTTATATTTATAAGTATTTATTCTTATTCATATCATATTTCATGCACTTCAACACTTTAGGTTGCAAATAAACAAAATTTGCAGGGAAAAAAAAGCGGCTGTAATAATAAATTGTAATAGATTTATTACCACAAAATATCCCGATGATGTCGCTACAATATAAATTCTATGTATAATTATCAATTATGCATACAAATGTATTGTAAGTGACGTTCATTTTCCCACCAAATAATTTCTTTAGCATTTTTAATCATTTGTACAATATTTTTGGTAAATCAATGAAAAATCCAAATAATTGAAAAAAAAAATGTGTAAAATTTCGTTCACACCGTTCAAATATCATATAAAATTGGATGAATTTTAGTAAAAATTGTCGTGTGATTAACACATACAAACAACGGAAAATCGATTCAAATGAATGAAATTGACTGCTTGCGCCACCATTATGAATAAAACGCTTCCAAACTATTGTAGAAAAAAAAAAAAAAAAAATGCTAGCGTATACATAAAACCACCGCAATGCGAACGTGCGTTTCTGACATTTTATTTATTTTATACGGAGCTGGGTATTCATTTTACATTGATGAATGTACGCTTCATCAATTTTGTGAAAAATTTTGCATCGTTTTAAATGAATAAAGTGAAAAATTTGTGTGCATTTTGATAATGGAAACGATTCCGTATCGTTTTTAGATTTTAATAAAAATTGTATGGAGATTTTTTTTTGAAAAAAAAAAAAAAAAAATCGGCGTTAATTTTCAACAGCGTATGTGGTGTATTAAAGAAGCGCAAAGTGTTTGCGTTTTGCGGGCTTTCGATTTCATTCAGATAATTCACACGGTGAACAGAATTCCGTGTGTTTTTTTTTTTTTTCATCAATTTCGGCCGCATCATTCGGCAAATTGAACATTTGCGATTGTTTTGATTGAGTTTTTTCACGTGAAAATTTTGTAGTGGATAATTTTTGGAACGGACGATTTTCTGCAGTTCTGTGCATTAGTAGTAAATTTTTTTTTTCTTTTTTCATCGGTGTGAAATAAATTTAGTAAAGTGTAAGCATTGTATCCGTGGTTCATACTGCACGACACACAGCTTGTGTGCGCTTTTAGTCAATAAGCTAATCAATAAGGAGAAGTTGGGTTTTGTTTTGTTTTGTTTTGTTTTCATGTGAAACTAAACAAATGAAATTTTGTGTACTATCCATTGATGTTTTTTTTTTTTACATGTTTAAATACATTTTTGGATTTTAAATGAGCAAAAGATCAGCAGTCGAAAAGCAAAACAAAATGTACAATTCTATTTTTGCCACATGTCACATACACGTAGAATTGTTTTTGTTTTTTCCGACAGGTTTTTTTTTTTTTCTTTCTTCCTCTACGCTGTATTAATTGGTCATTTTGTATAAATTTTATTCAGGCACTTGTGTGAAGTAACATAACGATGGAAAGTGAAACATACCGTTTTATTTCATTAATTGAGAAACATCCTCAATTATATAATAAAAAGCATAAGGATTTTTTGCGCCAAGATATTCGAAATACAATATGGGACAGCATTTGCAAGGAAATGAATTGGGATGGTAATGATTTGAATTTGAAATTGTGAATAAGGAACAACATGGAAACATGTTTTATTTAATTAATTTCATTATGTATTTATAACAGATACAAATAAAGCAAAGAAAAAGTGGCGAAATCTTCGTGACAAATTCGTGAAGAAAAGACGTCGACACGGTAATGGTGCAAATGCCAATGAAGATGAAAGCCAACGGGAATTCTACAATAGCCTAATGTTTTTGGATGGACATGTAAACAGTCGAAAGTAAGTAAACAACGAACAAGTATTTTTTTCTGAAAATCAAATCTATAAGGAATATTTCAAGTATTTGATGTTTATATTTTCAATTTTTTCATTTTTTCCACCAATTTTTCTATATAAAGTGCTCGCACAAGTCAGGGTCCGACAACCTCGGCGTCTACCACCAATACGGTGATAAGTACAACGACCGCTACTCAGCAGCCGCAATATGTGCAAGTTAGCACTAATCAAATACCAATCGAGCACATAAATTTGGAGTATCTATCAGGTGTAAATGTTACTGAAGATGCTCAATGTTTACTCGATATTTCTAACAATACAAATGCCATAGCAAATCATCAACACCCTCCACCGCAACCACAGCAAACTCAACAAATTCAAACACAAACGCAAGCACAACAACATGGTCAGCCGCAACATCAATCATTGGCCGCCCAGCACATTCAGCAATTTAAAATTGAATATCAAGATCAACTTGAAACAAGTTTAGATGAAAAGATTAGCTTGAATCAGGTATGTCATCAAGAGGGTGAAGAGGTTATTGTGCAACAATGTGAAGTAGAAAATGCTACATATGATGCACAAACGCACACTTTAACATCGGTCGCATCGACCGCATTGGCGCCAATACCAACCGCCATTCATCGTGCAAACACAGGAAATGCGGTACCAAAAAAGATTTATCATCAAGTCATTAATAGCAATGGATTGATTACAACAAATCCACATCAAATTGTTACAGCCCAAATAAAGCGGCCACGCATCGAAGTGAGCGATCAACAAGATATCACTGATGCAATCACAGCAGCTGTTGATTATTATAAACAGCAAACGGCAATCGCTGATGCCGATGCTGCATTTGCCAAATACATTTTAGAAGAGTTACGTGAAATGAGTAAAAAGCGTAAAAATGAATTCAAGCGAATGGTTACTACTTGGTTAACATCTGAGGAAGATGATGGCCAAGCGGAATGACGAACGCCAGTACGGCAGCGTCGATTTCGATGATGAAATTTTCCTTTGAAAAGGAAACGAAAACTACAAAACAAAAACCATACAGAGACAAACACACACACACACACACACACACTTAACGAAAATGGTAACACGAGTTTAAATTAAATGGATAATAAGAATGCAAACTTGAAGAGAATTCATGTTTATTTTTTTTTTTTTTTTTTTTCGGTCGAAAATAAGATTTGCACTATGATGTTGCGCCGAATGCATCTTTCAAGCATGGCAACGAACATTAATTTTTTTAATTGTATTTTTAAAAATTCTTTTAAAACAAATATCCTTTAAAACATTATTTTTATGTATGTCATAGTAAATTTTCATTGTGGAAATATATATATAGGCTTATGTCCCATAAAACAAAGCATAAAATGAATACAAAATTGACATTGCAATGCACACATAAACAAACAAACAGTCGCTCGCGAAATAAAATCAATGGAAGAAAGCGAGAAAATGTACGCATGTTAGAGAGAGAGAGAGAGAGAGAGAGAGAGAAAATTAAAAAAGAAAACACGCATACACCGAAGATATACACATGAAACACAAGCCAGAAATCACAAAACGATTGCATGGATTTGAAATGCAATTGCCAATAGAATGAAAATAAAATTACCGAGAGAAAAATAGATTTCTAATGCACATTTAGAAAACTGTATTTTTTCTATTAATCAAAATTTAAGAGAATCTACTTTCACATCAACTGTAAATTCTGTAATCGTCTTGTTAAAGAAGGAATCAAAATAAAAAAAAAAAAAAAATATTTAAAAAAAAAAGCTACAAACAGCAAGTACCGTCTCGTTCCATTCTTTTCATTTTATTTTGGAAATTATTATTATTATTTGTGTCAAAATATCTTGCCCATTATCGTTTTTAATGAAATATGTCCGATTATAGAATAAGTTTCCCATTTATCGCTTTTAATCACTAATCTTTAGCGTTTTTTTTTTTTTTTTTTGAATTGTGTAGTAATTCTTGTTTGTTTGCTAAATGAAGTTTGCAAAACGTGAAAAAAAAATCCAAAAGACATCGTTCATGCTTCAAAATGGCCATACATTTTTCTTCCACAATACGTTGAATACATAAAGAAAATGTTTGAACCATTGGATTAGGTTCAGCAAAGCCGAATCCATTCACTCAATTGTTTCATCTACCTCTTCATTTATATGCAGTTTTTGAAAAACGAAGAACAAATTTGAAGTTCATCAAGATAGATATCATTCTCAGCGGAATTTATTCTGCTTACTTTGGAAAAAAAAGATGTTGTTAATCAATGTTGATTTGAACATCACCAAAAATATATCTTTAAAGATTCTTAAGAATTGCTAATCCGAAAATTCAATCATTCAATTGTACAAATTATCGAATATAAACGTTTGACACTACTGAGTTACTCGATTGCAAATTTCCATCAATTTAATTCTTTTTCTATTACATGTCTTGTACTTCAGCTGTATATTGTTTACAAAAAACGGCCATAGCCGATTTAACTGATTACTTAAGTGCATATCAAGGATAGGCATGATTTGAATCATCAATAGATTTGCTATTTTATTGAAGATCCTTTGTCTCTTTCAAATAGTTTTTTTAAAGTCTTTTTTGATTTTAAAAACAATTTATAAAAATAAAACAAAAGTATTTTTTATACTAATAATATAATAAATAGCTAAATAAAAAATTCAACATAGATAATGTGTAAATGTTTCAATATTTTTCAAATAAATTGCACCAACAAAATTCAAAAATAGGATCATTAACTAATTTACTGTAAATGAAACTTTGAATGTATCTTTAAAATAAATTTTGAGAAAATATGAAATTTGGAAATTATTTTGAGTATACGATTTTTGGCTGTTTAGTTCTTCTCAGTTTTAAAAACAGTTCTTTTCCATACAAAACCATTGTTCTCTTATTCATTTATTTCAAATATTTTCAAATATCTATTTATTTCCAAAGAAAAAAAAAATTCTCAAAATTTCAAACAAAAAAAAAAAATGATTTTTTTCATGTTTTATATGAGATCATCTCAAATTGCCATCATTTGAAAATCTGTAACATAGATGGCGTCCCTACGTATACGTTGCATATGTTAACAGATTCGCTTTTCGGCGAATTCATACTTCATCTTGAATTTGACGGCAACTAAGCTGTCTCTTTTCTTTCCGGGGTTCAAACATTATAGAACGCAAAGTAGGTTTTTCTCTGAAAATAATCGAAAAAATTCCATATCATCATACATTTAAATGCATAAAAAATAGTATTAAAATAACAGGCTGAACAAAGATTATCATAATAACTAAATAAATTGCGCGATTGTGATAGTTTTAATGAAATTTTTCAATAAAATAAAATTACATTGTCAGTCAAAGTTGTAGTGTTGTGTTTTAAGAGGCAAAAAGTTCCGATTAAAAATGAATGGAACTTTTGTTGTATACTACTAAATGTGCTACATGAATTATTGAAGTTTCCAAAAAAAAAAATTTGTTATGTTATCCACTGTTATTTTTAATACTATTTTTTGTTTGCTTTGGATTTTTTTATTTTTTTTTTATTTTTTTTTGCCGCATCTTGACATTATTGTATTTCAAATGTGTTATTTTTTTATTGCAGAATGTTTATGCCAAAGTCGCATCGTGTTCAAATCTATGAACATTTGTTCAAAGAAGGTGTTATGGTTGCCAAAAAAGATTTCAATGCACCAAAACATCCAGAATTGGAAGTTCCAAACTTGCATGTCATCAAAACCATGCAAGCATTGCAATCAAAAGGCTTAGTCCGTTCACAATTCGCATGGAGACATTACTACTGGTAAGAATAATATTTATCAAATGTAAAATTAAACTAATACTACTGAGTTTAGTTTTTTACTAATGTGTTTCCATTTAAAAAAAATATCATTTATGTTAACATTTTAAATTATTTATTAAAATTGTTGATGTGTTTTTGTTTTTTCAGGTATTTGGAAAATGAAGGTATTGAGTATCTTCGTACATACTTGCATTTGCCATCAGAAATTATTCCATCGACATTGAAACGTGCTGCACGTACAGAACAAGCTGCTCGTGCTCGCCCAAGCGCTGTTCCACGTACTGGTGACAGCAAAACAGGTGCTGATCGTTCATCTTATCGTCGTACACAAGCTGATGGTGTTGACAAGAAGGGTGATGTCGGTGCTGGAACTGGAGATGTTGAATTCGTAAGTTTCAAACCAAACAGAAAATTTGATTGAAGTTTGCCAATTTAACTGAATATACACGCATAATAATCTATGCTTTTTTTTCATATTTTACTTGCAGCGCGGTGGATTTGGACGTGGTTCACGACCCCAATAAACTTCAGAATACCGATTTCAACAACACAATGTTTAAATAAAGATCAATTTCTATTGAAAAACGATTGAAGAATAATGTGTTTCTTTAAAAAACATCAAACATTCCAAAATTATAGCAATATTTTCAGGAAAAAAAAATGATCATTGATAACTGCATTGGTTAATGAGGATACCACTAATGAGATGACTAACTTCTTTTCTTTTCCATTTCGAAAGAAATTTAGAAATAAATAGAACAACATTTTTGGTTTCAAACATTGAATTTTATTTGGTGTAAAAGACTTTTTGCATATTACAATGTCATTAAAATGTGTTTAGTCAACAATTTGAGATTTGAATAATAAGGCAAAAGGAATTTGATTAGAACAAAATGTTTAGCAAAATTTCCATCTGTTTCCACAAATATTACATAGGACAAAGGTTGTCATCGGTTCATCAGCAGATCGTGTTTGCATTTGATTGTAGGTACAATTACGACCTTTGCATTTTCCGCATTTCAACAAATCCGTTTTGGTTCCCTCAGCTGTTGCCAATTGTGCATCATTAATTGCTTCTTTAACGAATTTTTCTCGAATCTTTTTCATTTCATCGCTTGCCATCTCTTCCGGTGTCATTTTAGCCAAAACGGCAGCTGTAATTGCACCAGATACAAAATTTGTACGAAGCGTTGGATTTTTTGCATCTTTTAAATTTGATACACGAGATCGAATCCGATTTTTATAACGCATATCAGTGTTTTTGAATTCAGCAAAAATGCAATCTTCCAGTTCTTCGGCCAATTCTTCAGCACTTGAACAACCTTCGGGTATATCACCATCCGCTTTTATTGCTTGTGTCAACAATTCTCGGCATTTCAATCGAACTGCATCGCTTGTTGTACTGGTCGATGAGTATGATTTATTACCATTATTACTCTTCGATTCGGTGCGATCTGATTCGGGCTTTTTATTCTTATGATTGCTGTGTGACGACGACGATGACGACGACGACGATGTTGTTGATGAAGATGGTGACTTTGAACTCGATGAGCTACTTGACTTATTGTTTGCTGGTAAATATTTTTTCCAATTTTTTATCAACATTTTGCTCAGCGAAATCACTTCTTCGTTGTCACAATTCTTTCGGAATTCATTCACAGTCATACCAATTCGTGTTTTTGTTAAAATATTCAAATCAATTTTAAGGACTTTTAGCGCCTTCAAAAGATCCAATGCTTGATCCTATGAGTAAAAAATCACATTAGATAAAAAAAAAACATTTAAATACGAACATTAAAGTCCAACACGTTGATGATGGGTCAGAATGAGGACTTTACTTACAGATCCAGTGCCTGACTGGATTTTCACCAATTTCTTCTGAATATTCAAAACTTCCTCTTCAACGCCCATGATGTGTTTTATTCAAAAAAAAAAAAAAAAAAAAAACTATCAATTTGTTTTCGTTGCAAATAGCTTTTCCTTCGTTAATAATTGTCTTTCAAATTATAGCCTAAATATTCGAGAAAAATATGCCGATTATGATTTGACAGAATTCACCAATACTTAACTAAAATTACTTTCAGCTGTCAATGGATATCATTTCACATCACAATGTAAAGTACACATTGAATTCACAAGATTCAAAATGCATATTATAATAAAACAAAAATGTATGTATTTATGAGATAATATTTTCGTAATTGTCATGAAATTTATTTTATTTCATTTCATTATGAAAATGCGTGGAAAAAATTATTAAAAAAAAAATAAAATAAAAACAAGTACTTGAGCAAAAGTGTGTGTGCACTTGCAACCAAATTCATGTCATAAATATGTGTTCAACTTCATAGCCCATTAATACATATGATTCAAACTTTATTTACATTTTATTCGTATAAATACAGATGACAATACACGAATATTATCAGTGCCCTTTCAAGTTTCAAGATGGCAGTACATTAAGTCGTAATCGTGTCAAAATCGTGTATCTCGTAATATTATATTTGATGAATTGAGTAATTTTCCATTTAATAATCAGTGAATTCCAGTCGAATAATTTATTTGAATTGCATTTTTAATACGAATTTACAATGGATTTTTGTTCATTACTATCGGAAGCAAAGAAAAATGCTAAAACTAGCGTTCATTCATCTGAGGTAAATCATAAATATTGTGTTATTTAGTAAGTAATTTGTTAAGGCCAAAAATAAGGGGAAAAAAAAAATAATTATAAATGCACACGTATCCGAAAATGTAATTAGAATATTTTTGCATATATTCATTTCAGAGAAGCAAATTTTATTCGACAAAATTTGAACCGCCGAAAAAAGAGACAAAAGAAAAAAAGCTATCCGATGGAGTGAAAAAGTTTCTGGCGCAACAGGCTCAAGAAAAAAAAGCGGAAGAAGAACGAAAAAAGAAAGAATATGCTGAATTAATGGCACTACGATCGGAACGTGATAAAAATAAAATTAAAAAAATGTTAAAAGTTACAAAATCAGCAAATCGTTCGGTTCTCGATGATGCTGTCAATAAAACGGATACATCAATTACTTTAGAAGGGCCTGAGCAACCAGATGAAGATGATTATGGATATACATCAAATGAAGCGAGTGCAATGCATAAAAAATGGATGGAAAAATTCAAATCAACACCCGATGATCAATTATTTGCAAAATCATCGATGAAAGGGAATAAAAATGCCGATTTAGCGTTAACAAAAAGTCGAGTAATTGATCGTATTAAAAATGAAAAGGATGATGAAAAGTTTGGTAGAAAACGACATCACACATCAACCGATGATAATGCAAATAATGTAACAATTGAATCAAAACATCGTTCACGAAAAAATTTATACGATCCAAAAGTTGAACGTGAAATGGAAGAGCGAAAGAAAAAGGAACTTGAAGAAGAACGACGGAAAAAAATGAAATTCAAACGACCACCACCGCCGGTCATGGATTTTCAAAATTTATTAAAATTAGCTGCAGAAAAACAACACGAACCGATTCAAGTTAAAGTTGTGCCACAAAAACAAAAAGAGCCCGAACGACTTCTTACTGAAAAAGAGAAACGTGAACTTGAACAGAGAAAACGAGAATTTGAAGAAAGAGAACGAAGAAGAAATGGTTTATCGACTAAGCCACAAACAAATGATGATCACCGCAAAACGGAAACAATACAACAAACCAACGGTCGAATACCAAAATTAAATGGATCAAATCAATTATCAGCAAAATCATCAATAAATTCAACAATAGATGGCCGAAAAATCAATTCAACTGCAAAAGAACCAATAAGACCAGCAACAAATGCACCATCATCATCATCAAATCATAAAATAATTTCCAAATCGCAATCGAATATAATGAGTTCAACAAAGCAAACTTCCATGAAATCAACTAATACACAACAATTAAACGGAAAACGTCCGATTGAAAGAAATGTTCCAAATAAACAAAATGCAATAGCAAAACAATCAACAAAAGTTTTAGACTCTCGAAATGTAAAACCAAGAGAATTTCCACCAAAAGATATTGCAAAAATAAGAGAATTTCCACCACGTGATATGATTAAATCAAGAGAATTTCCACCAAGAGATATGATTAAAGCTAGAGAATTTCCACCACGTGATATACATAGCAAACATATGTCAGCTAAAAATAGACCATCAAGCGTGTCAAAACGTCGCCGAATTGAAGATGATTATGATGATGATGAAGATAGTGAATATGATTCAGATATGGCCGATTTTATTGATGATGATGAACCGGAAATTGATATTTCCGCAGAAATTGGTAGAATGTTTAATTATGATCGTTCAAAATATCGAGACGAAGAAGATGATGTTGATAATATGGAATCATCATTTGCACAACAACAACGTGAAGAATTTATTAGCAAAAAGATTGGCATTCAAGAAGATTTAGAAGATATGCGATTGGAAGCTGAAGAAAAAAAGAGAAAAGCGGCAAAACGACGCCGTCTTTGAATTACTGTGACCATATATAATTTAATAATAATTTTTTGATAATTTCAACAAACATTTAAAATTGAAACCATAAACTGTTATAAATGCAATATCAAATATGTTTGGTAAAATTCAATATTTTTTACATCAATAAATGACTATGTATATCTATCTATTGTTCGAGTTAATATTTTCTTCATTTATCTTGATGGATACGAATATTTGTCACAATTAATTTAGAAAATGAATCTAAATTTGGCATTAACTATTCTTTTCTTTTTGTTAAACTATGTTTGATTTCATTCCAGACAAATTTCAAAATTTCTCTAAATAAAATGTTTACAAAGAAAGAATTTTTAATAAAAAATTTGTGGTTTTAATAATGAAATAAATGTTTTTGCTGATTTTGGAAATAAATTATTGGTTTTATTTGCACTAAGTTCAATGTATAAAGAAAACAAATAAAATTTCATATCGCATATCGAACATTTCAAATGAGATCTAGAACTAATAGACTTTACCATGTTTGACATAAAAAGTCGTTTGAAATTTGACCATACAGCACAGGCTAAAAATTTCGGGACAGTGGCATGTTTTTCATACAAATTGTCGTTTTTGGTTGCTCGAAAAGTATATGAAGATGTAATTTTTTTCTCTCAACTTCTTTAGAACAATTATAGTTTAAACTGAAATCTTCATTGTTTAATTATAACCTTTCCTAATTAAACATGGTTTATTTGATGAATCAAAAGATCGTTGCCTTAAGGAATACGAAGAATTCTGCGTGCCCATAGTGAATTACGATAATTTGTTCCAAGAAAATCTAGAAAAACATTTAGAACATCGCACACTGTTCTTGCTCGGAATCATGGCTTATTTTTATCGTAAAAAAGTGATGGCGAAGTGGTCAAAGAGTGCGTGATATTTGATTATTTCAATATAACATATATTCTTTCATGGGAAAGAACTGAAACAAATGGTGCAAATATTGCAAATGAACGCCAATAAGTATGTGCGTATTTACACTGTTTTTAGTTCTTGCTACGGATAAGACGAAGCAACGTGAAAAAACAACAACAAACTTTGTGTAAAAAGCAGCAAATGCCTGCAAATACGCAAATAGTTCTTCCTCCTAGCATATATTTGATACATATTTTTCAACACTTTTGAATATTTCCGATAGACTTCTTACGAATCTATTTTTGAAGAGCATATAAAAAAGCCCCGATGAATTGAAACACGATGTCTTCATGCACAAAATATAATTTATTTACGAAAAACAAGCGCCATTCCAATGATTTAATCATTCATTTCTTCTTAAAACATTAATAAATTTAATCAAAGAAAACTTAATGGAATTAAAAATATAACATTTAATAAAAATAATCAGGAATAATGGTTTGATTTAATCATCACTATCTTCATCGCCTTGTTGGGCGATTGCTTGAACATTTGGTTCATTGGGATTATTTGTAAGTGAATTCAATTCGGTAAGTATTTCTTCGTTCACTTCATTTGTTTTTGGCAACTCAGATAAAACCCATGAATCATTTATGCCGCTTATTTTTGTCTGACAAAGTGGGCATTTGTCGTGATTTTCATTCCTAAAATCATTTATACAATTTTGGTATTAACGAGTAATAATTAAAAATTGAGAGAAAATAACAAATTTACCATTTTTCAATGCAGGTACTGCAGAAAATATGCTCACACGGTAAAATGAGATCGGTTTTTCTATCTAAACAAATGCAACATTCAAAAGCAGACTCCTCATCAGGTGTCACTTCTGTCACATTGGTGAGTAAATTAGGTAAGCTGCGTGCCTGTTCAGATTTAATGCCAACAAAATGTCCATTAGCACTAGAGTATGTGCAATGTATATGATAATTATTCAACAAGAACTGAACATTCATTTACCCGATCATGTTGTTCTTCACATGATGACATTGCCTCAAGATGTGTTTGAAAAGTATTAAATACCTTCAAAAACTCTCTTAAACTGATAAGTTTATAACTTTCAATGCGATTAGTTTCTGGATCACATTTAACGCATGCAATTCGAACTGTTGCTTTCCAGAGAAATGATTGATCGCTACCTTTTTTAACCGCAAATATGGTTACTTTTCCATTTGAATCCAAACATTTTTTTGATCTGTTAAGTAAATGACAATATATATACACAACAATACTATGTATTTTTTCTATGTCATTTGAATAATAAATTAATTGATTTTTACTTACAAATCATTTAGATTGCTTAAGCAGCTATTGAAATCCTCATAAGTGAGCGAATTCATTTCTTTGAGACTTTGTGCATGTTTTCGTATTTCATATTGAATTGTATCGACGGTATCTTCAAATATGGATTCTGGTGATGGTGTTCCGACTGTTTGTCCCATATTTTAATTTTTAATAAATATGAAAATTAATTTTCAAACCTGTTGTTATTTGTTTATTATTTACGCGTCAATTGGACGGTGGTGGTTATCACTGTGAAACAAAAATAATGAATCTACCATAAGCAGTAAATGTGACAGAACAAGATTATGTATATGTATTGAATTGTGTGCTATAACTTTGACATTATATTTGTGTATTAGTATTGCCTGTGTTATTGAATTGGAAAAATGGCGACTGTACCAAATTAGTCTGTGTATGACATTGTGTATATTTAATATAGCCCAGTGAATGCCTCAGTTGTTGTTGAAATATTGTGCCGTGCAATAAAAATTGTTGAGAGAATAAAAACGTCTCCATATGAAAATAAATGAACATTGGACATTACCGTTTTAATAAGTTAACGACGTACAATTTCAATTGTTTTTTTTTTTAAAAATAAATAAAATTGTGTTACAAAACAATGGCTCTTATTGGAATTAGTCAATATAATCATAATCAACAAATTGATGAATATGAATATGACGATACGGATAATTTCTATGACGATGGAGTAAATTTTGGAAATTATCTTGATGTAGACGATAGCGAAGGTAAATTTTTATCTTTTTCATTATTAGTTTTCTCATTATTATGTGAAGAACGGTGGAAAAATAATTATTAATTGAAATAAAATCGTTAAAATGATATTTTAATTTCAGACACTGAAGAAGCTAGTGAATCTGAATATGGGCACACGGGGCGAAATCAAAATGAACCACTTGAAATAAAAGAGCTGTAAGTATCAATAAATGTCGAATTTAAAAAAATAAAAAAATCATCAAAATCAAAAAAATGTAATAATTTCTTTTGTTCACAGAATGTATCAAGATAAATTATCAAATTTAAAAAAACAATTAGAACAGTTAAAAAATGATGTTCATCCTGAATACATAAGACGTTTTAGAAAACTTGAGAGTCAATACAAAGAACGATTACGTTTAAATGAAGTGTATCGTGATTTTTCTATTGAGTGTGTTGAACGTGATTTTATAACAGAGAAAAAAGCAGCACTCAAAGAATTTGAAGAGAAACGTGCTGATTTAAAAGAAAATTTAATTGCTGAATTTGAAGAGAAACGTAAGCATATTGAATCTGAACGACATTCAATGGAATTAACTGGTGATTCAACTGAAACAAAACCAACTGTAACTAGAAAATTACGACGCCGGCCAAATGATCCAATCCCAGTTGCCGCAGAAAAACGGCGTAAACCAACCGTTAGCCAACTTGTATTGCTATTAGACGATAAAGATATTGATAGTGATTTAAAATGGATAACTCGTGGTAGTAAATCATCAATGGCACCAATACGATCACCAACCGTCAATAGCAATGGATTATCGTCAATGAATACACTTGGTTTAGCCAGTTGCTCATTGCCACCAACTGAAAATTATTCATTAATTGAAACAAAAATTGAAGATGGAAAATTATTGTTCGAAAGGAGATGGTATCATCGTGGTCAACCTGTTTATGTTGAAGGAAAAGATATTCAAAAATTTGCAGCAACTATTTCAGCGATTAGCAATGAAATTGTATGTACATTGTATCACATCAATGTTTTTTTTTTTTCATGATTTTTCTTTCAATTGACTTCATACTTTTTCTTTTTTTTCTTTCCTTTTCATTACGCAGGTTTGGGTGAAAAAGTTGAATGATAACAATAAAGTTAAAATTCCAACTAGCCAACTATCACGTGGAAAAATAACAATTAAACGAAGGGCTAATTAGTTCAATCAATCTTTAGATTCATAATAAGCAATAGAAAATAGGTTTTACGTATAAATTGTATTCATTTATCAAAAAGTTTTGTTTGTAGATTTAATAAATATACATTCAAATCATGTTTTTATTAAGGAAAGTGTGAAACATTGTAAAAATATCATTAAAATGGAAAATGAGAAATTGTTCAAATAAAATACATTGCAGTGTTTACATCGAATATATTGAAAAGAAAAAAACAATGTTTTATGTCTTTTTTGTCCCACCACAATGAAATTCTTTGTTTGACAGCTTGCGAAACTAACATAGGCATCATTTCGTCAACAGACGAATAGATACGTTTAATATAACACACATTGAATTAGTATACAAACATATACAATACATACACACACAATGGGCATGTGTCGAAAAACCCATACACTGACACACTGAAACTACGCGACGTGCGTTCTTGTAATATACTCGCAACGTATTCGTGTTCGTAGTAGTTTACTCAGACGTTGTACGAGCAAAAATTGCATCATTCGTCTTTTTATTTCGCGATTTGTGTAGGAACCACGTTGTTTTCGTGATCGCAATCAACATATTCAAATTAATCAACCAAAAGAGTATTATTTATTTATTTGCATTAAGTGAAAATAATTTTTTCTGACATAATGAATGTTTCACTGGCGGAACAGATTAAAGAACAAGGCGAAGTAGTTAGAAAACTAAAAGCTGCCAAAGAACCAGCCGACAAGGTAATAATCCAGTATTAATTGTTTGTAAAATAAATTATTATATTTTGTTGGGGATTTTTTTTTTTTTTTTTTTTTTGTTTTTCAAATTGCCCTTCATTATACAGTTTATCAATTTCAAGGAAAATGCGATAATAAAACAAATGTTTTAAATGAGGTTAGAACCTTTCACTCATATGATTCAAATAGATTTGTTGTTGTTGTTGTTGTTTAGAAAGGCAATTTTTGTTAATGTACTTTACAAATTTCAAAATAAGACAATAAATGTAAACGTAACAAGTGTGTGTTTTACCATTCACATTGACTGATTGAATGCACAATGAGTAATATGGTTAGTTAAACATTTTGTGTGCTTTCACTCATCGTGCACAAATGAACAGAAAAAATAAACAATCTCCTTAAGCATTTTGAAATAAGTTCCACTTACGAAACATTGAAAGTAATCTACCTTTGTATTTGAATTTATATAGAAATTAAATAAACAAATGTTTGTATTAGATTTTCATTGATGATTTAATTTTTATTGATGATTGCATCATTTTTAGATAAAAGCCGAAGTTGATAAATTGCTAGAATTGAAAGCCAAATTGAATGATGAATCACCAGCACCTGGTCAACAAAAATTCACACTTAAAACACCGAAAGGTACAAGAGACTTTAATCCACAACAAATGGCATTGCGTCAAAATGTACTCGAGAAAATTGTAGCAGTTTTTCATAAACATGGCGCTGAAACCATTGATACACCAGTTTTTGAACTGAAAGATGTTTTAACTGGCAAATACGGTGAAGATTCGAAATTAATTTATGATTTAAAAGATCAAGGCGGTGAAATTTTGGCACTTCGATACGATTTAACCGTACCATTAGCTAGATATTTGGCTATGAATAAGGTTGCAAATATCAAACGTTATCATATAGCAAAAGTCTATCGAAGAGACAATCCATCGATTGCACGTGGTCGTTATCGTGAATTTTATCAATGCGTAAGTTGTGTAAAAATAAATTAAATTGCTCGCAAAAGTTGTTGTTGTTGTTGCTCGCAAAAGTTCTCATTCAACAAATGTTCATTTTGTTAAGGATTTTGATATTGCCGGCACATATGATCCAATGCTACCAGATGCTGAATGTGTAAAAGTCGTATCGGAAATACTCAATACATTGGATATCGGTGATTTTGTAATTAAATTAAATCACAGACAATTGTTAGATGGAATGTTTGAGGCATGCGGTGTACCAGCTGATAAATTCCGAACAATTTGCTCCACTGTAGATAAATTGGATAAGGTATGCATTTTTGAACATTAAAACAATGAGAAATCATATTTTGACCAATGACAAATAATATTAAACTGTTCATTTCAAACAATTGTTATTATTTAGAATCCATGGCCAGAAGTAAAACGAGAAATGATTGAAGAAAAAGGTTTAGATGAAATTGTTGCTGATAAAATTGGTGAATATGTACAGCTAAGCGGAAACATTGAATTGGTTGACAAGCTACTACAAAATGAGCATTTAAATAAAATTCCATCAGCTGTTGCTGGATTACAAGCAACCAAATTGTTGCTAAACTATTGCAATATTCTGGGATTAAAAGATGAAATAGTGTTTGATTTAAGTTTGGCTCGTGGTCTTGATTATTACACTGGCGTAATTTATGAAGCCATTTTGAAAGGTGAGTCTAAACGGAAAAAAAAAAAAATTGCATTTCATTTGAATGAAAATCGATATTTTGATTTATTCCAAATTTAATCACATTTTTTTATGTTTCAGCTGAACCACCAGCAACCAATCATGCAAATGATGTTGGTTCAGCTGAAGAGCGTGTTGGATCAATTGCTGGCGGTGGTCGTTATGATAATCTTGTTGGCATGTTTGAAAGTAAAGGAAAATCAATTCCATGTGTTGGTGTTTCAATTGGAATTGAACGAATTTTTTCGGTATTAGAAGCCAAATATGCATCTGAAAAAATTAAAATGCGTACAAAATTGGTGGATGTATATGTTGCATCTGTTCACAAAGGATTATATGAAAAACGTTTAAAAATTATCGGTGATTTATGGAATGCAGGAATTCGAGCCGAACATTCATACAAATTGAATCCAAAATTATTAGTTCAATTGCAACATTGCGAAGAATATGGCATTCCATATGCAGTTGTATTTGGTGATGCTGAACTTGAACGTGGCGTTGTTAAACTACGTGAAATTATTTCACGAAATGAGGAAGAAGTTCAATTGTGCAGTTTGTCCGAAGAAATTCGAAAACGTTTAATCGAAAAAGAAGTTTAACTCTTTATCGTTTTATCATTAAATTGGATAATGGATAGCATTTTAATTGAGCATTTATTTCAAGACAACAATACGATTGATAAATATATGTATTTATTTATATTAAGAAAACACTAAAGTTAATATAAGATTTGCTCAGCACATCGAATTTTCAATTGGCATACAAAGTATTTTTTTTTATGAATTACAATTGAAAATTGAATAAAATTGTTTTAAAAAAACTCGCATAGCGAATTCGTTTGCATTTATTCTATAGATTGTCATGAAGAAATTGTGAAATGATTGTTTGAATTGAGCGCTGTGTTTGACATTTTGCTAAACAACAAACCGTAATGTTAAATGACAGCTCAACAATTGAGGTTAGACTTTTTGTTTTCAATTGTCAGTTGATCAAAATACAGCAGTACGATAGAAAAAAAATGAATATTTGCCGATTTAAAATTAATCAGAGTGTGACATCTTTTTTAAATTCAATTAATAAGATTAAACAATGTCGAAATATTCATCATTTCACTAGACTGACAAATTTCAATGATTTGGAAAGATTTCAACAATACTCGACTGGTTCGAATGTGATTCCGTCCAAGCAACAAACAAAGAAAGTGCGTTTATATTTTTTTTAGAAAACGCTCATTTGTTGAACTAATAAAAATATTCTTATAATCCCATATACGAATATACGTTTACAGAATTCACCAAATTTGATACTTAAAACGCCAAAAGGAACATGTGATCATGGTCCACATCAAATGCAACTTCGACAACAAGTATTTCGAAAAATTGAGAGAATTTTCCAAACATTTGGAGCTAAAGCAATGGATACACCAGTATTTGAACGGAAAGAAATTCTTATCGGAAAATATGGAGAAGATTCAAAATTAATTTACGATTTAGCAGATCAAGGTGGAGAGAATTTATCATTGAGATATGATTTAACTGTTCCACTTGCAAGGTATTTGGCAATGAATAAAATATCCAATTTAAAACGTTATCAAATTGCAAAGGTTTACCGTCGTGATTCACCATCAATAGCCCAAGGTCGACTTCGGGAATTTTATCAATGTGTAAGTACATGTGACATGAATAAATTGGAATTAATCAACAAATAAATTGTAATTGAAATATTTTTTATGAGTTCTTAATACATATTTCAAAACATTTTCAGGATTTTGACATTGTTGGTCCACATGATCCTATGTTACCCGAAATTGAGTGTTTAAAAGTATTGCTAAATGTACTGAAATCATTTGATATTGGAACATTTGTGATAAGAATCAACCATAGGCTCATATTGAATGGAATATTTGAAGCATGTAGAGTGCCAACAGATAAATTCAAATCGATATGTTCTGCTATTGATAAATTGGATAAGGTCAGATCATTGTGATCAAATTCAGATATTTGTTTCCAATAAAATTAAGTATATTTTTTATTATTTTTTTTTTTTTTTCATTAGGTATCCTGGTCAGAAGTTCGAAAAGAAATGGTTGAAGAGAAAGGACTGAGTGAAGAGGTTGCAGATAACATTGGAAAATACACTCAACAGTATGGTGATGTAGAATTAATAGATAAACTCTTACAAGATGAGTTTCTTAATCAAATTCCATCTACTGTCATTGGACTAAATGAACTAAAGCTACTCGCAAACTATTGCCATTTACTTGGAATACAAAATGATATAATTATCGATTTGAGCTTAGCAAGAGGTTTAGATTATTACACCGGAGCAATCTTTGAGGCTGTTCTAAAAGGTTCATATTGATACAATTGCATTTTTCAATAAAGAGCTTAAATAACAAATCATTTGCTATTTTATAGATAAAAAGGACAATTCAATGGGTTCAATTGCAGCCGGAGGACGATATGATGAATTAATTGGAATGTTTAATGCAAAAGGACATTCAGTGCCATGTGTTGGAATTTCAATTGGTGTTGAGCGAATATTTGCCATACTAGAATCAAAAATGTCAAATAAATGCAATGAATTGGATAATATTGTAGACATTTATGTAATATCAGCTCACAAAGGATTACATAAAGAACGATTAAAAATTATAAATCGATTGTGGAATTGTGGAATTCGTGCCGAACATTCATTTAAGGAAAATCCAAAAATACTACATCAAATTGAGTATTGTGAAAAACATAAAATAGCATATGCGATTATAATCGGCGACGCAGAATTACAAAAGAATGTCGTAAAGATACGTACAATTAGCACACGCGAAGAAATTGAAATACCAATCAATGATTTAGAAAATGTAATTAGGGAAAAAATTATGTAAATAAATTATGTCAATAAACATTCTTCAGCTAAATTGGGATGATTCAATACGATTAATAAATATGTAAGTGTCTGGACATGAATTGCTTTGAAAAAAAATGTATTATGTGGCAAAGACAAAACAAAATGAAAAATACATACATTCACCACAGAAAAAAAAATACGTCATTTATCACACAGTCATACTTCCTTGTTAATACACAAATTTTCTAGGTCTTTTTCACAATATCAAATTTCAATAGTGAAGGAAAAAAAATTGAATAATAATTTTTAATTATTTTTTAAATGTATCATTTGTTATTGGATTCGTTCGTCATCATTTGATTTGATTTGGTTAGATTTTCTTTACCAATTATGTGTAATAACTTTTTCTGGAAGCTGGATGTTTTAGAAAGATTGTTGAATGATTTATGTTCATGTTCGTTCGGGTTCGGTTCAAGTTGTTCGAAAGAGAAAAAAGGATGTTCATGTTCGTTCGAGTTCAAGTTCAGTTTGTTCAAGATGTTCAAGTTCGGTTCATGTTCGTTCGAATATTGTTTAATAAACTGAACTAAATTGAACTGTTTAATACAACAATTAAGTAAGCAATAATATTTCGAATATGTTTTGTTCAGATCGAAAATTCCTATTATTCATATACAACCGAACTATTGTTCAGTTGTTGTTCTCAGAAAATGAGGCAGTGCCGAAGTAGCTTCAGCAAAGAAATTCATTGTCTCTTACGCCATCTCTAGTCGAGTATGGTGTGAATTTAAATTAATATCAAACAAAATTGAGAAAGTGGATTTCTATGCCGTGGGCAAGTACATCAACGATCGAATAATGTACTACGGCATAAGTCGTGCAACGTTACGTTAGAAGTGATCTCTATCATTTATGCACTGAATGGCACATACACCATTACGGAATGCAAACGAAAAATTGTATCTTTTTGCCGTTTCCGTTGATATAGACAATGCACATTGATAAATCGCTTTCATGCAAACAATTCTGTGATGTATAGAATTCCAACCATGGTTGTGAACTTCACAATTTTCGTTGAAAATATGACATTTGAAAACAAATGTTGTAATATTCGTTGTCAAATTAATGTCAGTATAATTTATTTCATGCTAAAGTTGTTTGTTATTGTTTCAGATTATAAAACAATATGATGAAAAGGTCTGTGATAGTTGTCTGGATCAGTTGATTGAAATCCAACGTATGAAAGATCAACTACAAATATAATCTATATACTATCGATAATTCAACAATTTATCTGCACAAATTCATTCTCGTTCAACTTCATAAACATATGTTGAAAAAATGTACATTTCCATCAAGCAATTTTACCATATTTCAGTTCAAAATACAGGGTGATTCATTTGGACCTTTTTTTTTTAATTTTAAACAAAACTTATAAAATCGGATTTTATTGGGAGAATTTTATTATGGATCGATTGGAATATTATCTCATGTAAATGTTGGCTAAGGCTACGCTTGAAGTGATCCACTCTAAGGGTCCAATTTTGAACGACGCGTTCGAGCATTGCGACCGGTATCTCACGAATTACACGTGTAATATTGTGGCTTCCAGGGCTTCAATTGAAGTTGGCTTATCCCTGAAAACAAGAGACTTTGTATAGCCTCAAAGAAAATAATCTAAAGGGGTTAAATCGCACGATCTAGGAGGCCAATTTACCGATCCGTAACGAAAAATCAAATGCTCACCAAAACGATTTCTCAATAAGTCCATTGATTCTCGCGCTGTATGTGGAGTAGCGCTGTCTTGTTGAAATCACAGCTCATAGAGACCACGAGCATCAATTTCAGGTAGCGAATAGTCTGTTATCATGGCTCGATAGCGGGTACCATCGACAGTTACGTTCTGTCCGGCCTCATTTTTGAAAAAGTACGGACCGATGATTCCACCGGCCCATAAACCACACCAAACCGTCATTTTTCTAGGATGTAATGGTAGCTCTTGAAATTCCTCAGGTTGTTCATCAGCCCAAATACGGCAATTTTGTTAATTAACATATCCATTCAGCCAGAAATGAGCCTCGTCGCTAAACAAAATTTCACGATAAAACAACGGATTTTCTGCAAGCTGATCCAAAGCCCATTCACCGAAAACATGACGCAAACGTAAGTCAGCTGGCTTCAACTCATGCACGAGTTGAATTTTGTATGATTTAAATCCAAGATCCTTATGTAAAATACGCCAAGTTGTTGCATACGACAAGCCAAGCTGTTGAGAACGGCGCCGAATCGATATATCAAAATATTGTAATACAATTGTGCTTGTAGACAATTGTATGATGCAAAATCGAATGGATTACTAACAGTTACAAGGCAATAGACAATTATTTTGTTTCATTCCATAATGTCAACAATGATGAGAAATCATCATTGGAAGTTTTAAAAATCTCAAAGGAAAAGTATCCAAAAGCAGAAATGTCGGCCGTTTATAAAGTTACAAAATTGACTAAATTAAATATGGTAATCGGTTGATTAGCCGGAAGAACCACAACAGCATTTTCGATATTTTGATTCGCGTAAAAAGAACGAAACAGTTTCCATCGATAGTATGTTACATTCATTGAAAAAAGATCATAATTACAGAATGTTATTCCTTTTTTTTTTTTTTTTTTTTTGAAATCAACGAGCTGTATTCAATAAATGACAATCAACAAAACACCACATTATAGCAGCAGGATTTTGTTTTTAGGATTAAGTTCAAGGAAATGATCTAAATTCCTGATCTTCCTGGACCTGCCCTCTTTTATAATATGGAGTTTCATTGTATTCTAACTAATTGAACGATTCAAAGGTTCAGTTATACGAAGTTTTTCTTGTAAAACCAGAATCATATCAAGCAGAAAATCAACATTGCTGCATATGTTCGAAATTTTCCAAAAAAAAAAAAAAAAAATTTTTTTCAAAAAGTTACTCTGATAAAATTAATGAAAATATTATGAAACTTGTATTAATTCGAAATGAATAACATTTATACACGAACATATAACGTTTCAATTTAAATGTAGAAATTCCGGTATTTTGAAGTGAAAAAAAATGTTCTCTTTATTTAACGACACCCAAGAGACAAAACCCTTTGCGTTTTCATTGTGACAAATTCATTGGCATGGAAACTTTTTCTGTGTCTCGTCTTCGAATGACCTTTTTCCCAACGACACATGTAATTGCAAACTGCAAAACAATGCCCACATAAATCTCCCGATTGGGTTTCGTACTAAATGACTTTTATGTGTGTATGTGTGTGACCTTAATGGAAAAGTCAAAGTTTTTGTTGTGGATTGAGAAAACAGTTTGTTGCCAAGATTTATTCGATACTTGCGTTTTTCAGGTACTGTTTAATGAGCAATCAATATTCGTTAACCATCATAATGTCGCAGACAAAACTCTTTCACACAGAACCCCACACAATTTTGCATTTATTTTCAACAAAATCGTATTTTTGTTATTTTTTTTTCGGGTTAAGATTTCACACAGAGTATTTCGAAATTTCGATTAATTTTACATGACTATGTGTATGTGGTAAGTTTTCTGGCATTTAACGCTCATTGGCTATGCTCTTTTCATGCAAATTAATGTAATTGGAAATGCAACAACCCCAAATATATTTGATTTTATTACAACCGATATTTTCCCATTGAAATGAACGGTTTTCATTACAGTATTGTACTTAATTAACTTGAGCACTTGTTTCATCATTCTCGTTGGGCTTGCCAGTTGCCATAAGCTAGTCAGTAACGTATACAATATTCATCCCTCTTTCTATCGTTATTATTCCAAATCGTACGATAAAAAAAAATGTGCAATTCTACATATTATCTTGAGATTTTTCAAGTATATGTCAGCTTCAATCATTTGGAAATGTTCAGTTTTTCAGAAAGAATCTTTTATTAGAGAAAATGTGAAATGGAAACATCGAAAAAAAAAAAATGTCGTACATTAGTTTCATGCATTCTTTTTACCCATATCAAGCATTTTGTTCAAAATAACTTGAATTTTGAATAGCGTTGCCAATGACAGTGGTTCATAGAGATGAATTTTTGCTTAACAATGGGACAGGTAAGATTCAATCAAGTTAATATAATTCGGACAAAGGTTTGTTAAAAAGCAAATTTCATGAATGTTAAACATTTGGCCGAAGGCTACTCAAGTACTTGAAATTGTATTTTTCTTTTGTATTTTCTAACAACTGATATATAAATGCTAGACAATTTCCGCATATTTTCATTTGAAATATTTTTTATTCATTCAAATTGTTCACTTTTCATATATTCTTGGTGTTCAACTTCATTGAAGAAAAAAAAAAAAAAAATTATTAAAAAGAAATATTTCAGTAGAATATTTTGCTCAAAGGACATTGAATAACAACAAAAATTGCTCCATATATGGATATATATATATCATACTATCACTTCATTTATTGAGCTTGAGAAGAATTTGTAAAATGTTTCATGCAAATCATTACATTCAACCATAAATCAGAAGAACAGTACAAGTGTTACAACTCAAACATCGATTATGACACTGACAATAGTTTTCTTTTCTTTTTTTTTTTCTTATTGAAACATCTTGAATTTTCACGCACATGACAAACAAATACACTCTCATAGAATGTTATCTGAAATTGGTTTGCATATAACATAGCCATTTGTGTAGTATTATTGCGAAGATGAGTCTAACGGGAAAATGAAGCATTTTGACTGTAGACAAATGTTGTTGTTGAGAACAAATGGTTTAACTGTAGATCGAATTAAAACAAAAACAAAAACGCACACAAAAACATGCATCTATGAGAACTACGCAGAAGATGAGTTAAATGATGCCGTTAATCATGATTTCCAAAATAAAAATGTTGCTCTCATTCGATGACACGAGTTCAAATCGATATGATGTTATTGTGCGCATAGTGCATTTCAAATTAGAATTTTCAATTTATGATTCAAATCGATTGTGGTTAAATTTTTGCTGCGCAAAATTATTTCCTTAACAATTATTTGGTTTGTAGATTTTTCGCAAAGAAACGCATCGTAAATTTTAATTATTGAAAAAGGTACATAAACATGTTCAATATTATTGTGTAGATGAGTTTTAAGTGTAATTTTTATCATCAGACTAAAGCAAAAATGTGTTCACGTAAGGAATTGAAGCAATTGCTGTACGAATTATTGTATCGATTGGACCACGTTGCGTATTTAAGTGCAAGGACCCAATTCAAAGACGAATGTATTTCAAAACGAGTTACAGTTAAAAATGAAAAATTACAATCACGCAATCGAAAAAATCGTTTTGAAAAAATTCTTCGCTTTCAAAAGGCATACATTCGATATTTTGTATTTGCATCGGATCCATATACTGAATTTATTGTTCCATTGACATCATCGTCATTAGCATTATTCATTACAAATATTCTTTCACAAGATGGACCCGTGCATTCATCATTACCGTATCATACATCGCGCACCATTATTGATTTCTTACAGGTTAGTTCAGTGTCAAGCACATTGCGTGCACATTTTTTTTATTGTTGCATTATCTTAATTCTGTCTATAGATTACACAAAATCATGTAGTTGCACGTTTATTGTTGCACTACAAAGCTGAATTAACAAAAGTTATCAAAGAGCTACGAATGCCGTACAATATTGAAGTGCTTGCTAAAATTCGACGTGATTGTTATCAGAATAATTTCAGTGATCCGAATTCACTACAAAATGGTCATGTGCTCGTGAGTTTTGATTGAAGTGTATCGACAATTTTTTTCCGTTTTTTTTTTTCTTTTCAAATAAACAAATAAATTGTTTTTTTTTTTCTTATTTTTTCATAGAAAATAGCGGAAGAAGCAAAGCAAATTTTTTTTGCTCCCAGCACAAAACAAATTCATTATCAGGCATTAGAACATACAAGCATTGCGGAAGAGTATATACTTCAAGTGCCAGTTCAAGGTGCAAGCATTTCGATGATGCAACCAACCATAACAGATCAAATGGCACCAATCATACATACAATGTCAGCTGGCCAAGCTGATTGTTATGCTCAGAATATTGATACGTCAGCACCATTGTACATTTTAACGCCAGTCGCACCAGTGACCATTCAAATTCCAACGAATGAGAATACCACAATACCAACAACACTCATTGAAATTCCCATGCAAAATGAGATAATCACTAACGTAAGTAAATTTTACTATTTATTATAAATCAATTCATTTCAGTCAACCGACCGTTTTCATGAGTCAAACAAAAATTCGGGTCACCAAATAATATTATTTCGGTAAATGATAAATGCATTATTGTCAGTGACACAAAAATACAAACAATATGATTGAACAAATAGTTTTTTTTTTTTTTTTTTTTTTTTCGTCGAAGGATTAATTCTCAAAACAAGCGATTCGCTTGCATCATAACCATTGTCAATTTATTGCATGGATTTGTTGTTCGCATGCCCCATCCACTGTACTCATTCATCCGATGTCATGCATGAATAATCTGTTTGTTTTTCCCAAAACGGATTCGATTGTCAACATTTTGAATTTTACGAAATTGAATCGCATGCACGAAACTTTCAATCATTTGCATTGGTATAGACATTTTTCGCCAATGGAAATGAGAAAAGGAAAGCAAGAGAATGGAAAAAAAAGGAGAGTGACAAAGTGAAAAAAAAAAATATCATCGGGAAAAATCTAAGTAAATATGTAAATTGAGACAGTTGAGGGTTTTGTTTACCAAATTTAATCTGACGATAATATATTTGAACTCATTTGACAATGCTGTTGTCAAAAATGCCAACGGGTTTCTGTAGCATTTTTTTTTGGTGTGTGCATATAATATGTGTGTGTGCGACAACAAAGAAAATATTTTCATATGAAAACAAAACGAACTTGTAACTGATACCAGAAAATCCATTATTTGTACAGTTAGCTCGATGACCAGATTATTTTGATGCAATTCAAAATGTACAGTATGATATAGAATAGCTCGAGATTAACGGCTGTCGGGGCTTTAAACTACCAGAAAATCATGTCTAAATGATCGAAATTTATGTTTGTATTTTAAATAAAAGTACCACCACTTCAGTCTGTATTTACGGAAATGATTTTTGAACCCAAAAATCTCTATGCCTCTTTCTGCATGGCATCATGTCTGTTAAATTGGCTAAATTCCTACGTAAAGGCTTTACTTTTTCATTGTATGATACAATATATAGTGTAATTTCCAATTCAATGCCGTTGACACAACACTTATTTTGTTTAGTTATGTTTTGCATTTTTTTTTTATCTTCTAACTCAATATCAATTTTACAGTTCAATCAAACAGAATCAATTTGAAGTCCATTGGGAAAAACAATTTTAAAGTTAAAAATCAAACAGCACATTAACGTTTCTTTTTTCTAATTCAAAAACGTATGACAATTTGAAGAAGCACCATTGAATGATTTCATGTTCTAATTAAAATATTGAAATAAAGTGTTTAAAGCATTGACGCATCTCATGTGTAATACAAAAAAATATGTATGATTGTGTGGATTCTGAAATTGATGACACATTTAAAATGTGCTTGGTAATTTGATATTCGCGGTTTAATTAAAACGATTCTTTGAGATATTGAACTTGTGTTGGCTGCCAAAATGAAACATTAAATATTCAATCTGTTTGATACATCGAATTGATTCACATGCACATGAGAAACATTTTAATGTTACAACCATTACTGAGTAATAGATCAAGCTCAGTGTCAGATCAAATCAAATACAATCCTCGAATGGCATGCGAATGAATTGTAAATTGTATCGACCAATTCGAATGGTAAGTAATTTTGGAATATGAAATTGTGACAGTATTTAAGAATGTTATTTATGATGAAATAACAAAAACTAGTGCATTTAAATGGAATGAATCGAAATGTAAACGGATTTTTGTCGACACGTGACAATGTATCACGTTCATATGTAGTAGAACTTGTTTGGTCCTTTTAGTTCTTATCGCGTCGACCAAAAATATGATTCAATAAGTTGACACGTGTACGTCTCTAACTGGTCTTTATTTTTTTTTTTTTCTCTGGTAGAGAATTGAATATGGTGTCGTGGATCGTTGATTTCTAGCTAATTCAGTGTTCAGTATTTGCGACCACAATTTATCTGAGAGTCAAAAATTGATTTTTCAGCCACTAAATTGAATTGCCCACTTACCATTTAAATACATAATAAATGGCCATATTTTATGCATTCACAATGTATTCAATCATCTACGTACGTAACGCACACATAAAAAATTTAATGAATTTCCACAATTTTTTCGAATTCAAGTTGACTTATACTGTTATTGGGTGAATGCAAGATGTGTCACATTTAATCGAAACTAGTCGCTTAATGCTTAAATTTTATAAAATGAACTGCGAGTTATTCAACTGTTAGTTTGTTCACGTGCGCATTCACATTAAATGTTTTCCAAAGCTTCACATTTCTGTTATGAACACGCATTTAACCATAGTGCACTGATGCATCGCAAATTGATTTTTGGTTTGAGATAACTCCAAACTTTTTCCATACTCACTCTCTCCCTCTCTCTCTCTCTCTCTGAATGTTTTTTTGTTAAATGCATAGCACACATAGTACACTTCATTGAGTGTAAAGATAATAATTTAATTAAATTTTACGAAAATTGCATTTTTCAATAATACGAATCACCATTATAACGTGCACATGAGCGTACAAATCAAATGAATAATGGTCGTTGTACGTGCAAAAATAAATCGTTAAAGGGTTTTTATAAACCCCCATTTGATGACATCAACTGCATATCTAGGCTGTGACTAATTAAAAACCACATCGAAAGAAGATAAACATGTTTGGCGTTGTTTTCTCATTTATTTCACATTTGACTTGAAATCAAATTTCGTTGAATAGACAGACAATGTATTTTTAAATTTTTTTTTAAAATATAAAATGTAAACTGTATGCTGTATGTATCTCTTCAAGGTCACAAACAAAATTACAGTAACTAATCCCGTTTAAGTATGAAAAAAGTAGTTAATTTTATGATTTATAAAAAAAAACAGGGATCTATCGATAGTAAATATTCATCCGATGTGATGGAAAGAGAAAAAAAAAATCGATTTGAATTAGCCAAATTAGGAGCCTGAGAAGCGATTATGTGTCCATGTTCATAATCGAATTGCATTATGTTGGCGTGGTGCTGAAATACACAGACGTCAGTCAATTTAAACATTATCACGTAAAAAGTGAGTTGATTTCAACATATTCGACCGCACTTAACATCAAAATTCACCCTCTTTGAAAAATCACTCTCTAGTCGTCATCGTCGTCAACATCATCGTTGCCAACGTCCCCGTATGCAATATATATATATATATGTAGTACTCGGAAATATTTCTCACTAAAACATTGTGTGCCATCAATGTATACACTCGTGATGAATTTTGAAGGGAACTGAAGAAAGCAGGCATTTTACATTTAACAGATCTAATTTTGCACAAAGCAAATAGCAAAGTGAAAAAAAAAAAATCAGGATCCATTAATATTATGAGAATAAGAGCCAGCCAGTCAGCCAGCCAGCCACATCTCAACCAGCCAGTAGTACCATTTTGAGCCTTTTGTTTTCTTCCCACGTCTTCTTTCGTTACATGACATAATGCGATTTCATTTTAGATTTAGATGTAATCAAATATGCAATTTATCAAATTGATATTGATCAGATGCGTTATGATCTGGTTAAAAATGGATTAAAAACGAGGAAGTAATATTGAAACGCACAAGTGAACCATTTCATAGCGAATCATATATACAATGTTGAAATGAAACCAGTGGATTCTACGATGCAAAAAAAAAAAAAAAAAAAAATACTGCATAAATAGGGGAAGAGAGAATACATATAAAATACATTAATTTTTGCGGTAAAGAAATAGAACAAACTTTGGCTTGAAGCAAAATTGAAATTGATTTTGATTAAGCTGAAAAACTATGAAGAAAAAAAAAGAAGACGATAAAATAGATGAAAAAAATTACTATTATTACTTATTGAAGAAAAAAATACTTGAAAAAAAAACTTAAATAGTCATAATTAACTGCTATAAATTGACATGGATATATTTGCAACTAAAAACAACTGGCAGAGAAAAAAAAATTAACGTGGCTTGAACTTTTCATAAAACAATTGATATGACAGCGCAAAATAAACAATCATGAGTGTTAAAAGAGACACATGTCATATGTTGAACAAAATATACACTTCACAATCGTAATTCGCATTACTGGGAAATACAGTTACCGTTCAAGCATATAAAATAGTATTGAGATATGTGCATATACTGCAGACATCATCACCAGAACATAATTTTGTTGTTGCGTTACAGATTTTTTGTTTTGTTTTTTTTTTTTGTTTTGTTTTTTTTTTTTGTTTTTTTTTTTTCATTTTCATTCTTGATGTCATTCTTTATCAGACAAAGGAGACCGCCCAATCTGTGTCGATGAAATGTCGATTTTGCTCAAATAATGCCATGAATTGTCGTGGAAGCGGCAATGTCAATCGTAACATCCCCTTTCCCATACAAATACAATTGCTTGTTTTTCAGCATATAGAAATTCCCCTCATTATTGACTGGAATATTTGCTACGGTACCATATGTGGCACTCTCATTTGGAATATGCCGGTTGTTGTGTTTATGTTCATTCAAACGTACACTATGTCGACAACTCAATATCACACTCATCAACAGACACACGCTAACACACACACACACACACATTCACTGATATAGATTTATATTGCTTATAGCAAGTCGCATTGAAATGAAACTCATGCACAACGATTTGGATGGTTGTTGCACAGTTTTTCATTTAGTCTGCGACGTTTCATCGTCGTGTTATGAATGATTTTTTTGATCGTGCGTTCAACACAATTTTTTTTTTTTACGTTCAAAGTCGACGTGAATTTTTACATTGTGTTTACTATTCGTTCAACAACATTGTATCAAAGAATTAGCGCGCTTAAAATGTTGTAACCAATAAAAAAAAAAAAAAAAAAAAAAACTAAATCAAATGTGTGTTGCTGTGAAAATCAATTGCAATTTCAATTGACACTCGATACATTTTGATTACATTTTAAATGCATTATTAATTGCTTATTAATTGAGAGATTGTCGCCAATGTGCAGTATTATTGGAGAAATATATACACCTAATGATCGACTACTTGCAATAATTGTGATAAGAAAGTTTTAATTGAATACTGACAGAATAGAGAGAATGAGATATGAAAAGAAAAAATTAGCAAAAAGTGCTTAATAATAAGAGATTAAGAAACGGGATAAAGATTTAAATTTAAATTGTTAGTTAATTATATGAACAACATGCTATACTTAAAATGTTCATTTAAATCATAAAATAATTTCGCGTGAACTACTGAGAAAGGCAAAAAAAAAGAGAAACGATAACTCGAACGATAACATTACAATTTATCTCAAACAAAGAATATTTGTGAGGGGGTTTCGGTGAATTTTGACAAAAGACTGAGGTTAAACGTAAATCGTAAGTAAATTGAAAACATTAAATTCTGTACAATTTTATTGAATCAAATAGGTCATTTCCCCAAAGCAAAACAAATTGCTTGATTAAAATAAAATTCCCAGAATTCAAATTGCTGAGAATTGACAACGAAATAGCTGGTCAATTGCTATGGCATTCGTTCTATGTTTTTACATGTGAAACGCTTCGATTTCAAGACATTGATGCCACCTATACGATTTATCAATGTTTACTGTGAAGCTGCTCAAGATCAATGTACACTAAGTATACCAACGGAAACGACAAAAAGATACGATTTGTCATTTGCATTCTGTAACGATGTATGTACAATTCAATTCAATGTATTATATGATAGAGATCGCTTACAATGTAACGCCGCACGACTTACGCAGTAGTACATTAATCGATCGCTAATGTACTTGCTCACGGTATGAAAGTCCACTGTATGAAATTTCACAATTTTGTTTAATATTCATTCAAATTCACACCGTACTCGTCGAGATGGCGTAAGAGTCAATCAATTTCTTAGCTAATGCGACTTCGGGTCAATTACATTTCACACATTCATTCGTCGCTTTGATTTAATTCAATTTAATATCACAGTTCACATTTGTTGTGTGTCGTTGAATCTAATTTAACCATTTATTATTCCGGCTAAATAATAATTTCAAAACATTCAATGCACTCTTTTAGGGGTAAAATCGACAGAAATTCCTTCCTTTTTTTTCATTACAGTTTAATTCGTAATATCCGTGACTTCAGAAAATCTAACAGAAAATATTATGATCAAACAAGGACTAAGAATGATATATCAAAACGAGATATGCGTAAAATAGATCGAAAAAAAAAATTAATATTAGGGACAATTTTACTGAATAAAAAATCCCAATTTCAATCTAATTCAGTATCATTGTTGATATTCTCATAAATAGTAGTCGCATCAATTTAAACAAAACCCATTCTCAAATAGATTGAGCAACTGTGTTCTGGAAAAGGGGACTGAGAAAAATAAATGTGCGTACGCATTGGTTATGAAATAGAAGAAAAATGCACCGAATATTACTCGACTAATCGTTTTGGCTTGAAATTGCTCGCACAAAAAATTCCATTCACATGCGATTTAATTCAATTGTGTGTTCCGAAAATGTGTTTGCGTTGGTTCGCATAAATAATTAGTCTGATGTGTTTGTTCCTTGCAATGGTCGGTTGGTCCGACAAACAGTAGACAAAAAAAAAAAAAAAAAAGAAAATCCCTCTCAATTTTTTGTCGATTAAAAAAAAAAGAAAACGAGTACACATTGTGGTTAACTGTGTCGTGTGCATCGTTTATCATTTTCTCTTTTCACATTCAATCTAATAGTCTAACAGCGAATGTTTTCAGAATAACAGTACCGAAACGAGTGACGGCCATTCATCTGTGCGGCTCGAAGAATTTTAAATGACGAAAATGGTCAACCAATCGAGAAAAAAACATTATTACTCAAACCAAAATCGTTTCGTTGAAATGAGACTGTTTTTTTTTTTTCGTTATTTCTTCCGTCAAAACAAAATGACGAGAAAGCAAAAAAAAAAAAATTGTTTTTGATGGCCAAACACATTTCCATACATATGATATTTCCGTCGACATCCCAAATCTGCAAGTTTAATTTACCGTGAAAATTTCTTCAAAACATCCCGTCATGGGTCGGATGAACACACAGGCTAAAACATGTTCAAATCAAAGCCAAATAGCTGCAAATGGCCATAGTATCTGTCATTTAACATTTACACATTTTATGTTGGTCGTTGTTGTTGTTGTTTTTTTTTTTTTTGCTCTTCATTTGCAAAAGGGGAACAGCAACGTGATGGAATTTTCATTTTTAATCATTTTGAATGATAGAATACAAACAAAAGTTTAACACATTTATAATTGCTCACATTTAATTTTAATTTTCAAAATTATAACTTAATTTTAATTTTCAAAATAATTATTCATTGCTTCATAGTTTTCTTTTTTGCTATTAAAGTTTCATGCAATTTACATTTCGATAAATGGAATATTGATGTTATGCAGAAAGAAATTTTTTCGAAATCAATATGAAATACTTAATTTTTAATATTCCGCCAAT